>SSNS01000040.1:1674280-2066780 GCA_006937985.1 Aphyosemion australe
CTGCTTATTTCAGTTCAGCTACTCAGCTATCAGTTTCAAAATTCAGCATATCCTGCTAACTTCACAATTCAACTAATTGTGAAAATTTAACTACTTATACTCAAATATGAGCTGTTTAAACATTTTAGCTGCTCAGTTTTTTTAACTATGTTTAGAGATTTCATTTTTCTGCTGTTTAGGATATTTTTCTATATTCTCTACTTACTTTTCGGGCTTTTAAAAATTTTTAGCAATTTTTGCTCCTATAACTTCAAATACATTCAGCACATTTTGACAATTAAGCTTAGTTTTAGCTTCAATTCAGCAGTTTCAGCTATTGTATTCAGCAATACAGCATTCAAACGCATTTCTGCAAGAAATGCAATTTATCTAGTTTCTATTGGTTTGTTTTTCTTCTGCAGAGATGCCAGTGCCACACGGATAGATATCTACACAGGTACGCCCATGGATATTTAACTAGCTTTGCATGTGTTTGCATTCAAACATTGCACTTCATGAATCTTTTACTTCTTTTTGTATTTCATCCAGATAAAAGATCAGAGTTGCGTGGTGGTTTCATGCTCTGTTTTCTGGATGATGGTATTGGGATGGACCCGAGTAAGTGTGATTAATGCTGGTGTTTTGATAAAGTTTTCTGAAAATATGCTTCATATATTTCATTGTGACCCTAAAACATCTTTTTTTTTTAGTGGAAGCAACCCATGTGATTCAGTTTGGAAAGTCAAGCAAAAGATCCCCCGAGTCCACTCATATCGGCCAGTATGGAAACGGATTGAAATCGTGAGTTATTCATGTAGCTTATTTATGATAAAAACCTCGTGGAGCACAAACGTGTTTCAGTTACAACAGGTAGTGTTTTCATTTCTGCAGGGGCTCAATGAGGATTGGAAAAGACTTCATCTTGTTCACAAAAAAAGAAAACACTCTAACTTGTCTTTTCCTGTCGAGAACATTTCATGAAGAAGAAGGACTTGATGAGGTCAGATATCATTTCATTAGGTCAAAGTACTCAACAATGTTGTTTTATTCTAGTTTATCTTGAATCTTACATCAGACCTTCTAAAAGTGTTAAAGTAGTCACAGCTTCATACACAATAAAAACTAGATTCTTCTGTAGAAAATAAAATATTTAAGTTTTCTCCATAACATGTGGAAGTTAACGTTTTTAGCATTGTGTTGCTAATCTTTGATTCTCTGTTTTTAGGTAATAGTGCCTCTCCCCTCCTGGGATCTTAAAACTAAGGAGCCACTGACCTCTGATCCTGAGAAATATGCCATAGAGACGGAACTCATCTTCAAATACTCGCCTTTTAAAAACGAGCAGCAGCTGATGGAGCAGTTCAACAAAATAGAAAGCAGCAGCGGTAAGAATATAAAACGTTTTATCTAAATATTATTTTCTAATGTGTTCGATAATTTTAATAATTATCTTACATTCGTTACATAATTTACCCTAATTGTTCATTTCTATTTGAAAACTATCCTTAAAAGGCACTCTTGTGGTCATCTATAACCTGAAGTTGATGGATAATAGTGAGCCAGAGTTGGATGTAGAGACTGATCACCAGGACATCCTCATGGCGGGGACACCTCTGGAAGGAGTGTAAGTTTAGATGATGCATTCAGTTCAACTACAAAATAACTTAAAGCTCATCAAAAGCAAAGTTAGAGCTAAATGTTCTGAATATCGTCTCTAACTTGCACAGGAAGCCAGAGAGGAGGTCGTTCAGGGCCTACACCGCGGTTTTATACATCGATCCACGCATGAGGATTTTTATCCAGGGCCACAAAGTCAGGACTAAGAGACTGTCCTGCTGCCTTTATAAACCAAGGTCATTTTATTTGCTAATTTGACTTTTGTCACTTTTTTTAATCCCACTAACAAACGTATTTCTGTTTTAAAAACGTTGCTTTTAGGGTGTATAAGTATACATCGACCCGTTTCAAAACACGCGCTGAACAAGAAGTGAAGAAAGCAGATCATCTTTCAAAAATCGGTGGGTGAAGGGTAGATTTATTTTAATGATTACATTTTTGTGTAATTTTTAAGTGAACTGGACTTGGCTCTGTTCTTTATTCCAGCTGAGGAGAAGGCCAGAGAGGCGGAGAGTAAACGTGTAGCTATGGAGGCCAGATTAGGAGACGACTTGTCAAAAGAATCGAGGGTAAGCAAAGACTTCTATTCTGAAAAGAATTAATATTTTGAATGTGGCAAGTTTAAAACAAATCACTTTTTGCAGATAATGATTATTGCAACAAAGAGAGTAAAGAAAATTGCATCAGTAGTTACATCCTCCTCACCTCTATTTTCATTTTTGTTTTCACTAAATCTGTTTTTAGAGCACTTTGAGTTTATTGGTACGTTGCTGTGAGAAAACAGAAATGCTCAGCTGGTATCTGTAGGTTTCTGCTGTCTCAGAATTTTACAACCTCTAAAGTGAAATATGTAAATATTAAACCGATTTTTTTCTTTCTTTTGTTCCTTTAGGCGATTCTGAGGAAAGTTCAGGATTCAGCCATGATGCTGCGAAGGGATGCTGACATAAGAAAAAGGAATCTTGAAGCCAAACAGAAGTATGTTAAATGAATAATAGTTTTGATGCACCTTGATACTTGTTAACTTTTATGCTTGCAAGGATCATTAGGTCAATATTAGCGGAATGATGTTGCAGAAGTTTCTTCCACTTATTGGTGGCTGCAATGTTCTAGAAAAGGCCCTTGGTTTGTAGAGCAGGCTGTTGCATATTTAACATCACTCTGTGGCTGCCGCCTTACAGTTTATAAATTGCTTTCAATTTAACAGTTTTAGGTGCAGCCAATGGAGTAGTCTAAATATGTTTCCTAGTCAATGTCACAATCCTTTTTTGTTTTATTTTTTATTTTTTCCCAGAGCATTAAAAGAACCCAAGGATTTAAGTTTTATTTTTGGAGTGAATATTGAACAGAGGGACCTGGATGGGATGTTTGTGTACAACTGCTCTCGTCTCATCAAGATGTATGAGAAGACGGGGCCTCAGCTGGAGGGAGGCATGTAAGTGTGATACACGCAGAAGAAAAGTCTTGTGTTGTCTGAGTAAGTTTTCAACATAAAGGGTGTGTTTGTACGCTTCAGGGCATGTGGTGGTGTGGTTGGAGTTGTCGATGTCCCGTACTTGGTTCTAGAGCCGACTCACAACAAACAAGACTTTGCAGACGCTAAAGAGTACCGACACTTACTGAAAGCCATGGGGGAACATCTAGCTCAGTACTGGAAGGACACTAATGTTGGTAAGTTAACTGTCAGGTTCTTTGTCGTCTACACTGCGTCTGATCTGCAGGGAGAATTTGAGACTAAGGTTTGTGACTTCTCTGTTTGATAGAAAAATAATGAAAGATTTAGCAACAGTAGCAGGGTTTTAATTGATGGGGTTCCAGAAATGAGAAGGAAAGTCATCTGTATTTTCATAGGTAGCTGCAGCTGTGGCAAGATAGAGATCTGTTTTCTTTAAGAGAACTAACTTTGTACTCTTTGTGTGTTTCTGTAGCCCAGAAGGGCATTGTGAAGTTCTGGGATGAGTTTGGATATTTATCTGCCAGCTGGTCTGCACCTCCTTCATCAGAACTGAGATACAAGAGACGTCGCGCAATGGAGATACCACTTACTATTCAGTGTGGTAGGTTACCATTCCTGTCACAAACAAAGCAACGTCCCACTAAAAACTTGGTCTCAGCGTTTGTGTTTTACCTTTAGATAAATGTTTGAAGTGGAGAACGCTGCCTTTCCAGATGGATGCCGTGGATAAACGCTACCCCGACAGCTGGGTGTGTCTCATGAACCCTGACAGCACCCAGGACAGGTACCAACACCTTTCATCAGTCGTGTTCCTAGACTTTATGTAACATTTACCTTTATGTGTTTTTGTGGACTTTGGGAGTTTTACATCGATAAAATCTAGCTTTGATTTTGTGATTGTAGGTGTGATGCTCCTGAACAGAAACAGAATCTGCCCTGTGGTACTCTGAAAAAAGAGAAACAAACAGCTGAGGACAAAAAGAAAGAATTAGCAGAGAAAATCAAACAGCAGCAGGAGAAACTTGAAGCCTTGCAGGTTTGTTACATTTTCTCTTTGTTTTAATCGTTTGTCGCAGCATTAAAAACTGGATTTATATCTTTCAGAAAACGAGCACAATTAAATCTGCAGCAGATATCAAGAAGCTCCCGCTGGTGGTCAGCACTAAACCGACAGAGACCTCCTCGCAGGTAAAGGCTCCCATTACTGTGATGTCTCCTATTTCCCAATTCTGTCAACTCTGAGATGATGTCACTATAAAATGACTAAGTCACTGATAATTTTTAGGCCATCTTTAGCTTTGATTATACAATGCATTTGCACAGTTTAACAATTATTCTTTGTACACGTTTTTCTCACTTTGCTCTGGAGCAAAATTGTTCTGTAAATAAATGTACAGTTCCAGTACCTAACTGTTGTTAGTGGTGACTTTATTTAAACTATAATCTCACAAAGACTTCTGTTGCTTCTTTTTGCTCATTCAGCCAACAAGGTCTTCTGAACGGTCTGCAGCACGCCCACGCTCTCCGCCACTCCCAGCTCATCTAAAAAACGCCCCAAGTCTGCCTCCAACACGTACAGCTTCTCAGCGCCCCAGCCGAGCTTCAGCACCCCCGCCGCCACCACCTAAGGTTGAGCCATCCAGGTCCAGAGCTGCAGCAAAGCACTCACCTGCAGCAAAGCCTGCAGCCAAAGCTGCTGAGAAACCACCCATCCGCAGCTCACGAGTAAGTCAAACCGCTTTGTTAGTGAGAGTTTAACGAGTTAAAATCATAAAGGATGTGAAACAGTCAAAGCTGTCTCCGTCCACAGGCCTCCACCAAAGCACCACCGGTCAAACCAGCAGCTGTTGGACAGCGCAAAAGAATCATTGAGCAAGAGGAGAGTGAAGAAGATGAGGAGGAGGAGGAAGAAGAAGAAGAGGAGGAGGAAGAAGAAGACAGTGAGGAGGATGAGGAGGACAGTCAAGAAGAGCCACAAACCAAAAAATCCAAGATGGCCACAGCTGCCAGTAACCGCGGTAAAACGGTGGAGAAGGCCTCCCTTCTCAAACGTGCCAAACTAGATGAGGTAAATACAAGTAGAGCATTAACATCACTGCTTCCTGTTTTATAATTATATATAAAAAAGTTCAAAATCACATTAAAATAGTAAATTTATTACATTAAAATAGGATCAGGATGTTTATAATTAATGAATCACTTTGCTCATTCCTAAAGCCAGACTGGTTAGTGAACATTTACACACTCGAGCCTTATACACAAACACAATCACCCGTCCTGCTTTTACTTTGTAAAAGACCTTTGATGTTAAAACAGACTACAGAGTTCCACCAGACGGTTCTGCTGGTACAAAGTAGAGTTTAATGTTTGTGATCATGAGACGACCTCGTTGTTTAAAACATTTACCTAAACTACAATTATTTTGGTTTTTATTACTGAAAAAAAGAAAAATCTGTAACCCCCTTCAACTGTTTTTCATCTGAATACAGTTTTTAAATCTTCCCTTTTTAAAAGGAAAACATGTTTTATGTAGGTGTGAAACTGCAAATAACTTTTTTGACCTGAAGCTTCTGAAGCAGCACATCATTTTTACACAAAGCTTACCTTTTATATGGAAAAAACATGCACTAGAGTTTTAATGTTCTGCAGAATTAATAAATAATCATCCTTACAGAACCGCTGAGATTCACCCTGGGCTTTTTCTAAATGCTACTCTTGTTCTTTGCACAAATCTTAGTTAAAAACTTATTAAACTGCTCTGATTAGCTTACAACACTATTGGTGTACCAAACCTCTAAATGAACTGTGAGTCAGATCCCCTCTGCTGTTGGACTTTCAGGTTAAAACACACACTCAGCCTGAGAAGAAAGCGATTTCTGCTCCTGCACAGCAGCCAGCAACCCCACCAAGCTCTGTTGTTAAATCTATTCCCACTCAGCAGCAAGTGGCTGAAGATAAGGTAGCTGTACAGGCTCTGTCTCTCCTACCTAACCAACAAAGCTGGGCTTCATTTAATCACAGATTCTAACAACCAAGACGACTTCTCTCTCACTTTGCATGGGTGTTCATCAGAATAACTTTCTCTTTTAGTGAAGCAATCCTTTTCCTTTTTCCAGTGAGCATGCCAGTATTACCCAGTATGGCGGTGGGACCTGTTTTAATGGTGCCGTATTCTCAGTACAATGTCTGTGGTTGATTTAATTCTCCTATTTGCAGACGCCTGAGAAAGCTCCTCAGAAGGAACCAGAGAACGACATCAAAAATGCTCAGAAAGGTGAGGTGATGTCTGTCTCGTGTTCATCATATCACCTGGGAAAGAGGAGTTTTCTGAATGTCTTTATGTTTGTTTACAGATAAGGGTCTACTGGTTGAAGTACGTGTCAATAAAGAGTGGTTCACCGGCAAAGTCATTGCCGTGGAGACGAATAAACAGACTGTCCGCTGGAAAGTTAAATTTGACTACGTACCCCGATCTACTCCCAAAGATCGATGGTAAAATGCCGTCTGGCTACTTTTTCACCAGGCCTTGTTTACATAAGTGATAATAAACTCAACGTTTGTGTCATTTTAAGGGTCTTTAAGGGAAGTGATGAAGTACGGTTGATGCGACCGCCATCTCCCATCACTCAGACGCCCGACACCCAACAGGAGGTGGAGAAAGGCCCGGCACCTATGGAGCCAGACACTACTCAGCCTGGAACCAGTCGGGAGGTGACCGACAGCCTGGTCGCTATGTTGAGGTGAGACAGTTACTTGAAGCTTTAGAGCTAGCAGGGACTTTTTATAGTTGTGTTAATTCAACTCTTCTATTCAACTGTGTCATCTGATCTGTTCTTGTTTCCAGGACAATGTTGCGTTATTTCTACCCTCCTGCCTTTCGGATTCCAAAGGATGATGTTAACAGCATGACATCAGAGGAGTTGGTAGCATTTCCTTTGGTGAGATACACAATTTTATACTTAATCTGAACTAGAAAATGAAATGTTATTTAATCTATTTAAAAATCTTGGAATGAAAGAGCACATTTACTGGAAATCTTTAGCATAATTACCATTATCTCACCTACATTTGACTGATTCTTCTTATTTCTTGGTTGTTTTTGTCCCTCTTTGGCATATTTAGAAGGAGTACTTTCAGCAGTATGAATCCGGTCTCCAGTCGTTGTGTAACTCCTACCAGAGCAGAGCCGATGCGAGGGCCAAAGCAGTGGAAGAAAAGAACAACAACGCTGAGCTCAAACTGAAGGAGGCTGATGAGAAACTACAGAAACTACGGACAAACATTGTAGCACTTTTGCAGAAAGTGCAAGAGGTGAAACTTTAAATATTTTTGATGAGCTTCAGAATTTAAATGAACATGTTTGACTACTTTATGATTAAAGCTTTTGCATGTGAAAATATTGTAAATAGTTTTTGTGTTCTGTTAAAGGACATTGACATCAACACGGATGACGAACTTGATGCCTACATAGAGGACCTCCTTACCAAAGGTGATTAAAGAAGACAGAAGAGGAGCTGGACATAAAGGCTTGTTCTTTTCAGTGCTTGCAGTTAACTCCCCTAGTATCCATGTTTAGAGCACTGAGCTGTGAATATTTGAAAACGGTTTTATTTCTTATTCCCTCCACTCGTTAAATCATAAGTATGATGACTTCTAAATTGCTATGATTTCATTATCTTGTGATTTTTCTTTTAGCCTTTTTATATCCTTGCTCATAGACTTTGTTTATCTGTTTAAAACATGTTATTCTGATTTAACTTTGTATTTTTGTGTAGGTTAACGTTTTTTCCCTTTTATATATTCAGCTGTTGTGAAAAGCTACAGTTGGTTCTCCATGTGTTAATCAAAAACTCTTAAGGGGCAACACTGCAAGTCACCTAATATTTGGATTTAACTGGTTTTCGCCGTTTACCACAACGGTAATTTTTATTTTTGTACACTAGAAAAATGTCAGTGTTGCTCTTTGGTTTGCAAACCAAGTTAATCTTTATGTGTGTGAACCTGCATTTGCAAGTAAAGGTGACTTGGTTTTATCAGAATCGGTAGTCCTTCGAATCTCATCCATATTTAGGACAGCTGTTTTGTTCTTTGTAAATCTGTATGTTCATTATTACTTGGTGCCCGTGTCCTTTTCTTTTAGGAGAAAAATAAAAACATGCCATGACGATGTTTAAACAAACCACGCATGCTTAGTCTTGTTCCGATTGGAACAAAGTATTCTGTATTTTTGACAAATCTTTACTTAAAACAATAAATCAGTTCACCAACACTTCCCTTCCTGTTTATTGCATTATAAAGTATTTAATGTGGGAAACTTAAGGTATGCATTCAGTAAGAGTTTAAATAACTTTCCTAAATAAGGATTATCATAAACAAAGTTTACCTCTAAACATTCAGTTAATGCATGTCTTAAATTTATTGTTACTTTTTGAATTAACCTTTATTAAATGAGTGGAAAGGCTCTTTATGTAAAACCTGAATGCTGTGAAATTGTAGACATTAGATTCTCCTTACATCTTTTAATTCCATTCATTCTAGAACTTTTATACTTCCACTGACGTCTGTTTCAATAAATTCTTGTATTTACAAACTATTGTTGACTCGAAAAGGAAGCAATCTGTGGGGCTTTTATTTTGAAGGCGACACTGCTAGCTTGCTGAGCTAACGCTAGGTAAGGTTGTGTGCTCTTTGTTTACATCCCTAAAGCTTGTAGTTATTAT
Source organism: Aphyosemion australe (assembly GCA_006937985.1). NCBI lineage: Eukaryota > Metazoa > Chordata > Actinopteri > Cyprinodontiformes > Nothobranchiidae > Aphyosemion > Aphyosemion australe. The sequence continues at coordinate 1,683,053 of SSNS01000040.1, forward strand.
ATGGAAATGGTTAAATGTTGTTTCAAACATGTATCGATATGAATTTTATAAAGAAATACTGTCTTAAGAACGCGAGCAGCTTATTTTAAACGCTTAGTTGAGCGTTTTATCAGCTGTGTAAATGTAAAGTAAACAAAGCTCTGAAAACACGAAGCTAGGTTAACATCATTGACTGTTGGTAAACATACATGTTTGAGCTGTCAGACCGTCATTAAAATCTGAAATTAAAATGTAAAAAAGCAAATCAGTTGCGTACATTTGTTCAAAAGGAACGATAGAGTCGAATGAACTTTGACCCACTTCTGCCTCTGTTGTCTGTCAGAATACTTTCAGTATTAAAGTTCACAAGTAAAAAGCATAATATTAAAGCTCATTTAATGACATTTACTACCTTTGTTTACTGTTGTTCAAGTAATATGGTCAGAAAAGTTAAAGAAAAAAACCTCAGACTAAAGTAGATTTCATGTAAAACAGTGATCATTTTATTAACCAGGTTTCTGTCAATATCATTTTTATATGTTATTAAATACATTAATTTCAGAACATCACCATATTATAACTTGGTTTATGGAACTCCAATGATAAAACCTGAATAATCCTGATTGATGGAGGGTTTCTGCTCCAGCATATTGACTCTGATCTCTGTTCAGCAGGTTGATCTTCAGCCATGTCGGTGTGGTCAGCCCTCCTCAACAGGCATGGAGTTGGGAGCTGCTGCAGGTTGTGGTGTGGTGTTTCCCGACCGCTCATCCACACCAGAGCAGTGAGTGTAGCTGAGCCGGGTGCAAGGAAATCTGATGAAGACCAAGTCTGGGAGGCAGCTGCAGGTCACCTGCCTTTCAGCAGAGCCAGGATCGGATCGTTCTTCCAGGAGCAGCCAGCTCTGAAGAACCCGTTTCTGGAGGATGCCTTGCTCCGAGGATACCTCAAGAGACATCTCCCCCAGCAGGTACGTCAATTACCTGACATTACTTTATTATTTTTGTCGTTAAGAACTTTTAGCAATTGGGACTTTGTTTAAACCTTTTGACAGGCAGTCCTCTTAGACTTGACTGCATTTGGAGAGCGTGTGGCTAAAGAAGTGGACACATGGGGCCGAGAGTGTGAAGTCAACCCTCCACGGCTGGTGCATTTTGATCCCTGGGGGCGGAGAGTGGACCACATTGTGACCTCTGAAGCCTGGAAACGCATGAAGGACCTATCGGCACAAGAAGGCCTGGTTGCCATCGGCTACGAGAGATCTTTTGGGGAGTGGAGGTGAGGCTGTTGTGTTTCTAAAATGTCTTACATCAGTTGAGAAACCAGTTTTTATTAATGTAGTTGAAAATAATTTGTATGTTTGTCAGTCGTGTTTATCAGATGAGCAAGTTGTACCTGTACTCCCCTTCAGCTGGTCTCTTCACCTGCCCTCTGGCCATGACTGATGGAGCTGCAAAGGTCATCCAGGTATCCTAAAAACGCCCAAAGAAAGAAACACGGTCTTCAACTTGATTACCCATTTTCCAACCAAACTCTGGTGATTTGTGGAAACTATAAAACTTTTACTGGTGCAACTTGATCAATATTAGCTGAATAAACTACTTACATTTTCTATGACACATAAAAAGTGTGCAAATGATGCCGAATAATGAAGTAAAATATTTCTTTGTTGCTTTACCTGAATTTAATAGAAAAAGACCAAATGTTGGTTTCCAGTCCTTCTACCTTAGAGTTTCATCCCTTACTAGCTTGTGATTGTCTGGATGTGTGTTTTGTAAAGTCTTTAGGTGTTTCACTGCCTGTGGAAGAAGCCTACAGTCGTTTGATCAGTCGTCAGCCTGAGCGCTTCTGGACATCTGGACAGTGGATGACTGAGAGACAGGGAGGATCTGATGTAGGTCAGTATCGACACAATCTGCCCATCTCTTAACGTCCTGTTTTATTTTTCTCATAGGATTTCTGTCTGCTCTTATCGTCTCCAGGCAGCGGCACTGAGACCGTGGCTGTTCCACAAACAGATGGCTCATATAAACTGCACGGCCTCAAGTGGTTCACATCTGCCACCGACGCAGACATGAGTCTGACGCTGGCAAGAGTGCAGGATGCAACGGGAGCAACCACGGCGGTGCGGCTGACTTCTACCACACATAACGGATCACTCGAAATAAGAGTTCACTGATGCTTGGTGTCCATTTCTGTTTCACAGGGTAGCCGGGGGCTCTCTCTGTTTTACGCTGAGGTCAGTCGAGGTGAGGACGGCAAACTGAGGGGAATAGAAGTTCAGAGACTGAAGGACAAGCTGGGAACTCGACAGGTTCCAACGGCTGAGTTACTTCTGGACGGCCTGCCTGCTTATAGAGTCAGTTTGTAACAATAATAATAATAAGCTACAGACTCTAAGATAAAGCCAAACCAGCGTATATGTTTCATTAATCAGAGCTTCTCTGCTGTTGTTCTGCACAAACTACAAGAAAACTAAAGATAAACCAACACAACAGGCTCGTGTTTCTATTGAAAAAAATTATTTTGATCTTTATTTGCTTAATTAAGCTTAAATCAGATTTGTTTTCCGTATCACCAGCTGTCAGAGGAAGGGAGAGGCGTGGCCTCCATAGCGAACATGCTGACCATCACCAGGATTCACAACAGCATCTCTGCAGCTGCTGCAATGAGAAGGCAGGACGCCACTCATAATAACCCCCATCACAAAGTCATGGCAGAAGTAAGCTGATTAACTAACGCGTGTCTTTGTGTGTTTTTTCTCAGAATTCTCCAGTTGGCGCGTGACTACGCCACTCGCCGCACTGCTTTTGGAAAGCTTCTTAAAGACCACCCACTGCACATGCAGACTCTGGCCAGGATGGAGGTGAGCCAGCAGCAGGAGGCATGCAAACTGCTAAGATGTTTATTTCCCATCATGCCTCACTTCCACCTGACTTTGACAGGTGGAGACCCGTGGAGCATTTCTCCTGGTGATGGAAGTGTGTCGTCTACTGGGCCGAGAGGAGAGCGGCCTGGCCAGCCAGCTTGATACACACCTCCTACGTCTGCTCACTCCCATCGTTAAACTGTACACCGGGAAGCAGGTACACAACGTTTGTGAACGTGAGATTAGGTTATAATCTGTGTGAATGCTTTGATGTGTTTGTCTCAGGCAGTGGCTGCCATTTCGGAGGGTTTGGAAAGCTTCGGTGGACAGGGCTACATCGAGGACACGGGGCTGCCTGGAATGCTTCGGGATGCACAGGTCACATTAGTAACACCTATTTTTATCTGCCTTTGTCCTTGATGCTCACATTTTAGGTTTGTTTTGTTTTTTCTTGTAGGTGTTGAGTATATGGGAAGGTACAACCAATGTTCTGTCCCTGGATGTGCTTCGCTGTGTGGCTCGAAGCTCGGGGATGGTTCTGCATTCTTATTTTACCCACGTCCAGGTATGAAAGGAGGAGTAGACCTCATACGGAGAGTTCAATAACTGCAATTTGTGACAAGACCAAACAGAAATGTCTTTTTCTGTCTCAGTCGCTGCTTGCAGGTGCCTCTAATGTTTCCTCAGTAGCTCCTGCTGTGACAGCAGTGGATGGTGCTCTGTCTGAACTGGAGGTGTTTGTTCAGATGGCTGCAGCCAGAGGACCCGGATACCTGGAACTAGCAGCCAGAGATCTGGCATACAGCCTGGCTCGTATCTACACAGGTGTGTATTTCAAGGCTCAGATTGAATCAGAGCTGCTACAGTTAGCTCACTGATCAGTCTGAAGGCAATAAGCTATTAATCATCTGCACATTTACTCTTTATATCCCTGCACAATATTAATGTACCTCTGATCTGTGTGTTAACAGGTGCCCTTCTCATCGACCATGCTTGTTGGAAAGAAGCCTCCACACACGACATCCATGCAGCTCTCAAGTAAATTAAACAAATTTCACAAGCATGCTCGAGTGCCTCAAAAGAAATCAAATAGATTTGCTATGTACTCATAATAATAATAATTTATTTTCCTGCATCAGGTGGTGTGAACAGGACTTGTGTCTCGTTGCGTCTAAACAACAGAGAGGCTGCTATGAATCCGGCACCGCAGCACTCGATGCTGCGCTGGTTTATGAGTGATCACCCAATTTAATGTAATCATTACATTAATCTGACATCACTGAGATTATATTTTTAATTGAAAAAAACAACATTCGTACTAAACAAGTATGTTCTTAATATAAAGTTTTTGCCTGTTAGAAAATGCTTTTTGATTTATCTAGAGGATAGTTTCACTTTTGACTGTAATATTCTTTAACATCTTGCTTTTTTAATGTCATAATCAGCTATTAAATGAGCGAGAAGTAAACATCAGTTCTTTATATCTCCTGAAGTAGAGGTGGAGGAGGTGAGGAAGGCTCTAATGCTGCTTTACTTCCTGTATTGTTGGAAAAAAGGAAATGCATGTAATGGCTCATGTGAGCAGTGTGTGAGGAGTTACTTTAGTCCGTTGATCAATTTTTTTGTGTAATGACGTTTTTACATGCAGAGTTTTGTTGTAATCAGTGATGGGAAAAGTTGCACACATGGCCTTTAAAATAAAATATTAATGAAGAAATAAAATCCACCAGTTAAACGTTTTAAATTTGTCTCATTTTTTATATTTAATGAAGAAATGTAATATATCACACCAAGTCTAATAAAGTAACTAACTATAATGTACTTTTGAAGACAGTTTAGGTCCTCCTGCATTCTGTTTTGATGGTACTTTATACTTATTGCTCCTCTGCAGGTAAATAAGAATATTAATGTTTTATTTAATGGTTACATAGTTATTATATGAACTGTGCAACTTTTGTTTTCAACTATTTTTTTTCTTTTGAATACATTTTTAAAAGATTTGAACAAAATCAGGACAGCAAATGCAAATGTGCCATTTCAAAAATCAGTCTACTATCATCATCATCTTCATCTTGTTTACCCTATATAAAAAGCACATATTTCTATTTATTTTTCCGGTGACAGCATTATTTGATAATGGTTTAACGCTAAATTAAAGGGGACCTAGAATGTAAACCAACATTTTCCTTGTTGAATAAGACTGCTTGGCTGGTCAACAGCAGCATGCCAAAAAGTCAAAGCCGTGTTTGACCTACTTTTTATGTAAACTAGAAAGTTGAAAAAGGCGAGAGAAAACCTCATGTTCTGAGAAAGCCTTCCTTAACACGTCATAAGGGGGAGCCACGCCTCCTCAAACCTGCATGTGTCTGAGGCCTTCTGGGGAAACCAACCAATCAGCATGTCCTGGCCGTGTGGGAGGGGTCAACAGCTCTTTTCACTGAAGGCCTGAGTAAGGGGGTTTAGAATGGCCTGTATCAGGGCTCCTGGGACAGATGAAAGCCAAAAAAAGATGTATGCTTTTTGGAGGCTCAAAGCTCTGTTTTAGATTGTTGATTAATTGCATTCTAGGACACCTTTAAAATGTTAAAAAGGACAGCTGTCTAGCTCACAGCTTGGCAGAACTGTGCAGTTTGTTGTGAACATTGAAAGTTCTGGGTTTTTGTGGAGTCCTTGAACGCAGCACTCTGGTTAGCAAACAGTGGGCGGAGCCGAAATCAGGCTGGACGAAATGTTCACGGACACCTAATCTGGAGCTCGTTTCAGCACAGAAGACATGAAGCTTTCTGCCAAAACAACAACAACAAGGGTGACTTGCTGATTATAGATCCATCGTCTTTATTTCATGAAAGCTGTGAGATCCAAAGTAACGGGGCCGTGATGGACGCAGCTCCTGGATAAAGTCAGTCATGTCTGTCAGTGTTTTCCTGTCACTTTTCCTGGTGTTGCTGTGCGGCCAGCGGGCTGCCTCGGGCTCCCGGAACCTCAGCTACCTGACTGGTGTCGGGTCATCCGGAGGCTCCTCCGGTACCACCTTAACCATGATGTCAGAAAACAACAATGATGAGGTCAGTGAGACTTATTATTTTTATATTTTAGCTTTAATATATTAAAGAAATCTGTGTCAAAACACCTTCGTGAGTCACAAGAGTCACATGACCAATGAGAGACAGGTACGAATAAAACCAGATCTGTTTGATCTGATCAGACTGGTTCAACAGAAAGACAGAGTGGTTTGACCTCTGTTATAAGGCTCACCTGGTTATTTATTATTGTATTAAATTAAATTATAAGTGCAATTTAATTGCTTTTTTTATCATAAACTAATGTGAACTGTGTATGAACCATGTTTTTACACCATATTTGGTGTAATTATTCCTTTGCAGATCAAATAAATAGAATTATGCATAAATCTGGACACAATGATTACTATGAATGTCCTGCAGCTGGAGACATGTTATTATTTATGTGCAGCAAAAATATCATCTTCACATAAACAAATCATTATGACGAGACAAGAAAACACACGTTTCTACCTTTACTGTTATCAGCATGTTTTGATAATCACGTGAAAAACTCGTGTTTTTTCTGTGTTTGCCTGCATCTGCAGTGTGACCTTGTGATGAACTACAACACTACAGAACGCTGTGGATTCGTGAAGAGGACACCTGACTGTGACATGCAGGACGGCTTCATAAACTACCTGGATCTGGCCTTCTGCTTGTTACGACCCGACCTCTATCCTCTCACCATCACGCTCTGTGTAAGACCTGCATGTGGAACATTGTCAGTAAACAGAACAGAAAACGTAGATTTCGGTATTAAACAAAGAGGAAGTAGCAATAACCGAGGGAGAAGCAGGAATGTTCAGTCATCTGAAATTTGTTTTCGGTGTTTGCTAAATAGGAGAATTTCTGTCATGCAAAGATTTGATTTTTGCATCATTGTTGCACCATCACACAAATGTTCTCTGGTTTGTTCTCTCAGCAACGTGCGTGCATGACTTTACTCTGTCTCTCCACAGGTTATATGGCTCTTCTTCCTCTTTGTCATTCTCGGACTCGCTGCTTCCAACTTGTAAGTCTCTGTTTTTGTGCCTCTAAATATGATCAAAGTTTCAGAAAGTAAAAGAAAAGACCACATGAGCTGACTTTACTCAATCAAACACACACAGATCTCAGCATTGTCAGCTTAACAGTCACATGAAAGTGAGTCACATGACCGTAGAGAGTGTTGAGGTTTTATCAAAGGAAGCACGTTTACTTTTAAGTTCCCCACCGCAGCTGGGTATTAGAGAATGTGTTAAATGTTAATGTCTTGTGGAGACTCTGGAATTGATAGTTTGATTTTTCTTTTTTCCCAGTTTCTGTCCCAACCTGTCAGCCATCTCGTCCAGTCTCCACCTCACTCACAACGTGGCCGTATCCTTTCTCTGAACAGCAGCAGCTTTTCTATTCTGTTCCAGTATTCCTGGGCGTTCCTTGATTTAATTTGTGTGTTTGAGAGATATTTTTTTCTTTAACTGTGGTCTGTGCTGAGGGCGTGACATTTCTCGCTCTGGGTAACGGAGCTCCAGACATCTTCAGCGCCATGGCAGCATTCTCCCGTCCGCACACTGCTGGCATGGCTGTCGGAGCTCTTTTTGGTACACACCCTCTGCTTCTTTCTCCCATATGAACAAAAATGAACTAAACAATCTGTAGAGAAATTATGAAACATGTGTGTCTTTGCAGGAGCTGGTATATTTGTTACAACAGTTGTTGCAGGCAGCGTTGCTCTGGTCAAACCTTTCGCCGTGGCATCCCGGCCGTTTCTGCGTGACGTTATCTTCTACATGTGTGCAGTGTTTTGGACTTTTCTCATGCTCTACAGAGGAACCACGACTCTGGGAGAAACACTGGGTACGTATGCACGTACACACACACGCACATGCATGCACGCACACACACACACGCACATGCATGCACGCACACACGCACATGCACGCAAGCACACACATGCACGCACACGCATGCACGCACACACCCATGCACTTATGCACACACATGCACGCACATGCACACACACGTACGCACATGCACGCACATACACACACACGCACATGCATGCACGCACACACACGCACATGCATCCACGCACACACGCACATGCACACGCATGCACGCACACACCCATATGCACGTACACACATGCACTTATGCACACACACGTACGCACATGTATGCATACGCACACACACACACACACACGCCCATGCACGCATGCACAAACACCCGCACGCATATGCACGTACACACATGCGCACACACACAAACATGCACGCACATGCACTCACACACACACACAAGCACATGCCCACACGCATGCACATGCACACACGCACACATGCACGCACATGCACTCACACACACACACAAGCACATGCCCACACGCATGCACATGCACACGCACACATGCACGCACACATGCACGCAGACATGCACGCACACATGCACGCACACGCACATCTAAAGATTTCTGTTAGGGGGAAGTTGCAACATATGATAGAATGATCACGCTTTACGCTACCTTTCAAATGAAACCCCAAGCCAGATTTGCTTTTCAAACAATAAAGAAAGTCATAATTATTTCTTTAGTTTCCCTCAAACGTCAGACATCCTTACATTCTTTATTGCTTTCTTGATTTTCTGTCTGTTTCAACCATGCCAGACTGGAATTTCAGGTATGTCTTTGTCCTGAAACGACATCTGAGTGCATCTCACAGAGTCACTCAGCCATGCCTTTATTCTCCGTGTACCCTACCACTGCACAAAATAAAACACATGCATCCATCTGACGTTTGTGCTCTGTGTTATCGTTACAGGTTACCTGTCGCTCTATGTCATTTACGTTCTGACTGTTATTATCAGCGCTTTCATCTACAATCGGCAAAAACACTCAGCGAACACGACGGTCCAAAGTGATTCGCATTTTCCAGGTTGGACTTGTAGAACTCCAGTAAATCAATCACTAAACTATTTCCATTGTTCTGAATTTATTTATTTGTTATCTGTTCTCTGAAGCAGAACTGAACTCATCTGACTCCTCTGATGATGACGATGGGACTAACTCTCTGACAGACGAACCGGTCCAGCAGGTTTATGGTAGGAATTCTGCATCCTTACACCAACCAGTAAAGGAGATGATGCCCTCCAGTACTTTTCTGTATAATCAGGACTATGATGTCCACTTGTGTTGGTCCTGCAGAGTCAGAGTACAGACCACTCCTGCCTTATTCTGAGTCCACAAGTCACATCCTGCTGAGCTCTTTGAACCCAGTGGACAACAGGAGGTGGAGAAGGAAACCACTCAGCTGGAAAGTTTTTAAAGTACTCAAGGTGTGCTTAAACTTGGTTACCTATGAGAATTAACTCACCTAAAGCTCTAGGTGTAATGTGCTTTTATCTTCTGCCTGCCAGTTGCCTCTGGAAGTGCTGCTGCTGCTCTGTATCCCCGTGGTGGACCCCGACAAGGAGGACAGAAACTGGAGACGCCCGTTAAACTCCCTCCATCTGATCACTGCTCCTCTGGTGTGTCTGCTCGTCTTCCAGTCAGGAAAATGTAAGTGCATCACCTTACATAAAAAAAAACATGTTAGATTTTTTTAAAAAAAGGTAATATGCAGTCTAATTATTCTGTTCTTTTTTTATTTTGTTTTTATTCTAGATGGAAATGAAATGATCCAGGATCAGTTTCCTCTCTGGGGGCTGGTTCTTCTGCTGGGACTGTTTCTGGCTGCTATCGTTTTCTGCACAACCACCAATGATCACCCTCCCAAATATCACTCAGTGAGTGTTTTCTAGATATATTACAGACATACTATTCAACTTTTTCATATTTTTAAATACTTCTCTTGAGCCAGTATGTGCTAAAATGACCCTTTGAGCAAGCCAAAACTGCATAGTATCCCTTTAAAGACCTAGTATCACCTTTTATGTCAGAGTTTTAAACTAAAAGTTAGCCGTTTTGGTCAAATCATGACAATAACATGCAACAATCTCATGCAACATAGCAATATCTTGCATGATCTTCCACCTTATCAAACCTTTGCCCTGTGTCTGTAAAATTGCAGTGATAGGTCAATTTTTGGCTGAGGCTGATCAGCAGTGATCCAATTATTCCTTTATAAAATTTTCATTAAAATTGGTCAAGTGACTTATCTGATGTTTTGCTAAAGAAAACACACATGCACACACAGGTAGGTCAGTTTGCTGCTCCTAAGCATCGTTGCCGTTTCAGTGATGTTTGCAGGGTTTTGCTGTGATAATAAATGAGTCTAATCTGTCACGCTCTGCTCTCCCTCCAGCTTTTTGCACTGTTGGGTTTTGTGGTGAGTGCTGTGTTGATCAGCGCAGCGGCCTCAGAGGTCGTCAGTCTTCTGCACATGCTCGGCGTGGTTCTGAGTCTCAGCAACACGGTGCTGGGGTTGACTCTGCTGGCCTGGGGTAACAGCATTGGAGGTAAGCGCTGAGACACAAAGTCTGATTCTCTCCAACAAACGTAAGAAACCTCTGAACTGTGTGGCGTTTCCGTTTCAGACTGTTTTTCTGACATCACCATCGCTCAGCAGGGCTACCCACGCATGGCCATATCTGCCTGCTTTGGAGGCATCATTTTCAGTATCCTTTTTTTCCTTGTTTGCATAAAAACACAACTTCTGATCAGGCACTGAAGAGGACCTTGACCGCGTTTCTCTCAGACATGCTGTTGGGAGTGGGTTTGGGATGCGTCGGGCAGATGATTCAAACCAAGTCTAACGTGCAGGTATTTTTCTCTTCTATCATCCAGAGAAGTCGTCTTTATGAGACGGTTTAGGAAAGGGTCATGATGGACTTTTGTCTCTCTTCCCAGTTTGAAACGGAGGGACTGTTGACGTGGATCCTAGCAGGATCCCTGGGCTTGTCCTTGGCTCTGTCTTTTATCATCGTCCCACTCAACAACTTCCAGTTAGGCCGGAAATATGGGATCTTCCTCCTCGTCTTCTACACCATATTCCTTGTTATTGCGCTTCTCACAGAGTTTCAGATAATCCACACCTGACCGGACACCCGGACCTTCAGCCAGTCAGAACACTGGAAAAGTCTCCTCCTGCACCAAATAATCCACCGTTCAGACTTTTATTATTTATGTTGAACTCGTTTTGAAAACAAAGTGTCAAATTAACAGGAAGCTAAGAGTTTTCTGCTCAGGGAGGACTGAAAGCAATCACTGTGCCTTCACTTCCCGCTTCTGTCCCTCTGAGTCCTGAGAGACACGTGATGTAAAAATGTTTTAATTTAAATGTTCAGATACTTTAAATCAAAACTTTAAAAAAGCTGTTTTAGTGAAATTTGGAACAGTGTTCTGTGTTTTTTTATATAATCAGCAGCATTTTTACAAAGCAAATACAACACGCGCCTTTGACTATTAGAATAGTTTATTAAAACCTCGTATTACAGAATGAGAATATGTAAAATACTCTGAGTCTGCTGAGACCATTAGGAGAAACTTTACACGGTAAATTTGTTGGAATGAGCGAAAAGGAGTGTTACGTGTTTATTTTTTATTCTTTAACTAGTACAGGTATTGTCCTTGTTAATACTGGTCAGGCAGGCCGTTAAACTAAGGCATCGGGTTTAAATCTACAGGATTTACAAACACCGGCCCTGCAGAAGAACAGGTACAGCAGATCGTGGTAGTAGATGCTTTCTGGTAGCTTGTGCTGTGACTCCAACACTCCCGGCTGGCTCCGAGGAGATCCGGTTTGTTATCCCCCCCCCCCACTGAGGGTTGTAAGTGTCTGAGAACTGAAAGTGCTCGAGTTTCTTCTCTTCAGGTGACAAGAATGAGTTAGTTAATGCTGTGTTGATCAGTCAGAGAGCTCTGCTCAGGTTCTGACAACGAACACGAGTCGGAGCCGAAACTTCCGCCTATTGTCCTCAGGCTCTGATCCAGCTGAGGCAGGTTTTTCCTGGAGTACTCCGAGTACCACTCCTGGAGAACAAGACAAGTGATGAGAAGGAGTCGTACCTACAGCCGTGGAACAACCGCAGCATTTCTCACCTGTATCTCTTCCTCGTACATTTTCATACTGAGGTCACTTTTCGTCCTTGACCTGCGACCCAGGTACACCAGAGACATGTGCTGCGTGCGACACAGGAGGGAGACGTGTTTAGCGTGGTTTGTTGTTCTAAAGGAGAAGTGGACGGTGTGTGTTCTTACCCCGCTCTTGTCCATAGCATGTAGGACTCGTACCAGCGAGCTGAGCGAGGACGGTCCAGGGGACATCTGTTTGTACAGATCCAGAGTGGCCAGAGCTTCGTCTCGCTTCACTTCTACGTCAAACACGATCCCGTTCTCATCTGCAGCACAACCACAAACATGCTGACCCTCAGCAGAGTAAATAACAATCATCTATTCAGCTGTTAGCTTTAAAGCATCCACATGAACATAGTTCTATATTAATTCTCTTTACTCACAAAGACTAACTCACCCTCTGGATTTTCCACCGGTTCCCGGTTCTTGCGGCTGTAGTTCATGCGGAACACAAACGCATCCAGAATAAACGCCACGATGATGGTCATCACCACCTGGAGGCAGACGTTTACAGTCGCGTTTCACCCGCCAAATCTTCTCAGTCAACAACGAAAGTTAAAAAACTAAAACAACGCACGCCTCACCATGGTAACGATGTAAAAAATCATGAAGTAGAGGCGGCTCCAGTGGCTCGTCATGGACGTCACGCCTTCCTAAAGGGAGAGAAAAAGGCAGCAGCGGTCAGACAACACCACCTACCGGAGGATGAAGACTGCTGCTACACACTCAGCTGCATCGTACCATGGTGATGTACCAGTTGTTGACCACCGTCAGCTCAAACAGGGTCACTGGAGGTGAAGAAAAAATCATTGCATTCAAAAAACATGAAACAGAAAAGCATCAAAGTCTAAAGGAAAGCTGTGTTTTTATTAGATTTAAAGGTAACGCGTTACAATAAGGGTCCCTTTATTAATGTTACTTAGTGCATCATTAAGCATTAATAAACAGTGGAGGAGTTTAAGTATCTCGGGGTCTTGTTCACGAGTGAGGGAAAGATGGAGCGTGAGATCAACAGGCGGATTGGTGCTGCGTCTGCAGTGATGCGGACGTTGTACCGGTCTGTCGTGGTGAAGAGAGAGCTGAGCTGGGAGGCTTGATTTACTGGTTGATCTACGTTCCTACCCTCACCTATGGTCATGAGCTTTGGGTAGTGACCGAAAGAATGAGATCACGGATGCAAGCGGCTGAAATGAGTTTTCTCCTCAGGGTGTCTGGGCTCTCCCTTAGAGATAGGGTGAGAAGCTCAGTCATCCAGGAGGGGCTCAGAGTAGATCTGCTGCTCCTCCACACTGAGGAGCCAGCTGAGGTGGCTCGGGTATCTGGTCAGGATGCCTCCTAGACGCCTCCCTGGTGAGGTTTTCTGGGAATGTCCAGCCGGGAGGAGACCCAAAGGAAGACCCAGGATAAGCTGGGGGGACTCAGCTGGCTCAAGTGGCTGGGGAGAGGGAGGTCTGGGCTTCTCTGCTTAGGCTGCTGCCCCCGCGACCCCACCCCAGATAAGCAGAAGAAAATGGATGGATGGATAATGCTTAATAATGCACCAAGTAATGTTAATAAAGAGACCCTTATTGTGTTAATGATTTAAAAACAAAAATTACAGAGAACCATCCAAAAGTTACGCTATCCTTCATCTCTTCATGCAACCAAAAAACCAGATAAAAAAAACAATCTTAAACAAGGTTTTCAAGGATCTTCTTATATTTTTATGTCCCTGGATGAATCAGATTATTACAAGTTCTTGCAATGAAATTCTAACTTTTCTGAGTCATGACAACTAAAGCAAGTAGCATGTAGCAGCACAGCACCCTAAATACAGCACAAACAACACAAATGCTGCACTTGGAAGACATTAAGCAATAAGAAAGGGTCAAATTAATAACGAATGTTAAAACTTTAGCAGAAAATGCACAAAATCAGGTGTAGCTTTAGACTTCTGCACACTGTAGACGTTACCAAAGCTGCTGAGGATGTTGTTGAAGTTATTGAGATAATAGTAGCCTTCCTCCAACACCGTTCTGTTGCCTTCAGTGATGTTGATCTGCCTGTAGGAGTTTGCCACGGTGCTGGTGCTGAGTTTTAAAAATAAACACTTATGAAGATGATTTCAAGTCATTAAAACGACTCCATCTTATCTAAAAGTGTGTCAGAATACAAAGAATTCTGCTAACAGATTGAAACATGATTCTCACTTGCAGCAGTTGGGGTAAACCACGTCTGCGAAGAACTCCATGCCCACAATGGCAAAGGAGTAATAAAAGATGATTAGAGTCAGTCCCAGACTCGCCATCCTGGGGAAGAGCTCAAACATGGTGTCCAACACGTTCCGATACCGCTGCTTTATCTTAAATAACCTGTGACAGACGAACACGGGAGTTTTCAGCAAAAGAAATCTAAAAGGTTTGTCACATAAAACTACGTAAATCTGATTTAAAAAGGATGAGTGAGGCACACCGGAGCAGCTGGAAGGGTCTGAGGACTACGATGAAGTAGAAGGGCTCCATGTCGAAGACGAGAGCGACCAGGCCGAGGAAGGCGAACACGGTCACGGAGAAATCGAACCTGAACAAACACCGAGGGGTTTATCAGCCAAAAACACACAAACAACATTCAGGACATTCCTGAATGTTCTTCTGCTACTAAGAACAAGACAAAGATCAAATAAAAACATTCAATCTAAACAAACAACCTAGAACTTGTTACTTACAGATTCCACCCGGAGCTGAAATAAGCCATCGGACCCAAACCGGTTATCTTCAACAACACCTCAATACCGTAAACTAAAGGTGGAAGGAACACAGGCAGAGTCACTACTTCAATATCTGGTTTTAATCTGAAATGTTACAAATCTGTTGGAACGTTCTGTTCACTCACTCGTCAGGAAAATAATGTAGCTCAACGGAACAAATTTGGACCAAGAATATCCACCTGCGTGAGCAGCGAAAGGTAAAAGATCAGCGTAGAGTTCAACACACTTCCTCCACCGTGTGTGTGTGTGTGTGTTCATCTTACTCTCCAGTGTGAACGTCTCCACGAGGATCCACACAGCGTTGATGGCCACGACCACATCTGCAGCCAGAACAAGAGCGTTTATAAACCTGTAGTGACCGTTTCCCTCTGGGAAAAGCTGGGATTATATATATATATATATTGTTTTTTCCTTTATTTTATAATTTTTTTTAATTTATTTTTTATTTTACATTACTCTATCATTGTTCACTTACACATGGCGTACTGGAAGGCCTTCGACTTCACAAGCAGGTAGATTCCTGTTAAAAGAGGACAGCTCTCGTAAACAGACTGCGATTTGATGGAATTACAGAAATACAAGTAACTGAACAACTTCAGACGGATCATTTATGCAATAAATCAGAAAATCTGAGAACTCGCCCTTAAAAATGAGGAAGGCCGTGTGAGGAAGATCATCAAACCAGTGCTCTCGACTCCGTCGTGTCTAAAACAACACATTTACAGCACGTGTATGTCAAATTCTGCCAGAGGGACACAAAATAAGCAGGCTTGGAACTTAGCAACACACACGTCAAATGATTTACCTTCCATTTAAGGCCAATGACTTCATAAAACTTATAAAAGTCCTGAAGACTGAAACAGAATAGACGGGTTACAAAAATATAACCGCGAAATTCAACGCAGGGTAAAAGAAACCCTAAAGGGAGTGGGCAACCTGAGCATCGGAGCCCCGGATGTGTTCAGGGCTTTAAACGTGAGGAAGCGTTCTTTTGCAGACATGCGTGGTCTGTAAAAACGCATCAGACCGTCAAACTGTTTTAGGGACACCCCCGTCGGCCTCTGGAGGAACAATCAGAAGAATTGCATCATTATTAATACCTCACAAAGTCTGAGAACACTAGATTTGTATCGACACATACCTGTCGGCTAACCAGCAGCTGGAAGGCGTGGTCGATAGCAGAGCGTTTGTGCAGCAGAAGAGATTTAAACTTCATCTTCTCGACGTCGTTAAACGTATCAAACACCACCGCCAGGAGCTGCAGGAAAACATGACTAATGTGATAAAAATCACGCTAACTGGACGGTGCATTAAGTTTAAACTCTGCATCGTAGAAGTGGTGGAAACAGAGTTATTAATACCAGGTTCATGATGAAGTAGAGCTCTATGGAGAGGTAAACTATGAAGAAAACACAAGACCAGCGGTTCTTGGAGTACGCTGGCATCATCACATCAGGGAAACTACGGGACAGAGAAGCAGGAGATGGATGAGTCACAGAAAAGAGAAAGAATGATCTGAATATTTATAAGAAAAAGGATGTGTGCTGTGCTGTGAAAGTAGGAACCAGCGGGCGAGCGCCGTGCGTGTAAAAGTAAGTCAGAAGTACCGCGCTGCTGGGCTTACTTTGCTGTGGTCAGCAGCACGAACAGGCTGACGAGGCTGTCCTCAAGAGTTTTGAAGTACTGTGGTGAGAGGACATGGTCAGGTGTCTACAGAGAAGAGGACGTTTCCTCCACGCTAGCATGACAAATATAAAGTACAGTCAACATACCGGGTCGGAGGAGTTGGTGGAAAAGAGGCAGAAACCTGGAGAACAAACACACACACACACACTGAGTTACTGCAGCCACGTCACTAATCTGTCCTGCTCCACACACTCAGGGCTGGTGAAAAAACACACAGCAGCATTTAGATGAATGAAATCAACACATTCTTACCCAAGATGGCAAAAATAACCATGAAGAAAAGCAGCAGGAGGAGGATGTCAATAAAAGATGGAAGGGACTGGAAGATCTGGCGCAAGTTTCTGATTGGATGACAGAAAGCTCGTTAGTGACATCTTAAAGGAGATCGCTATTAAAATAAAACCCACAAAGATCATAAAACCAGTAAAAACGCCCTTGACAAACACATCTTTATAATACAAACTAATACATGACTGCAGCTGCAACAGAGTGGGATTGTTGCCATAGACACCAAAGTCAGATGTAATTATGAGAAATGAGCCTGTAACGTCACAAGAACATTTTATTCCTGGCTGTGGCCTGAGTGCGTGGTTGGGATCGTTACGCACCTCCGCACGGCACCACAGTACCTACAGTCCACCAGGAATATGGGTCTGAGAGCTCGGGTCACTCGCAAGTGAGACGTTTGTCTGACCAGAACCACGATGGCCTCCACAAACTGCAGCAGCAACACGGACGTCTGCACAAAACGAGAACAGGAAACAACATACGTCAAAGTTTGTTCCTAGATAGCGACAAGAAGGCCACTCTGAGGCCACTGAGCCACAAATTTTCTCCTGTTCTATAAAAACAAGAACGGTTTACCTTCACCATCGTCCTCCTGTGTCGGATGAAAGTGTGGAAGCCTAGCCAGCGGAGTTTCATGCAGAGCTCAAAACCCACCAAAGTCAAAGCCAGGAGCTCCAGAGTGGCATGGACCTGCAGAGGTAACAGAAGCCCTGTGTTTATTTATCTCTAAACTGGTTTTATAAGCTTGTGTGTGGATGTTGGAGTCAAATCAGAACAAACATCTCACAGTTCTTTGTCAAAATAAATTAAATTCTTAAATTTCTGCTGAGATTGAGACTCATCAGAATTAAGATGGATCAACCGATCCCTCAAACACCTGCAGTGACCAGGAAAAGCAGACCGTGCAGAAGAGCAGCGCTATTGTGACTCACGTAGACATCCAGGCGCAGCGTGGGGACGGCGGGAGCCTCGCACAGCGACAGCATCAGCAGCGTCAGGCCCGTCACCAGCTCCATCATGTAGAACAGGTGGTTGTGGGCAAACAGGTACGCGGCGAGAGCCTTGGGGTTCCGCGGGTGTGTGAAGAACTTATCATTGTTCTCTCCTTCCTGTGAATAAAATTCACCAAGTACCTTTAAAACACTCTTAGCTAAGTTCAATCACAGAATAAAGGATAAATTTAGCCCACGAGTTCATGACCTTTTCACAGTCTTCAATGATCACGTGAAAGGTGAACACGATAACAATTAAAGGCTCTGTGACTACCTGCAGGTATATGGCTGCTTCTTGGTAATTCATCTCCCAGCTTTGCCTCAACGAGGCGTTTTGGGTTCTGGAGTTTTGTGGCCCGGGGGTTGAAACCACAGCGTTGTTAACGATGTCATAATTACCTCCTCCATCTGAAAGGGGAGAAAAAACATGTTAGTGTGTTTATACGGTAAGTTAGAACACACACACACACACACACACACACACTGAAGGTGCCTACCAATACAGTCTATCTCTAACTGTAAAGAATATGAGGAAACCACTATTGGACTCTCGTTACAGGACTGATCGTCATGGGAACCAGCCGGCAGGCTGCAAGAGGTCTCCATTGATCACAATTGTTCCGTGCGCCTCAGCTGTGTGAAAGTATCAATGTCCCTGATGCTCACACCACCAGAGGTGTGTGTGTGTCTTTCACAGTAGACCGCTCTCGCTCCAGCATTCACACACATCTGGAGACACAGATGGGAAAACATTCCACTCAGGCCTGATGGGAACACCAGAGACGGAGTCACGAGTGCAGTCCAGATACGGTCCACGCAGATACAGACGTCTCAGCGGCACAAAAAGTAAATAAAAGTATTTAAAAGATTTGATAAAAGCCGTTATCGTCAAAGCCGACATCATCAATGAAAGAACACTTTGACATTAGCCTCCTTCGCTATTTGGACTCTGATCTTAACCTTGTCATTTAGTAAGAAAGAGCTGTGTTTGCACTAATGTTGTGTTTTATGCTTCCTTCCTGCCAGACAGGATACCCACGCTGGACCAAAAAACAAAAGAGGAATTAGTACAGAAAGTAAAATAAAATAAATAAATGATGGAAAACACCAAAAATTCTAAAAACAAAGAGGAAAAACAAATTCAGATTTAAGAATATAGTCATTCTAAATTACACAAAAGTTATGAGTTAAGTCAAAGTCAATAGAAATGCAATCATATTCTTTTACGGCTGCACTTGACAGAACCAAGCTCTCAGCAAACAGCTCTCAAATAGTTCCTCCGTTTGTCTCCCTGCAGCTTCACACTTCACTCCTTTGCCGATCCATCTGGTTGTTCATCCCACATAATATCACATGCTTCAGCCTCAGGCTAACGGCTCCATGGACCCAAACTCAATGCAAGCCAGACGTGTCTCAGAGATCATGCAGCCACAGATGTTTGTTGTCCAAAGTTGCCAGCAGCTGATCGATATTATGTGTGAAGATCAAGTTCTCTCCCAGCAGCAGTAGCAGCAGCAGTAGCAGCCTGCCCTGTGGTGACACGCGTTTGCTGTGTGCCACTCAAATCACCCATTTGTTTCAGAACAATAACAAGTTTGAAGCTCCCAGTAGATAACACGGTGAGGTCATGCTCACAGATACGCAAACAGACCCAGCAGTTATGACTCGCTGTATAAAAAGACTAAAAATACTTCTGTGATCGCCAGCAATAAAACACCAAAACACCAGGCATGTGACTGTCACTCAGGCGGTACAACACTTCCTTTTCCCTCAGTGTTTAGCCTCCATTTCTTTCCAAAAACTTTCCAACAGCAACAAGCAACAAAAAAGTTCCGACACTTTCCCTTTGCAAACCACTCCCCAATGTCCTTAGGGCTGTAAAACAAAAAAATGTAGATATTGCTCCCCTCTTCCTGTTCATCCCGGACTGAAGGAAAATGTTATGATAAGCTCTCCCACACACAGATACACACATGCACAGATACACTCACACACAGGCTGCAGACATTCTCAAACAACACACACAGACTGCCACTGAGCACCAGGGAGGGGCTGAGAGGGGAGGGGGGTGTATGGCCTGCTTTACCAGCAGTTTCTCTCTCAGATCCTTTTGGAGCTCATATCTGAGCAAAACATGAGCATCGGTATACACACACGCATGCACACACACTATTTTCTATTTTAATAAGGCATTTCTGTGTATGTTGTGTTTTACTGCTGTAGAGGTTTGAAGTTGGTTTGATTTTTAAGTTAATCAAAAATATAAAGATGTTATTTTAACAAATTTAAAGTTAACCACAAAGAAACATTCAAAGTAACTGATATCAAATGTAGTGCAGGGACGAGGTAAAGTAATAAAGTTACATTTAGGGAAGTACTGATATGTTGATATATCACGATATTTCGTGCTACGGCACTGAGTCAATCTTTAAAAGCTGTGTTCATATTGATTTATCTTTAATTGAGAATTGACATGCAAACTTCATCTCTTTTGTGTGGTACAATTCAAACTCTGACTGCTAGATGGCAGAAGTTTTTACCGCCTTCGTTCTGACGAAACAACTAGATCTTGCGATAACATTTGGACGTGTCTGGCCAGAGTCTTAAATAATTCCAAATACTGTCAGGATTTTAGTATCGATTCGCAATAGATCATATCGTCTCCCCTGTATTTTGATATATCGCATCGCCATTTTCTTGAAAAAACACACCTGTAGTGACAAGGAACTGACGACATTGGATAAGTTAAATAAAATATAATGCTGGATATTTTGTTACACAACAATGGTCTGATTGTAGGCAGCTGACAGTTTATTTTGCACATATAACCTTGATACCAGTCTGTAAACAATAATCATTAACCCTTCATGAAGTTAGGGATCTCAAGAGAACTGATTTTGTAGTTCATGGTCTATTTCCTCACAGCTTGAGGTCTGACAGTAAAGGGTCCAGACTTACTTTGGTCTCCTCTCTCCGTCTCTTCAGTTAGCAGACCGCTGTTCGCTTCGTCCCAGGTTAAGATGAGAGGAACGTCGTCGTCAGACTCCATGGCTTTCCCAAATAAATAAAATTCAACCTGCTTTCAGTGTAGGCCTTCCGCTGGAGTTACAAGTTACAAACTGGCTAAACGAGTCCACCATTTGTTCTGCAAACAGCAAGACTACACATCTTTTTAGTGCTACGAGTTAGCTAACAAGCTAACTTCGCTTAGACAATTAGCCGGTTTACAGACTCAGATTTAGCCTATTTAGTTAAATAAGCAGTCAATGCATTTGAAATTACGAGAGGCGGACAATAAATCGGTTGCTTCCCGTCCCGACTGGATCTTTTTCATGTCACACAAGACATCTTTCATCGACTTACTGGTTCAACAGTCACTCAAGCTAACAAGCCGGGGCTGTTAAATGTTTGCTTACAACGCTTGTCCGGTTTCTTTTCAACAAGAAGAAGTTTAAAAACAAAAGTTATTCCTGGTTTAATCCGTTAAATATTTTCACAATCAAGATGATCAGCGACACCGAAGAATATCTACAAACAGACTAACAACAAACGTTTACGACACTAAATTAATTTACGGCATCTGGGGGGATTTTCAAAATTAAAAAAATGGTTATCAAAAATATTGCACATAGTTAAATTTATCATTCTTTCTTTACGGGGAGAAAGGGAGAAAGCCATATCTGATATATTTTCTGTAAACAAATTAGTAGTCGTAAAAGTCGTAAACTGTATTTTGGTTGCTATGATACCGCGCGTTTTGTTTGGTATCATAGCACGCAATAACAACTGGGGCTACTTGAAGATAATCGACTGGTATGCTTTCATTTTAATTTATAAATGATGAATTAATAATTTATCAACAAAATTACACAGAAAAACATAACAAACAAAACTAATTAATCATGATTAAGAAATTGCATAGCTCTCGTGTTTTTCCTCTATTTTTTCTGTATTTCTGAGATAAATCTGCTGTAAATCTGTTCTCATCCATCCTGTCCTGTAAAATCTATAGATTATGGCAACAAAAGATGAAAAAGAGGAGCAGGACAAAGGGATTACCAAACTGATCCAGGAAATTCGTCAACTAAATGCTCGGTTCAAAGATTTATTGTTTGAAAACAGAAAGAAGCAGAGAATTATCCAAGATGTAAGTTGAATACATTTATCACACGTTAGAAGCTCACTGTTTTTAAGGGAATATCAATTTTTGATTTTAGTGTTGACTTTAAGCTTTTTTTGTTGACAGGAAAATGAAGCTTTGGACAAGGCAATTGAAGACTTGCTGCAAACATTTGACCAACAAATTGAGGAACTGCAGGTATAAACTGATAAAAATCACTCTAAGTTTGACCTTTTTGTATTTAATCATTTTATAAGTATCTCAATGTCCAGATTGTGCAACCTTGTCTCTCTCTTCACCATCTCGTTTCACCTTCCTCTGTCCCAGACTAAGACTAAGTTGACAACAAGTGCTCATGAAAGAGGAACGGAGGAGATGAAGAAGCTGGAGGGACCTTATTCTGACCTGATGTTAGAGTACGACAAGGTCCTGGAGAAGCAAAAGTTAAAAGAAAACGAGAAGTTGAGGATCGAAGCTGCCATTATCATCCAAAACTGGTGGAGAGAGCGCTGTAAACAAAAAATAATAACAAAAACTAAAAAAAATACAGCAGAAAGCAAGAAGCCCAAAAAGGCCAAAACAGCAAAGAAGTGAACTTAAGTGAACAATATCTGTGGATGTGTGTAAGATGAATTTGCTACTTTCACCTTTAACATTTTTAAATCTGTGTTCAGATTATTTCTAATATTCTGTTTAAATGGACAAAAGAATGGGTTCATCTTTTATACGTGAGTTGTTCTAATAAATGACCACAAGGTGGCAGTGTGGCTCCTTTTCTTTAAATTTACCTTCCTGCTCAGTAGATGATGACTGCAAGGACTAAATAATAAATACACTAAGTTAAAGCAATTATATCTGACATACTTACCAGTAAAACAGCATTGATTACAATTCAATCCAATTTTGTTGTGTAGCAGATTCATAAACCAAGTTAAGTGATGTGTGGTAAAAATGTAAAAAGGGTTAAAAAAAGACACAAACAACAATAAAAACAGATAAAACTCCACCACAGAGGTAAAGAAAACTAGTCATGAAAAAACAGATAAAATAAACAAATAAAACAGAAATTTACAAAGTAAAAGTTAAAAGACTAAATCTTCACACAATAGAAAACTTAGGGGTTTATAAAGAGATTTATAAACAAAAGTGAAAATGCATGTTTAAAATTCAAACGTAACTGGGTGTAATTCATCATGAAGCTTAATCAATTAGATTTTACGAGTCACATTTTTATTCTGCATATGAGATCTTATTTACCCTCATGTGATCTTGAAATTTTTGTTAGTTAATTTTGTAGCAACATGAAATCTCATTTTTACACGCTTGACGTACCAGATTTGGGTTTGGTCTTCTGTTTCTAACGCAGCATCCTCATTCTCTAATGCCTTTTCCACTTTGACAGTTTTTCAGAGCGGTTACTGAGTAAAATGTCCCTTCAAGTTATTATCTTCTGAACTAAAAAGCTTTTTCATTCCAAAAAACATTGCTGGATTTTTATAGATTTATTTATTTCTTTTAAACACAATTGGGTGAATTTACAAGATTGGTAAAAATGCAGGCGATGCTGATTGCCTTTTTAGTGAATTAGATGAATAAGCAGGTGTGAAGTGATGTTTTATACCTCATCCGTCACAAGGGGGCATTTTACTCTATTGGCTTCATTATGATTGCTTTGCATATTGTTCATTTTGAGTCTCTTCAAGAGTGAATTTATGCAGAATTGGATTAGTACTTTAGTCGAAGTAAACATTCTGAGTGCCTCTTCTCGTAATGACATCTACATTTTCAAACTACAACAACACATCTTGTGAAATGACGCTTATTTTTTAAGGGTTTTAGTTTCTCCTCCAACTCCTGAGAGGTTCATCTTTGTTATTGTGCAAGCATCCTGCTTCTCCAAATTTAAAATATATACGTATGTATCATAATGCTCATCAAACAGCACAAACTCATATATAATATAAATACATTTTGTTAAAATCAGTTTGTTTCCTTTGAAATGAAGAGTTGGCAAAGAGAAAAAAGGAATCACCCCAACAACCTCATTTATTAAACAATAAACTTTAAGACTGGCTGTAAGATCAATGTGATTGTTTAGGCTGTACAGATGACAAAAGTCATAATTCAGATCAGACAAAACACTTTTATTTAACCTTCTGCTGATGAAAACATCGTTTGAAAGCTGCAGCCATTCTGGGTTGAAGGAAAGTGATCCGACAGGAAGGTCGGTCCCCTCTGATGGAGAAGAGAGTAGACAGGAGGTGAGGGGTCAGTAAGAAGAGTAACATGTGTGTGTGTGTGTGTGTGTGTGTGTGTGTGTGTGTGTGTGTGTGTGTGTGTGTGTGTGTGTGTGTGTGTGTGTGTGTGTGTGTGTGTGTGTGTGTGTGTGTGTGTGTGTCTTTGTGTGTGTGTTATAGGTGATGAATACAAGCTGATTTGATACTTAAAAGATTCTGTTTCTTTATTACGATGCAATACGATTAAAAAAATTAACACAAACAAACACACACACACACATAGTTGCTGCAGCTGGAATTGTTTGTTGTTGGTTTGGAATGTGTGATTGACAGGTGTTTCTGTGGGCAGATGTGTGACTTTTTTCACTTACTAAAATCACACTTTATTTTTTTGCACCTTTCCCAGTATACTCTGATTGAGCTGAAGAGGTGTGGTGTGTAGCAAAACACAAACAATTGACACACACCAGACTTTATGTGCAAATGATTAAAAAGAAGATCAGGTGTGCAAAAATATTTTATCTTTGATGACATGGTGTAGACGTATAAAAACAATGGCGCCTTTCCTGGAGTCTGACACATTATTTTTGCAGGTAGGGAGAGAATAAACAAACACACTGAGGGGATGCAGACAAGATCCTGCTGTGAAGCAGCAGAACCACCCAGCTCACATAG
Source organism: Aphyosemion australe (assembly GCA_006937985.1). Lineage (NCBI taxonomy): Eukaryota > Metazoa > Chordata > Actinopteri > Cyprinodontiformes > Nothobranchiidae > Aphyosemion > Aphyosemion australe. Next base: position 1,707,756 of record SSNS01000040.1, read on the forward strand.
ATGGGCAACCTTAGGGGGCATGATGATGTCAACACAGAGTGTAAACGCCTAAAAAAGGACCAAGATCTCCATTATGTCAAAGGTTTTGTTTGCACCTTGCATCTAAAATCCATTTAGAAGTGAAATAATGATAATTTCATATTTGATGCTGATGCTGATCCCATAATGCTACATGGTGACACGTCAAGGTGGTATGTGTACACTTAATGGAAATGCTGTGTGCTGTTATTTTTATGCAGACATCTCAATGGAACCAGAGAAATGCATCACCTATAAATGTGTGTCAAGCACACACACACACACACACACACTTACACACACACACACACACACACACACACACACACACACACACACACACACACACACACACCAGTACCTTGTTAATAATGGAATAAAAGCATATTGTGTCAGGTGATGAGTTGAGGAGATGGAGGTATCACACCCATGTAAACATGAGCAGAGCTTTTATCAGCTGAAGAAGATGAGGAGATGAAGATTAACAGGTCAGATTTTATTAAACGCTAATAAAAATAAATGCAGGTCAATGTTTATTAACTATAACTTTATATTGTCAATTCAGCATACCATGCATGCTTTATGAAGGATTTTCGGTCTTTGTGATAAAAACACACTTTTTATCAGGTCACACAACTGGCTATAGAGTAAATCTGTTCACTTGCACTTTGCATTTTGTCCATTTTTGTTTTCATCCTCTCTTATGTAGTTCATCTCTTTAGCTTTTATTTGGTGAATCTCACATTTTGTCTTTGACTTAACCCAAATTATTAAAACAGCTGTTAATACATCCCTCAACTCATGTAGTTATTAATCCATCATGTATCTGGTTAATTTTTACAATGCAAATACTTAATTTTTATCTTTGCTTCATTTATTTTGCATTTATATCCAAAGCTTTGTAAAATTCTCATTTGGATCTGATGTTAGATTTAAAAACGTGAGAAGTTTTTTGGAAATAATAAACACAATATCTTGACTTCTCCAGAGACGGTCAACAATTAAAAAGTGATTTGAAATTAGCACCGGAGAATAAAAGCATGAGATTATGGGTGCAGGTGTGAGAAAATTAGGTTAAAACACAACATAAACAGAGCTAGAGTCTTCATCATTTTCATCAGTTATTTACAAACCACAGCTGCAACTTTGCTCTTATCAATTTAAACTTTCCCTTCCATTCTTTAAAATAAAACTAAAGTTTAAGATTGTGCTTTGCCACACAATTCTAAAAGAAATATATCTGCAACAAACTGAATGAGCGTAGTTAGAAGTAATTAACGTGTCTGAGGAGGATTTTTATTTGGTTGTTTAACATCCATCTGGACCCAAAAAAGGAGTTTGAGGTCATCGAGTCTAGTCCTGCTTTTGTCCTGAAAATAATAAAACCAACAATAAAGAGAGAAAGGCTTTTACTTCGCTCCAGCTCACATGGTGACAAACATTTGTACATGCATAATTTAAGGTCAACAGGGTGATGTCAAACAGATATGAGAGGAAGACGATGTTTATGCTAATGCCTTGTCAGACAGTGAGAGCAGCGAGTCTCTGACACCATCTATAAATAATGAGACACGATCACAGAAAAGCTCTGAGTATGAGCCAAACAACGCTGCTCGTGGCAAACATGGAGACCTGACAGCAGGCTGAGTGTGTGTGTATGAGAGTGGGTTTGTTTGTTTATTGATGTTTGTGTTTGCCTCACAGCTGGGGGTGTTCAACCTGTTTGTAAACATGTTTGTAAACATGTTTGTACATGAGTACGTCTCCCTGCAAGATGCACGGATAGAGGGAAGTTGGTCAGGAGATGCTGGGGCAGCCGTAGCTCAGGAGGCAGAGGGTTGTAGGCTCAATCCCAGCGAACTCTGCTGTTGTGTCCTTGGGCAAGACACTTATCCCATATTGAATGCTGGTGGTGGTCAGAGGGACAGGTGGCGCCTGTGCTCGGCAGTCTCGCCTCTGTCAGTGCGCCCCAGAGCAGCTGTGGCTTCATTGTAGCTCTTCATCACCATCGGTGTGTGAATGTGTGTGTGATTGGATGAATGATACTCTGTAGTGTAAATCACTTTGGAGTCTGACTCTGAAAGGTGCATTACAAGTGTGTCATTTATCATTTATAGTGGAAATACAATTAAAGTTGCCATTGGTAACAGAAACATCTGTTTATCAAAGTATGGTGGCCTTCAGGTTCAAGGCAGAACATTTCACTAAACAATAATAGTAATATTGTACATTTAATAGCGCTTTTTAATGTCAGGGACTCCAAAGCTGGGTTTGAACCAGCAACCGATTAACACAACCCTTGAGCCACCATCACCCCCTGAACAACAACAACTAAACAAACAAACAAACAAAGAGAAAACACAGCTTTTTATTTTAGAACAACGCAAAAACACATTTTAGTTCTACATTTACAGCAGATGTCCTCTCCTGTCTCCCTACAGATTTACTTCCTCAAATGTGACAAAATAACAGGATCCCTAAATCAAAACATTGGGTGATGTCATCTTCGGGATGCATTCCATATTTTAGGATGTTGAAACGATGGATTCAGTTCATCTCAGCTGTGTTTACTTTCATTGTTCTTGTTGAAAGCAAAAGTCATCAGTGGAGAGGAAATAAAACAATCCCCTCCTCCCAGCACATCACCTGACTTTATTTGTTTTATGGCCAAATTCTATAGAAATGTATACTCCTCTGTCTTTACTTTCTGATGGTTTCTAACAGAAATAAAAGAGATATCAGTAAGTCTTCTTTCATTGCTACTTATCCCTGAAGAAGCGTTGCTGGTTGTTTTATTTTGTAAAAGAAAATCGTTTAAAAACCACTAAAGGGGAGGTTTCAACAAGAACATGGAGTTATTTTGAAGTCCTGCTACTGATATCATTATATTGTGTAGAAGCAGCACATGAGGTCAGAGAGGACTCCGTGTGTGTGTGTGTGTGTGTGTGTGTGTGTGTGTGTGTGTGTGTGTGTGTGTGTGTGTGTGTGTGTGTGTGTGTGTGTGTGTGTGTGTGTGTGTGTGTGTGTGCAGGATTAGCAAGCTTCTTCAGTCCTCTGGCTGTAATCAGACGGGACATCGGCTCCACAACGGCTCGAACACCACCCACTGAGAGCGCCCCCTTTCACTCCAACATGTGTGTTTGTGACTCTGATGGAGTTAAAACGCAAACTTCTTTCCCAAAATTCAGTTTCAAGCAGCAGGTGAAGAAAATCCATTAACTCTGCCTCTTGCATGTTCATTTTTTTATTGTTATTTTTGAAAATTGAAAGCACAAATAGATTTTTTGAACTAAAGTGAGAGTTTTGCCCTGAGCAGAAAAGCTGCAGCAGCTCCATCGGAGTGATGGTTGAGAGGTTTCCTTTTATTTTTCTAGATAAACGGCCCTCACTGATCAGGTTAGCCTGAGCCCTCTGACCCTCAACCAGCCTGTCTGCTGTTGGTTTGACCTTCGACCTTTCCCTTTGTCTTTGAGGCCGAACGCCCAAACGCACTCCCTCACCCACCCACACACACACACACACACACACACACACACACACACGCTCCTACTTGGCCTATTATCCTTGACAGCCCTTATGCTCATATTAAGATCTACTTCAGTGATTTCAGGGCTGTTTCAGCCATAAACTCTCATTTAGAGGAAATTAGCCTGAGTCCGAGTCTTGTTACTATACCGTCCTTAACAGCATTAGGCCTTTCTTGTGGCTTTTAAATACCAACGAGGATGGATAGTACCATTCCAATAAACCTCCACCATCTTACTTTGTTAGCCATATGTAATAGCCACGCATTTATTGTTTGACATTATTGTATTGCCATTGTGCCGTCCTCTTAGTGCCACGCAGCACTCACTGATTGTTATTACAGAAACAAACACACGACGAAAGAGTTTTATACCTTACAATGATATCATTTCATCTTCTAACCAAACAATGAGACGTCTAACCAGGGTTACGAAGTAGGAGGCCGTGGAAAGCAACTCACATAAAAAAAGTCTTCAAAACTCATAAAGGTTGAATTTTAATTTTCCAAATAATCAGAAAATACTTGTGTAGCTGTTTTATCCCAGTTCCGACTCATCTCCCTGCTTTAATCTCCCCAGCGAGACGGAGCGCCATCAGACCAAACCATAATCATCTTTTCCAATTACGCTCCATCTCAGACCACTTATTCTACACAGAATGACATCACTAATGCCGGACATCGCACAAATGCCTCTCAGAATTTAGCTAGAGACTTCAATTTATACATTTGAAACAAATCGTAATGAGAAGAGCTTTTATAATTCAGAGATGTCTTAAAAAAACTTTCTTTTAAGAGAAATTGATCTGCACAATTTGTTTATTTATTTCTCCTAAATGCAACTCTGCAGGGGAAATTTGCTGCACTAAACAGTGTTTTCAGTGTGTGCATAAAAAGAAGAGTAGAAGCTGGCTCAGGGTGGGACGAGAGAGGATGGTAGCATGTGTTTGTGTTGGAGTCAAGCAGAGGGGATGGGAGTAATGATAAGCACCACTTAAGCTCTTTGATCACAGGTTCATCAATCTGCCGTCTGACCTGAGAAAGTCCTCTGCTGATGGATTCAAATCCTTACCTCACACACTTCAGTTGTTTAATATTCCTGTAAGTTCCCACCAAATTCTCATCAAAGACATCTTCACCCAGACGTTTGGCTGTTTCGTTCCTCCTCCCTGGACGAGTTCGTCTGGAGACAAAGGGTTAAGGAGGAACAGAGCCTCTGAAGAGGTGCCTGCTTAACCTTTGACCTCATGGTGTGTGAGAGAGACGGAGACGGAAAAATGGAAACGGAGAGACTTCAACAGACACATAATCATGTCGTTAAATGTAATGCTGCAGGTTTAACAGTTTCTGTTTTATCGATCCATTTTTTTAGGTAACAAAACTTTAAAACGTGCAAAATTTGACTTTTTTTTTCTTTTAGGAACACACAAGTACATAAAGAATTGCAAAAAGCTCTCAGAAGAGGAGTCAAAGCACCTCATCTTTCTTCCTCCTATGTCCTGACAGACCCCTCCCCTCTCTGGGCAGCAGGTTGTCAGTGAGGCGGTCCAGCTGGCGGAGATCAGAGATGCCAAACAACCCGTCAGAGATAAGAGGAGGACGAGGTATGTGGACACCGAGACCCTCCGTAAGACAGTGTAGTTAACACTGTTACAACACCGCTGGATGAGGCTTCGCTGGTTATCAGGTCCTTCACATTCAGACGTGTATAAAACCTGATAAAGAGCGCCGCACTTAAACCAGTTTCCACTGCGGAGGTGCTGAGCTAACTTTAAATAGTTGGTCTCTGCTGCTTCAGAAAGAACCCGTCTGACTTTCTCTTGAAAAATTTATTCAGTTTCATTTTATAAATCTGTATTTTTAACCCCCCCACACCCGTAAAACAAACATACAAACAAAAAAAGTTTGTTCATCACAACTATTCATCTGACGGAGAGACGAAACAGACGATTCATCTCGTTCCACAAGGTGACGACGAGGAAGCTTTACAGGATAATAAATACTAGCAGGAACAAATTCCTACAAAAACAGCTTATAAACAATTTTTACATCCCACACACACACACACACACACACACACACACACACACACACACACACACACAAAACAAATACATAAAAAAGAAACACCTTATGAATTCAGGACTTTAAAACAAACGGATGGTGTCACAGGAGAGAGATCTGTACAGTTTGCTACAACTTAATCTAAACATTCAGAGGAGGAACGGAGTGGATGTGACACGGACACGTTCAGACGCTGATGGACGAACTCTCACTGCTCCCAAAGAGTCCGAGTTTTAACATTAACACATCTACATTTTGTTTTCTGCTGAGCAGTCCCTGCATGTCAGACATCAACAATGGCCTCATGAGTAATTCACACACACACACACACACGCATGCACGCACACGCACACGCACACACAGTCAGCTGAGGGTAAAAAGAGATCATTGGCTGCTTCTCATCCAGCAGAGGAAGGCGATTGGTCAGATGGGGGGGTGACTGAGAGGACAGCAGTGACAGCTGTGTGACGCTGAATTGTGCATTTACCCAGAATGCAATGGAAACAGTGTTTACAGGTCCCTCAGCCTTGTAGTGCGGTCTAAACAAAGTGTTTATCTCCATGGTGCGTCGCCTGCAGCTACAGCGGCCTGTCTCACTGGAAATGAACTCACAGCATCCTTGAACTGAGCTGACAGAGGTTTTACATTTACATGAGCACACACACACACACACACACACACACACACACACACACACACACATGCAAACACACACACATTTAGACAACCGGCGCCTTTTCTCCTTCATTGAGACTGAGCAAGGAGCTGTGTTTTGCTCCACTAAAGGGAAAAACGTCGCCCTCGGGTCCTGTTGGGCGGGCTGAGATTATTTAGGTGGATAAATGTAACTGTCAGTGTTCACACTTTACATCCTTAACAATCCATAAAAGGAGAAATACTGAGAGGAGAGCAGCCCAGTCCTGCCCAGTCCAGCCTTTAAAAACGGCTAACAGTGCAAACATTTGGAGGACTTCAATCATTCATTTCCACAAAGACGCTAAAATACAACTTTGTTGTTCATTGTGCTGCTTGGAAGGAGCGGAAACATGTCTGTGTTCACTTCTTATTGATACTTTTGCTCCTTCCAGCAGAGAGAAACAAAAACACAATGGATAGATGAGACTTTTAACAGTACATGGTCACTTTTCACAAAGGTAATGAAGTCTGTACATAGTGCAGCATCTCTGAGGAGAGCAGGTGAACGGCTGGTTGGGTTCACAATGAGGACTTTTTGTTGAATGGTTCAGTTAGGAGGCTGCACTCCATTCTGGGACTCCACACCTGATGTGTGTGTGGGAGTCTAGTGTTTGGTAGAGAGGCGGCGACAGGTTGGGGGTGTAGCGAGGATACTCTCGGAGAGGAGAGCCGAGCTGCCTGCTGGGAACGTTCTGGGAGCTCTGAGATCGAGCTGCAGAGCTCTGGCTCTGGTAGGGATCGTGGGTGGTGTGCTCCCCCGGTGGAGAGCTTTGTTGGGCTAAAGCGCTGAGCCGAGAGCCCTGAGGGCTGGAGCTGTAGGGGGGGTGAGGGGTGTAAGGTGGGTAGGGTTCCATGGGGGTCATGGCAGTGGGGAGGGGGCAGGTGTACGACCAGGATGCACAACTGAACTCGTCCATTCTGGGCTCTGAGCTGGCAAACATGCAGGCCTGTCGCTGTCCCAGGTCTGAGCTGTAGGGGGAGTCGGTGAGACCAAGAGCAGAGAGATTGGATAAACCTGGAGGAGGAGGAGGAGGGTAGGAGGAAGGGTGGTAGTAGGAGTCCTCCTCACTTGGCGAGCCACCAGGGAAGGCTTTCTTATAGGGATGCTGGTGGTTTCTTGAGGAGCTGTTTTGTTCTGCTGCAGACAGACAGAAACAAAACATTAGAAGGATCAGAATGAGGAACTCTTGTAATTTTCTGGGATGCACAAATAAAGAGAAAATGACAGAAATGGTGCTAAATGGTGTTTGGGCTCTTGTGGGTAAACAGAGGTGCATCATGACAGAAGATTTAAGGCTGCTGCAGACTGTAGAAGAGTGGAGAGATTAATTTCACTAAATTTAAATGTGTGTGTGTGTGTGTGTGTGTGTGTGTGTGTGTGTGTGTGTGCGTGCGTGCGTGTGTGTGTGTGTGTGTTTGCATGCATGCCTGTGTGTGTGTGTGTGTGTTTGCATGCGTGCGTGTGTGTGTGTGTGTGTGTGTGTGTGTGTGTTTGTGTGTGTGCGTGTGTGTGTGTGTGTGTGTGTGTGTGTGTTTGCATGCGTGCGTGTGTGTGTGTGTGTGTGTTTGCATGCGTGCGTGTATGTGTGTGTGTGTGCTTGTGTGTGTTGCCTGTGTGTGTGTGTGTGTTTGCATGCGTGCGTGCGCGCGTGTGTGTGTGTGTGTTTGCATGCGTGCATGCATGCTTGTGTGTGTGTGTGTTTGCGTGCGTACGTGCGTGCGTGCAATGCATTTGTGTGTGTGTACACACACCTTTCCTCTTGCTGCAGTGGTAGACCTGTGGCTGCAGGTGTGGATGAGGGTGGCTGAAGTGAGTCGGTGGAGCGCTCAGCAGCTCCTGAGGACTGCCACCATTTATGCCATTCTCACAGCTGTAGGGGGAGCCAACAGCCTCGGGGGAGACCCGTAGTGCCCGACTCTCCCCTCTGAAGGGACTCCCAGCAGAGCAAGCTTTTTGGCGGATTGTACTGCGAGGTACGACGGGGTAATCCTTACTGAAACACACACACAGGGAGGCGATTTTAGGATTACAGCAATAATTTTCCTAAATCTCTACATGTATTTTTTACTTCTAGTATTAGTTTTCTGAATTTTAATTCTTGGAGTTATGTTGTTTTCCTCTCTCTCATCTCACCTGCTCGGATTTCCTGCAACCTTTCTGCTCTGATTTCTTTTTTGCTGCACCCCCTGCCCTCTTGGTGAACTTTGTGCTATGTAGGAGACAGCGGGCCACATCTCACTGACTCTTTCAGTGAAGCACACACACACACAGCCAGTGCTGTTGTGAGATAATTCACCGCTCTAAAAATAAACATCCATCCATGTGTCACTTCAGATAGACTCTCCACTCCTCTCCTCTCGTCTCCTCTACAACCTAAAAAAACTGGGGGAGCTGCATCTTCTTCCTCCTCTCTAGTTTTCCTCACTAACGGCTCACTCGCTCACTAAAACCACTCGGATGGAGATTAGTTCAGCACGCGAACAGACCTCATGTTAGGGTTTTAGCTGATCTGCAGTGGCAGCCTAATAGAGCTGCAGATATCACGTTTATCAGTGCAGAGCTGCTTCTGAATGTTCAGTTGGAGATCCACCTTCAGGTGACAAACATCTCCTCTAACCCCTCGGCTCCATTCCTCCTCACGTCTAAGACCATATGTACGCCATCATAACAACCCTCTCCCAGCTGATGGAGGGAGGGAGAAACAAAAAGTCTCCACTCACCCCTGGAGCTTGGCCATGCGATGCAACTCATTGTCGTCGCTGCCTCTGAACCCCTTTGCAAAAGGATTATTTTCTATCTTCAGCTGAGTGATCTGAAGATAAAGAAATAGGAAGTGGAAATACACCCTCACAGGAAGAAGCAAACAGATCATGCATACTCAGACACACCAATGCTCCATGATGCATCAGGTTTTCAACATCTTTCCTCATCGATTAGATCAGAGAGCTATCAGAGGCCCTGCAGATGTTAAAAGCACCGCGGCTGGAGCTCTGCACAGCCAGCATTCCTCTGACTGAGTGGGACAGCGTCTGCACCAGCTGACCCAGAATAAACTGTTTACCCAAACAGTCACAGGATTTAAGGGGTCCAGGCACAAGCTTTTACAGACCCAGAGCTTTGATGTTAAAGTCTTTAAACTTTTCTCACTGATGTAATGGAGGAAAGGTTTCGTGGTTTGAAGGATTTCTTTTGACTAAAGTTCAGCACACAGAGAAGCGAGCCAGGATCCAGGTCCAAACAAACTCTAAAGCGATGAAAACGCACTTAAAGCCGAGCCTCAAAAGATGTTGTTTCTATGCAAAATAAATAATAAAAAAAATTGTGAAAACAGATGATGTTAAGTGTCATTTAGTGTTTATGTCAAGATGGAAAAATGTAAGTTTTATTGTTTTCTAGAAAGAAATGAACTTTGTCTAAACATAATATCATGGAAAAAACACTATAATAATAATGATAATAATAATAATAATAATAATAATAATAATAATGTTTGTAATTTCACGTTAAATCATGTTAAATAGAAAAATGCTGAATTTTAGTTTACTGTATAAATTGTATTTTATTTTTTATTATTACTATTAGGAAATAATACGATTATTGTTTTTTGTAAAATAAAGGCTGCAAAAAATAACATGAAGTTTTGTTTTCTGAATCTTTTTCTTTTTGTGCCTGAATGCATTTATTTATTTATTTTTATTTTTTTATATGGACGTTTATTTATCTATTTATTGATGTGATTGTTAGTAAGTTTTATAAAAAATACTTTGATAAAGAGATAAAGTTCTAAAGGTAATTTACCAAAACTTTCAAATTAAATCCTATTTCAAAACTAATATTTAAATGATAGCGTGAGTTTTTCTTTTTCAAAAACCCACCTGGTTTTCATTTTTTTCCCTTAAACTGAAACATAATTAAAGCTAGAGGTATAACTTGAAAAATGACCAAATGAGCCGGTCTAAGTTTCAGCAATCTGTCTCTATGTCTGGAAAACTGAATCCGCCAAGATCAAGGGAAAGAAACAGGTCGTTAGGCCAACACACACACACACACACACACACGCATGCACACACACACACACACATATTTTTTGAGGACCAAGTAACTACACATATATAAGAGAGACGCTGACTTTCTGCATGCAAAAAACAACCTTAGCTTGTGTGTGTGTGTGTGTGTGTGTGTGTGTGTGTGTGTGTGTGTGTGTGTGTGTGCGCGTGTGTGTGTGTGTGTGTGTGATATTTAATTGACAATAGGATTCTGACTGTACAGTTAAATTTTAAACATGCATGAAACAAACTATTAGAACAAATAAGAACACTCATCTGTTGCCTTCAGTACACCTCGTGTGTGTATCACTAAAACAGTGTATAATTCTCATAAGTGTGATGTTTCTCTGTGAAAAACAGCCTGGTGAAGTTTACCTTGTGGTTCTGATATGATGTCACAGCAATGAAGGCCGTCTCTGGGAACACATGAGTGCAGAAAGCTGTGTTTTTGGAGCCAAAGCCGTTGTTTTCATCCGCTTTGACGATGTGAAGTCGAGGCTGGTATTTGTGCATGGAGTTGAGTATTATCTGCAAGGGGACAGGCTGAGACATTAATGCAGCCTCATCAGATCTGGACTGTCTTCACTTTGGACCCATAAGGTCAAAATGCTTTGGTTTTCACATTTCTGTGTTGCTCAAATCGATGGAAGTTTAAAAGAAATGCAGATTTTGTGATTTCATATTTTTATTTGGCTACAGAAAGTTTCTGAGCCCTTCTAAATAAATGTTCAGAAGAGAAAAACACAGGATCTGACTTCAGGATGAACTCTGAAGCAGATCTCTGATCAGTTAACAAACAACCTGTAGTGTCAAACCGCACCGCGACCCCAGAGCCTAATCTGAACTATTTCCCACGGTACTACTGACTCTATAAGAGGTCTCTAATTAGATCAGCCTTTGTGTGCGCGCGCACCGGCGCGAGCCCGTTTGTTTGGAGGGCTCAGTTTAATCGCAGTGACGTGTCTGCTGGTGACACGCATGAGCTATGAACTTTAGATTATTAATAGAGATAATAATTTCAGCTGTGAAAAGCTTCGTTTTCAGGACTTTTTGATGATTTGTTGAAACTTTGGATGTGTTAAATATGACTCTAGTACTCATTAATGGTTTAGAAGCTGGTTTGGGCCCAATAATTGCAAATTTCATTCAAATGGTAAGACCACAATTTGAGACTAGAGAATTAGACCCACTCACGTGTCCAAAGGGGTCCAGGTGGTTGTTGGTGAGTTTGAGCTTCTGGAAGGAAACAAGCTGGCGGCTCCAGTGCGCTCCCGTGGCTGGAGAGTCCGGGTGGACGTAGAGCCTTCCGGGCATGGCGGGTTCTGCTTTGCCCGTTATCGACCTATGAGGGCAAAAGATGCAGCAGAATGGAAACTGATCAGACAGACTCGGGGCTCATGGTGGTTTGTCTCCGCTCCACCAAACTCCCCGTGGCGCAGCAGACCGAGGCAAGGCCTTAATGCTGCTTTAACCAGACTCCAAAATGCGCTGGAGTTTAAACTCTGCTGCAAAGATCATAAACATTCATTTGTATTATTTTAGGTTTGAAAGACGTGTTAAAAAAACAACAACATAGATTTAGAGTTTTAATGCTGTTGTCATATCTGTGCGTCATGACGCACGTTGGAGTAGGTTAGTTTTAAAAGTTGCCTTTGTCTGGATTATTTTGTGTTTATTTTATATCAGACACACTCTCTTGATGGGGTTGAAATATTCACAAATGATCCTACATCTTTGTGTCTAATTTACCCTGCTGCTTAAATTGCCACAACGTCTTTAGAGTGTTAGAAATGCACGCAAACAAATAAATAAAAAAATAAAAAAATAATGCTTTCCATCATGGTATTTGTCCGCCAATTCATTTTTCATTTTCCTTTTTTTTTTTTACATCAAAACTCTCTTTATCCTAAAAATGAGCGTGTCTTGGGGATGCTCTGGCGCATCAGTGGATTTCCCACCAGAATCGGTGTTCCGTTCGGATTTTCTGTTCTCAGTACAAGATGAATGAGAGAGAGAGGGGGAAAAAGAAAGAAGGAGAGACTTTAATCCGGTCCATGCCCGTCTGTCCGCTCCGTGAACCCGTCATATTCTGATGTAACCGGCGGGCAGACACGCGAGGGGAAACGCGGGGAACTAGGCCATCCTCGGTCTGCAATAAGACCCGACCTTTACGCAGCGCAGAGGCAGGGTCGAGTGGAGGGTATCAACCCACAACATCAGTTTGCCCAAAAGCACTTCGTTCTGATGATCTATCAAACTAAGCAGGAAGGATTATTTATCCAAATGGGGCCTAGTTTTATTTACCAATGAATGCTTCTGTTTATAAATAATTTACCATAAAATATATTCATTTTAGCGCATAATAAGTTTGTGACAAACCATTTATTGTCTGCAAACTTGTAGCGATGATCATCTCCAGGCACGATGTCCATCAGCAGAATGTATTTGGTCTTCGGGTTGAGTCCTGAGGCTTTGACTTTGTAGCTGGGGAACATTCTCCTGCGTGGGGAAAATAGACTTTATACACAAGTTACATAAACAAGAAAGTCTGCGCCAAATGAGACAAATCACCCCGAGGCCTGCGGTGATTGTGCGCATTAGCCTCGTCCTGAACGTTGGACTGATTCATAAATATGATTTTTTTGATCATTCTGCGGACGCTGCAGGCCTTTTGGGTCATGAAAAATTCAGATGCTACCTTCCAGCTTTAGTGATGATCATCTCAGTGCCCACTTCGTCAAACTTGGTCCAGAGTTCCCTGTCATGAAGGACAACTTTGATGTCCTCCATCCCCTGCAGCAGACAATAATAAACCCAGGTCAAATTATTTGACAGTAAAAATACGTGTTCCATTTAAAAAATGATCAAATTATTAAAAAAATATGGAGTGAAATCGATTTAGTTGATGATAAACTTGAATATCTGAGTAAAAACAAAACCCCAAAGTAATTTCATAACATTTTTATCAAAGTCGAGATGTATAAATATTTAAATAAAGTGTCTCTGTAATAATAATAATAATAATAATAATAATAATAATAATAATAATAATAATAATAATAATAATAATAATAATAATAATAATAATAATAATAAATAAATAAACAAACTGTTAACCCAGATAAATAATAGATGCTTACATCCTGCTGGCTGGACGCTGTCTGAGGTGAAGCAGCAGCTTTTAGGGCGAAGCCGTGATTTTCTTCTTTGGTCTCTTTTGAAGGCTCCATGCAGTCAGAGTCAGGGCGCTCTGCAAGGCCAAACTGATCCCCTCCGTTTGCCATGTCCCACTGGAGGAGCACACGCGCACGTGCACGCACACAAACACACAAAGATGCATGTCACTGCATTTTCTGCAACTTCATATTTGTATTTTTGACAATAAAATGAACGTGTTTCTAAAATAAATCCAACAATGAGAGGAACTTATTTTAATGTTCTTTAAGCTTTAGGGCAAAAGAGAAATCTCTGACACTCTTATAGGGAAACGCAGGAAGAGGCCGTGAACGCAACACCAGAGATTGGATCAAACGAGTGACACAGATCCAATAACTCAATCACACATTCAAGTTTAATTTTTTAAATGAAGTCGTAACAATCTGACAATCAAAATCACATAATTCTGTAATAATTATAAAAATAATACTGCGTGATATAAAAGGATTATATTTGTAGAACTTGACCTTTAAAGTGTTCAGTAGACTTCGTGCATCAGCCGGTCTCTTTACCTCAAAGCGCTCCTCTTCCTGTAGAAAACACGCTCATCCTTCTATAAAATGCGTTGGATGCGTCTGATTTGATTTCCAATCAATTGTTTTATAATAATAATAATAAATCAGACGCTCTACGTTTCACCGTCGGTTCTCCAAATCCCACAAAGCCCTCCGTGATTCCCCCCCTCTGTTGTTGCGCGCGCTTCTCTCCGTCTTGTCTTGTTGCGCACATGCCGCGTCTCTTCCTCCACGTCCGCAGTTCTCTTTACAGATGTGGCGGCTGGGGGTTCCCCATCATTGGCTTCCCTCCCTCCATATGATCCATGTGAACTCAGCGGCAGGAGCAGCAGCCCTGATCCGACTGAGACCCTTCTCCAAGACCCCTCATTACAAATGGAGTCCTCCTCACTCCTCCCGCCCTCCCCCTTCTGCTCTCCCCGCACGGTGATTCGTTATCCGCAGCCAAAATGTTGGCTGTGACGCAAGCAGACGGACAAACAGCAAGAGACAGATGATTATTTTTTAAATAGCCATTAATCCCCACCATGCGTCCTCCCATACTGTGGAGTCTCCACACGCTCTCCAAAATGTTTGCTTTGAAAGAATTTAAAATTTCCGGATTACTCCTAGAAAACTGCAAGGAAACCCTGGGGGTGACGTGCTCCTTTATGAATTAAAGAGAATAAAACGCATTTTTATGTTTTTCTAATTGTTCCATATGGAGATAATTCCACAAACGCTACCGATAATTACGCGTTAGAGATCTATTAACCAATACATCACACAACTATTTCAAACAGTATGATGTGCACGAGCGTTTACCAAATCCCCCCTCCACCCCCCTTGCAGAGGTTCAAGGTATTTGTTTATAGTAGATTACGGATTATAGATTGAGAGGGCAGAAAGCGGCGGCAGCATCGGTTTGACGTGAGCGCGCATCGGTTTGACTGGATTACAGCGGATCCTGATAACCGGAGGCATGCCGAGTTGAAAGTTGAAACGGTCACCGGGAGGTCATGTCAGATCCCTCTGTCACACATTTCCACCGACGTAACGACGCCACGCACACACTCAATCCTGTCAGTTTGCTTTTTTATGTAAATAACCAGATACTCGCTCTGATTAACATTTTTAATCAACAGATTGTCTCGTGGTTTGTGCCAAATGATTGTAAATAAAAATGTCAATAAATCATATTAATTGATTGATTTAGACACTCATCCAACCACGAACACGAATATGCAGAATATTAAAATACATTTTATCAATACAATTATTTAAAGCCTTGGGGAAACTGTTGCGCGTAAAAAGCGCCTTTTACGCGCAGATCTCTGTCGTTTTTGCACCTGCCTTTGCTCACAGGGACTAGTACGGTCTCAAAAATGAGTCATAGTTGCGTTACTTACCGTGTTCAGATATGTAAATCCCTGCTGACAGACAACAAACACCACAGCTCGGTGCGCAGCAGCTATGAGAGAGCGGAACGGTCAAGTGAGCGCGCCGCCGCCGCGGAGATTCGATCTGATGGGTACCCTCTGTGCCCGAGAGCGTGCGTCAGAGAGCGCGTGTACCACCACGCGCGCGAGTTCTTGTACATGCAGATCGATGCAGACTGTGTTGAAACTAACTTGTGTTTAAATGTAGTTTTAAGGACAACTTTTTAATAAATCTTTAGAACTTTTGACTAATGCTGAAAACAGCAGAACCACAGAATGATGTTTAAAACATATAAGACTTAACCACCTGCAGGAGTTTTTGTTTATTTTTTTAATTGAGCTGTTTTCTTTATAAAAGTTTTTAAATAGCTTACATTGTTTTACATTTTTTTAATTCAACCCAGCAAAAAGACACAATTAAAGCTGCAATTAAAAAACAAGATGAGGCAAATTTCTGTATTTATCTTTTCTGATGAGTAATAATAATAAATAAATATTTAAATTTTTTAAGAATTTATAATTTTACAAGCAATAATAGATTATGACTTAATGCGTGTTAGTAAATTATAAACATTTATGACATTATGCTATAAAAATAAAAAGTTTCTCCTTATTTCAAATAATTTATTTGTTTTCTCCTGATCAGAATTTTTTTTGTACCTAAACTTTTAAAATATTCCTTTTAAAAAAAAATATTATATCTGTTTTGTTATGTTTAACTCAGTTTGGCTTTTTTGAAACATTTTTAAATAATCTGTCAAGGCTGGATGGCTGTGTGCATACACGGTAAATTATATTAAATCTTTAATTTGACTTTCATTTCATTACAAAATACCATTTGTGTCATTTCAGTTATAAAAATGTATTTTATTTTTCTAGCTGATCATATTTCTTTGTATTTAAACTCATTAAGTAAAAGAATGAATCCGTCATACCTGGAATAAGGTGCTAGTGGTCTCTAGAAGGCTCATTACTGGCCCATCATGGCTGCAGCTGACTGTATCCTCTGTTCTCTGTCTGGAGGAAGTGGTGAAGGGGTCCCAGACCTCCTGCACTCAGCAGGTCTGTCTCACACACCTCCAGCTTGGCCGGAGCGAGTGTGTGCATGTGTGTGTGTGTGTGGCATTAGAGGGCAAGGTCAGCCCATTTCTCTGCAAACAATCACATCACACAGGGCAAAATACATTCCAACCCCCCCTGCCTCCTTAGTAAGGTGGCCTATGTGGGAACAGGGTGGGGGGGTTGGCAGCAGTCCAGACTTGGTCCAGATGAAGGGAAAGCTGCTTCACATTAAAATGATTTTGTTTTACGTGTTAGAGAGATGCTGCTCCGCACGCTGCATGCCAAGTTACACTCTAACCTGCTAAATCACTTAGATGTCAGATCAGAGATCATTTTTACACTTTTAGACTTTCAAGAGCTCAAAACATAAACCCATCCCCTCCAAACCAGTCCAGTTACACACCTGTAGCTCCACAACTCAGATCAAGTCAGTCCGTCACTACAATGTGAACAAACGCTACAGAAATGTTACAAATCTTAAACAATGCACTCAGTTTTGCTCAAACAGAAATGTAGAACATTTTAATAATGTTCATTCTGGCTGAATAAAAAAAAATAACCCCAGTTTTATATGGTGGTTTATGGTTTCTACTGTTGAACAGAAATTATTCAGCTTTTCTCCTTTAATAATGTAGCTGAAATGTTTGGAAAATGTTTAATTTTTCTTTTAAATAAGTCATCTTGTCTATTTCAGATGTTCTTTTACCAGTTTGACCAAGAGAATTACATATGGTGTCTCACAGCTCCCCCTAGTGGCCCCCTTCTGCAACGCAGTCTAAAAGAAACAAACTAAATGAATAATCCATAGTCAGGGTTTAAAACAACTCCTCTGTCAGTTTATGACTAATAAAATATTCCACTCCACAAAGCACTGGGAGCACTGGGAGCACCATCTGCCTTTTGCAACACTTCAAACTGGACCGAGGCAGTCTGGGCTCTGGCTCATCCATGTGGGAACATTAACATTTAAGGTGAGCGGTTCATTTCTCTGCCCTCAGAGCCACCCGTCACTCCCAGGCGTCACGCTGAAGCGCTGCGTGACCTTTATCTCATCTTTGTGCACACAGACACAAAATCAAACGTTGAAGGCCTCCAGTGAGATCCAGCATTCCCATTATTCCCATTATTAATCTCTTTGTTTCTCAGGATTAAAACAGAGAAACTAC
This sequence comes from Aphyosemion australe, assembly GCA_006937985.1. Taxonomy (NCBI): domain Eukaryota; kingdom Metazoa; phylum Chordata; class Actinopteri; order Cyprinodontiformes; family Nothobranchiidae; genus Aphyosemion; species Aphyosemion australe. The sequence continues at coordinate 1,725,481 of SSNS01000040.1, forward strand.
AAGCTGACCAGTTTAATTGACACCAAATCCAGTGTAGTCTTTCTCTGCTTTCCACCTAGAGGGGATGCTTAGAAAATTAAAAACCTGTTTCAGCACAGCTGACATTTCATGAGCACTCTGGGCTTTTTTCTTCACAGGATTTAAAGCGTTGAGTGGAGACGTTCTACTGTCCTGCAGCTGGATTCAAAGGCTGAAGTGGACACAGTCTCAGGCCTTTTACCTGATGTGTGAAAGACTTCACTTAACGCAGCCCGGGGTCGCTGGACCGGCACACAAATTCACGCTCGAGTTTGCATCTGTTTAAGGTGACAGGGTCAAAGGTCAAATCTGTTAGTTCTGCTGGTCGTTCTTTTGCCCTTTAGGGACAAAACACATAAAGGTCCTGATGCCTTTTGCTCCATCACAGAAATTAACTTTATAAAATAAAAGAAACTTTAGTCTGACGTGCTCACTGACACATAAATGTCAGAGCGAGACGTGTGACGAGAAAAGCCGTCAACTTTCAGAGTTTATAAGAAAAAACTCAAATAAAACAAATGCATCATTTAATGTACAAGGGGAAAAATGACACTCAAGGCAGATAAGTGCACACAGCTTCATAGAGCAGAGCAGGAATAAACAAGACACCGCATGAAACGACTGGTGGAACAACACTGAGTGTGAGGAAGCTGTAGTCGTCTGCTCTAACAGAAACACACACGTAAAAATAAATGAAATAAAAAGTGCAGAATTATAGTTCATTTACCAAAGAAAGTAGTGGCAAAAATCCCCACATAATGCTGCAGTATCACATTTACAAAGAAATAGGTTTTTCATCAAGTACCGCGTCTTTGAACGGAGCTGAAACCTTCCTGCGAACTCACAGTTCTGTTGCTGAAGCGAGTATTAGAAGCTCCGGATCAGAACACGGAGCAAACGTTAAAAATCACGTACGGAACAAGATGCTTGTTGTTAGTTACATGAAGACGATGTGAGGTTTGTCAAAATAATGTGTTTTTCAGGAAAGAGGGAATGAATGAACACTGAGTGAGGTGACAGAAACTCTAACATGTGAATTAAATTACAGACGAAATGAAAGATCTATGGATAAAAGTGGTTGAGAGGTCTTTGAGCTTTAAGCGGAGGGTGGTTCTGTCCAGGTGGACACAGACAAGTGCAACAAGATGAACGCATGTGCCATCAGCTTCAATTCTACAACTTATAATTTTCAAGTTTTCAAAGGAAGTTGCTCTAAAACACAGAAGAATCTTTTCACAGACCTGCCACCTACAAACACTGGGCCTCTCCACCTTCCAGCATCCTTCATCTGCACAACTGCTACAACACCAGCAGGGGGCGCCGCCACACACTGTCTCTTCATCAGTACCAGTCACATTCATCATCATAAACAGGTACCAGTACTCAAGTCCGTTCAGGAGTCTGCTCGGAACTAGACGTCCGACGTGCGGATGCCGTCCTCGTCCAGGCTGTAGGGGAAGCTGCGTCCGCTGGGAGGCTGCGGTGTGGAGCGGTGCCTCCTCCGCCCGCTGGCAGCATCTGCTGACGCCGTGAGGATCCCAAGCCCGCTGGTCGAAGGTAGCAGGGTGCCGGGGCAAGGGATCGGGGTGGAAAGAGAGTTTGATGATGATGAGGAGGAGGAGGTGGAGGAGGAGGACAGGGAGGGGAGAGTGGGCAGAGAGCTGAAAGCGCTGTCTTCATCCTCCATGTCCTGGTTGGAGGGCTCACACTGAGGGACGGGCGTCCAGGGTTGCCAGCCCGGAGCCACGGAGCAGGACTTCATCAGCGGGGGTCTGCGATCGTCGCCCTTTTGACTACGAGATGCACAGGAGGCGTTGTGACTCTGGTAGAGAGAAGAGACGCGTTTAAATGGGAAGCCCTGCAAATAGAGAGAGAGAAAAAACATAATTAGTCATTTAATAAAATGATATGACCACAAAAAAGTGATTTGTTTAGTTCTGGTGTGATGCTCTAAAGCAGTGGTTCTCAATCCTGGTCCTGGAGGGCCGGTATCCAGCATGTTTTAGTGGTTTCTCTGCTCCAACACGCTTGATTCAGGGGTTCAATCACCTGTGCAGCAGCTCATCAGGCTCTGCAGAAGCCTGTTAATCACCTGCTGATTGAAATCAGGTGTGTTGAATCAGGGTTAAAACTAAAACATGCTGGATACCGGCCCTCCAGGACCAGGATTGAGAACCACTGCTCTAAAGAGAAAGCAGAAGACTGATTCACCCTGGAGGGGCCTCGGAATTCCTGGATCTTCCCCTCAATGTCTCTGATCCAACCACGCATGTCCTCTGGAGAGTCCGTCTGCAGAAACCGGATTCAGAAGAAAAAGACATTTTAATAACAGCAAATTGAAGAACACTGATCTCTGATGTGTTTTTTCTCCAGATTTTCACCCAAAAACGAGTCAAAATTGACAAAAATGTACAAAAAAATGAAACTTTCACTCAGTTTGTGTTCAAGTCCACAAATAAACATAGAGAGAAGAAAAATCTACAATTTCTTTTCAAAACTCAAAAAGCAGCTGAATGAAGTTATTTTGAAAGTATTTTAACTGATTTTTAGTGAATAAATCTTCATTTTAATCCAGTGTGAAATCCAAATCCCTATCTGGGATTAAGAATAATCAAGCATTTTAATCTAAATAATTTAATTTAGGACAAATAGTAATTGATCCGTGCATTTATTGAAACAATTTGCAGCACTTTTAAGATTAATTTACATTTTCCTAACTAGCAGAATAAACGTGAAACAGGTTTAGTAAAATACATAAAAGACTGTTCTATAATAAAATGAAGTGATTCAAATTAAACTTTATGCTATTAACTTTTTAAGACCAATTAACTTCCATTATTAGTACAAACCTGGGCGTTATTTTACAATAACTTCTATATTTTCTGTTTTTGTTTATTAGTGTTTTTCACACTTCCTTTTCTTCTCCTCACAGCTAAATATTCACGTGTTCGTGCTCGCAACCCGTCTCTTTCTCCCCCAGCACTTCCCACCTGATCCGACCGACCCTCACGTCTCAGTCAGCTGCCCTCCCAAGGGGAGGAACAGGATATTGTTGTTATGGTAACAGATGGCTGCATCTCTTTCATCAAAACAAAGTGTTCAGGGCTCCTAAAAGCAGAGCCTGGGGTCACGCATCAGCGGCAGAGCATTTAGAGAAAAACAAGGTGAAAACATCAACACAAACACACCTGGGAGCGTCAGATGGGCTCTGATCGGTTACTATTACAGCTGTTCTGTTCAGAGAGGAGTTTAAAACCAAAGATTCAGCTAAGAGAAGGCGTTTTACCTGGATGTAGAAGGTTCTGGAGCTGGTGATGATCTCAAATAGGTTATCTCTAAGCAGGAGGTCCCTGACGGCACAGAAATGAAAGAAGATATGTTTTCCTCGTTAAAGATAAAACGTTTAGATTGATGTTTTAGTTCTTACACACTCCATTTTTCCTAGAAAATAGCATTATGTTACACTGAACAGCTCAAATTAACCAATTATTTGTAATCAAGGGTCAAATTTGAACAATAAACTGAAAATTTTGAGAAAAATCTAAATTAAAAATATTGGCTTTATGTTTAGTCTTTAAAAAAATCCAAATTGCATCTAATTTCTTTGGATGACACTTTAATACAAGCAAGATTTGTTGCAGTTTTAAAGGAACACCTGATTGTTTTTAGCACTTAGTGTTCGTTAGCGAAAGCAAAAGTAAAACTCATCTCCTCCCTGTGCGTTTGTCTTTTTAACACCTGAATCTAACTGCTGAAATGTCTCCTCAGCCTTCATTAGTGTCTACAGGAGCGGTTCATCACTAAATCAAACAAATCAGCTGTGTTCATGATCTAAAACATGCAGGAAACATGCTGGAAGCAGACTGCAGCACCAGGAATGTCAGCTCCTTTTTCTAAGTCCAGCAGGGAGCGGCCCGCCACTCTGAAGTTGCAAGTGAGGTGTTATGGCCACAGAGGGTGGTGGAGGTCTGAGTGACATTTCATTAACCCTGTAAAGGGTAATTTTAGCACAAAACGATTTTAAAACATGAAAAAATTGCATAGTATGGCTTTAACATGAATCAATATGAACTGAGATAAATCTGAGCCCCTGATCTTCGACTCGTGACCGAGTCTCATTTCTGAAGACGCAGCGACATGCATCAGTGTTATAACTTTAAACTAACATCTGTGCAACATGTGTCAAGCTTCATCCTGCACCGAAGAGCAAACGTGATGAAAAGTGATGCAAAGACAAAGAGGATGAACTTAAATTTACTGGATCTGCTACGACAGGATGTTTTTCTATGTGGGTGATCTACTAATCTTGCCTCCATATTGGTTTTACTCACAGTGAGGAAGTATAAACGAGGGGGAGACATTTCTGACTCGCGCGACTCACCCTGACTTGACGAGACACTCGTGGACCTTCTGGATGTCTCGTAGTGAAATAGCTCGGAGAGGCTCCTTGTCCTGAGACACAAGCAGACAAAGACCGCCATCAACAGAGAGCGTCAAGCAGAGACAGAAAAAACAAGAACGGTCTTCCTTCTCACCGTCTCAGACTTATAGTAGCTGACGGATTTGTCAGTCAGGGTGAAAAAGCGCCTCTTCCAGCTCTTCCTCTACAAACACACACCGTGTTGAACTTTCCACTCAGCCGGTGGTTTTATTCAGGCAGATTTATTCTGTAATAGAGCTCAGTTCTCACCACATTTCCTTGTTTAACACAGTAACCACATCTCAGCACGCCAGGCCTGTTTCCCTTCCTCTCCTTTACGTCAGCCTCTTCACTTTCATTCTGAAACACACCGTAGCCATGGTTACTGTATCCACCATCACTAAATACTAGGTTTTAACCTTATAGGCTTTTCTCCAGTCATCATTTTAGCAGCGAGGTGAGCTTTACCTGGATGGGAGTGTGCACCACCACGCCACCAATGATCTCCGTCTTGTAGGCCTGCTGTCTCTTCCCACCCTGAGATTCACCGATCACAGCAGTCACGTCAGGTCTGGGGGGCGCAGAGGTGCAGGGTTTAGGAACCTGCCAATGTGTAGGACAATGACACAGATGTTAGCATTTAATAAGCAGACATTGTTGAGTTTTTTAATAGTGGTTTTCTAAATGTGATTTCTTGGTTTCTGATTTTTAATCAGAAACTGCAGTTGGACTTAAACTTAACTCCGATATCGATGGCATGTTAACAGCTGCAAAAATAATTACTTTTCCTTCAAGGCTTCTGCAAATTTTAAAAGAAAAAAATGTTAAATGAACCTAAATTTAATCACATGCTTAAAAATAAGTCCAGAAACTAAAACGCGGCATAATTAAACTCTTAGTTGTTTTTTTTTCTGCACAGGACTTTTTACAGCGATTTCTTCAGATGTGGTATTTATTTATAATAAACTATTTTCAAATTACTGCATCAGTATTTTTACTCCCCGTCAATCATTTTTTTGAATAAGACAAAAATAATCATGACACGTTACACCCCGTCCACGTCACACAGTTTTTCATTGAGGCCAAATAAGTTCAGAACAAATAGCAGCAAAGTCACATAGCGCACACACACACACACACACACACACACACACACACACACACACACACACACACACACACACGCCAACCAACCCTCTCTCTCTTTCTCTGATGGGGAAGTGAAAGAAAGAGAGAGCAGCGCTGCTTCCTGTGTCGGTGAGCAGGTGAACGGGGAGGAGAAACGCTCCTCTGTGTCACCCGCTGGTGCACGAGGCATCTGGACGTCAGCGGTCACAACTGCCCCCAGCTGGATACGCAAATACCATGCAAATGTGCAACAAAATTTTGTCACCTTCACCACTGTGACGTGTGTGTGTGCGTGTTATCTCTCAATTTCTTGCACATTTACAGTTTCCCCATTCACCAACTGTGACAGAGGGCATCTGTAGGTAACCTGCTGTTTTCGGCACGCAGCGGGACCAGACCGGTCCTCAGCACTCAGGAGGACACTAATTCCCCCATCAATAACCACCTTTTTCCCCAACAACCAAAGGAGATTTGGTTATCCCAGCATGCATTTGTGTGCTGCACTCACAGTGATCTTGCTGGCTTTGTTGAGAGCAGCAATCCAGTCCTTCATGTCAGTCGCATCGTTGGCCTGAAGGAAGTACCGCCGTGAAACGGCATTTATGACTGCAGGAGCAGGGACAATTTTAGATTATTTTATGCACAACAGTTAAATTGCACAAGCCTGTGTCATCATCGAAGCTCACCGAAGCAGAACTCAGTCTTGGGCTTTTGCTTTGCTGTAGCTTCATTCACCTGAAGAGGGGAAAAAATACAGAAGAAAAACAGATCTTTGATGTCAGCACTGCACTGCACTGCAGTGAAGCCAGATGTTATTATCTTTGCGAGTGAACCGACATCTGGAAAACTTCACAGTCTGCTTCAGCTGCATGTGACTTTTTTTCTTTTTAACCTGTCCTGTTCAGACAGAATGGCTGGTCAGGAAAAGTGTTGCATGTGACTTTTAACCGTAACTGCAGATAAATCCTTCTGAGATCCATCTGCAGCCTCCTGAGTGAATTTCCATGTCATCTGTGAGCATTCTGTGGATTTCTCAGTCCACACAGCACAAATGTCTCACCATCAGGTCATAAGGTTAACACAAACAGCATGCAGTGGAAACAAATGGAAAGAAAAGTGGGTGATGATCAAATGCACCCTTTACCTTTGAGATGTAGGTTAACTTCAGACTGCCAACAAAGCTGGCTCCACTGGGCAGGTTCTGCACAAAAACACAAACACACAGAGTCGCCATTAGCTCAGAGTCCAAGGTTCTCCAGGGCTCCTATTGATCGTTTTCATTTCCTCTCTCTGTTTGTGCAAGAGTGTGTTCATGCATGCAGTGCTGGTGTTAGTGGAGCACCTGAGGATTGTCCATGTACCACAGCAGAACATTTCCCTGCGTGTCCAGGATGAAGTATCGCCTCTGGAAACGGCAGCTTTTCTCCTTCTCCTCGACGTCCAGGAAGCCACATACACGGTTCAGCCGGTCCACGTACGGCATGCTGCCACTATCACATATCACTGAGACAGACAGACAGACAATCAGACAGACAACCAGACAGAGAGTAGGCTGATGTGAGATGGAGCAAAAGATACGAAAGGCTAAGAGAGCAACAGATGAATATATCAGAAAGGCAGAGATCTGCAGATCTGTAGGGGAAATCTTCTCATTTAGTCAAACACACACACACACACACACACGAAGAAAGGGACCCACTCACACTCAGCAGTTTTTCATGTGACGTGATTGAGGCTGAGCTGCAAACCCTGAAAGCCCGAGGCTGAGCTGAGGCCCTCCACCACAGCCGAAAATTACACGCTGCACTCGAGATCTGCACACATGCACATTTCCACTGGACAGAGGAGAGGAAAGAACAGGATGGAAGGAGGAGAAGGACGACAGGGAGATAAATGGAGGGATGTATTATTATAATAAAGCAGAGAAGACTCGTTCAGCTCAGGAACTCAGCTATCAGGGTCTATTTGCTGTTGGAGTTGCATTCATGGTTTTATCTTCCAGTGAGTTGATTCATGAGGCTGAGGGGTTTTAGTTGCCAGGGTAACAAAAAAAACTCATCTTTTTGCAGATTAAATGGCAAAATTTGTCTTTTGGAAACACCAGAATATAAAAATTTAATCACCACACACGTCCCAATTTTTCTTCCCTTTCATTGAAAATAAATTTAAAAAATACCTAATAAATAACTAACTAGGTCACATCTGTGACTAATTTTTATTTTGAAGCCAAGAACACAAATTAAGGCATTAATCATTTTTTTCTGCCTCTGATTTCATTTTTTTCCTAAAAACCTTCCACAAAATAGAAAAAATCCAACTCTCCACACAAAAAAGGCACAGAAGTGACTCCACAGAGCAGAAAGAAAAACAAAGAAATGATTCTTCACCATGCTGTTGGAAATCCTGCTGAGTTATTTTTAAACTAATGGGTAAGAAAAATGCCTCATTTTGAAACCCGGTTCCGCTTCAGATGCGTCAGACGCGCAAGTTTGTCTTTGAAATAGGTCAAAGATACAGAAACCTTTAGCAGGGGGTGATGGAAAAAAGATGGAGCTGCACAGGTCTCAAACACACACACACACACACACGTACATGCACACAAACTATTCTGGGCATCAGACAATATCTGGTTTCCCCGTTGAAGGGAGAAGTGGTGGCTTATTTTAACCAAAGATGGTGACACTTAACCAATAAATATAATGTAAAAGCATGAGAAATTAAGTGTAGGTTAACGACAAACATACATCAGTTTATGCACTCATGAGCCAAACACACCAGTGACATCACTCATCTGCACATCTGCTGTAAATGTGGACGAGTCCAACCTGTCAGACGAACAATAAAGTAATAAAAATGCTAAAAAGCAGATTGAGAGTGATGTCTGATTTAAAAAAGGAGTTTCTTCTTCATCTCACAGTGAATTTATCCAAAAAAAAATCACGATTCCTCTTTATCTTGAGTATATCTTAATGTGTTAACTCTTGTGTGAATCAATCTCCAAAGAATGTAAACTCCACATTTTCCTGGAAGCATATCAGCTGTGCTGCATCTCCTGTGTTCAGACACTTTTCCTTTTCTCTCTCGCACTGACTTTAAACTTCATGCATCTTTCTTTTCAGCATGAGCTCTGTTACTTATGACAACTGAATTCACTATATGAACGTGGTGAACACCTGTTGAGCAGAACCCCCATTTATGATGCCAACCAGCTGTTCTCACCAGATTCCCAGAGTGATCCTGCAGCCTGCACACAATGTTTGGGGGTTTGGAGGGTTTCAGCAGCCAGACTCATCATTTGAATTCATGGATGGATGCGCTGAATACCTCTGAGAGCACGTGGACGCGCATGTGTGACCCGATTGAGCAGAAAATAAAATAGACGAAATTACTCAAAAACACCTGATGGACACATTTGTTCAGATCAGATGACCTGCAGTGACTCACTAACACAGAATGCCACACCTACTGCTGTACCTCACACACACACACTCACTCACACACACTCACACATAGAAATCCACAGGAGCCCTTGGTGCCCCTGTCTACTTACCCGCTGTAGAGTCAGTGTGCGCCACAGCCAGCGCCCAGATCCGACGCGCAGCGAGCAGAAACGCGTCCGACTCCAACGATCATAGCAGGAGAAAAAAAAAAACTTTTCAACAACTTTTCCAAACGGGAGAGATCCAGATCACCGGCGTGCGCCACACTCTCACACTCTCGTCTATTTGTTTGTGCGATCAGATTACAGAAGACCAGACTTTTTTTCCGGGTTGGACGTTTAGGTATTAGAATAAACCAACCCCGGATGTGATCTATGCGTCCCCTGAGCGCCTTCTCCTCCTCCTCCTCCTCCTCCGCCTCCTGCTGTCTGCTGCAGCTGCTCTTGAACTTATTGAGGAACAGAAAGAAAGCTTTTAAAACACATTTAACCTCAGATTTCTGCTGTACAAACTCGGACTTGAGTCTGTCCCCACAGGAGGTCTTTTTACTGAGGCTTTTCATCAGAAATAATAAAGATGCCCTACTTTTCTCCTGTACCCATACCTGATGTTATCTACTCAGGTGACAGTTTGGGAACTGGGTCAAACCTCTGCTGAATCAGGTGATTCACACATGAGCTGTGAGAAAAAAGAAGTGCACACCTGGATAAACAGGATATTTAATACTCTGCTAAAGCTATCAGTACTAAAAAGAAGGACTTTAAGTAGGGATTTAACTTTATAGAGAAGTGTGATGCTGCTATAGCTCAGAATAAAGGACCCACATTGATAAATGTGTGATGTTATCAGTGATATTGCTGGAATGTGAGGTTTATCTTAATCCTTTCATCTTTTTGTGCAAACAAAATAGTGATGGAGAAATCTACAACATGCACCAAGTGTGTTTCAGGTTTATTTATTTATGATGATCAGGAGGAAACATTCTGAAATCATTTCCACGTACGTTTTGGTAAGTTGCATTCATTTGTGTTTGTGGTCATTCTGACTCTTTCTGGTGAATCCTTTTACTGACTGTGGTTTCTCGATGGTTGCATGTCACATGAGGACAGAGGCCTACCTTACTGGTTTCTTATCCTGCAGAAACTGGACAGAGTTCAAGTCATTTGATTCGGTTAGCACGTTGTTAACTTTGCTCTAGAAATGTTTTACTTTGTGTTTGTTCCTTATTCGCCTCATTTGATTGACTTTTTCTGGCTCTTCTACAGAAAATTATCCAGTTTTTAAATATTTTTTCTCCTTGGGAAGAAAAGTTTTTCAGTCGCTTGAACCGGAGGCCTCTTGATCCTTTTGGGTCATGAGCTTGTTGACTGCCTTGCTCAGTAATGCTTATTTAACTGTGAGTTATTTGTTGCTTTTAGTCTATGATGTCATTTTTATTGCTTCAACCAGAAAGTTGGGTCGTCTTAATGCATTGAGTAACTCGTAGGTATAGTGTTTTTGTGTTGCAGGTAATTTGTTGCAGAAAAAAATCATGTTTGAATTCAATTATGAGATTATCTTCAGATTTCTAAGTATTAAGGTGCAATAAGTATTTCCTGCAAACTACTTTCATCTTTAGAATGCAACTCAGGCTGCAGGATTGCCTCACTTTTTTTACTTTCATACACAGGTAACCACACTTCAGGTCTAGTGATGCAACTCCTGAGCAGAAAAAAAGTGCAGAGAACAAATTGGCCAAACCTCTTTGTTTCCACACTCTGCTCTTTGTCTAATCAAGATGTTTGGTTCAAAGTTTCACACGTGTACAAACGTCTTTTGATCCGAGCCTCTAACCCCTCTGATGCAAACTGCAGATTTTGTATTTTCTTGACTGTCTTTTAGTTAAATTTGTGCCCTCCTTTTCAGAGGAAGTGGTTCCACGTCATATGACCTTCCTGAGGATGAAGACCTACCTTGCTGATTTCATATCCTGCAGTGACTGAACAGAATTCAGAAGTAATGTTGCAGCAAGAGGAAGTCTTGAAGTTTCCACAGACCCTTGTGTTCCTGTTGAGATTTGCAGACCAAATGCATTCTGCACAAGGGCATCAAAACTTTGCATTTAAACACACATTATAAATAAGGGTGTGACTGTTCATTTTATTCAAATAAGCCTGCAAGCACATAACAGTTAGATTGCCATGGTACTGACACAGAAGAATGAAGTGGTTCCATGGCATGTAGTAAGCTGTACACTGTAGCACCTACCAAAACCACACCCGGTGCCTCGGGCTACACCCTAACTGTGTTCTTCACTTTTCACACTTGCATTCACTGCACATATTACAAGGTTCAAGTGTTGAGTCATCTATTTATGCTTCTATTAAAACACTGCTTACATATTCAGTGATTATAAAAGACAAGGTGTCGAGGTGCAGCTTCACTTGTGGGACAGACCACGCTCCTTTCATGCACCGCAGACACAAGAATCATGACATGCGTCCTATTTTCAGCCCGTTTTCAAACAAACCAGAAACCCTCTGCAATTCAAATCCTCTCTCACACTTGGATGGCAGCAGCATCAATACGACGAGGGAAGTGGGGGAGTTTAGAGCTGACTGCAGAGCACACGGAGCAGCAGGGCTGTGATCAGTATGACTGGGCTGGTGGCCAAAGCCCCTGCGCCGTTGCGGTGGTGATCCCCGTGGCTGTGACTCCTGTGGGGCCCGTTGCAGTCATCACCAAAGCAACACTCCATCTTGGCTCCAGCACTGCTGCTGCTGCGGGCCTTGTCGCAGAAGGCCTTGTACGTGCACGACTTCATCACGGTGTCTGGAAGATAAGAGACGCCGACTCTGTGAATCAGATTAGCTGCTTCACTTCTCAGCTGTACAAACGTCTGTGATTTTCATTAACTGTTGAGCAAACATGGAGCAAAGAGGAGAGTCAGTGGCTGGTTTCATGGTCACATGTTGGTTTTGCAGTTTGTGGTTGGTTAAACATTTGAAAAAGTCTCACTATTCTTAATAAAGAGTAAATAAAGATTAGTAGGAAACAGAAAAAAGCTTTCATGCATTATGACTGCTGCTCTTAGTGAGGCTTTCTGTGCTGCAAGTCTTCGTGTGTGTGTGTGTGTGTGTTCACTCACTCGGTCCCGTGATGGTGGAGCAGGCATCAGCGTACTGAGGACAGGAGGTGGATCCCTGTCTGTTACAGTCGTCCTCACTGGACGCCACACATGTGTGACATTTAAGAGCGTGGCCTTCACAGACAGAACAGGAGAGAGCACCTGGCTTGAAACTAAGCATGAATACTCAGACAGGTGCAATCGCACACACACACACACACACACACACACACACACACACACACACACACACACACATGCACTACTGCAGGCAGAGGCAGCTATAGCTTCAAAAGAGTCTTCAAACATCTTAAGTTTCTTTGTTTTTGTTTCTAAGCAGCCAGACTCGTGATATTTTAAACTGCTTTTGATCGATCGCTCGTCAAACTTCCCAAAATCATTAAAGAGCTTTTCTACGAACTCAGACTAACTGAAAATGTTCCGATTTCTTTTTGTTGAACCATATAACAGAAAACCCAACAAAGATCTAATTTTAAAGCAAATTTGGGGTCTTTGTTTCAAGCAGCCTGACACAAGGACATTTTTTATGTTTACTCTTTAAAAAATACAAAATAAATCAGTTCAACGCATTTTTTATCCCAACAAAGTGATTCCTATAGCACGATCAGGGGAAAACTTAATACTTTGAAGCTCAACTAAAGAACTATCCATCTTTCACCTCCTGTTTTGGGTCTCAGATGGGATTTTGTTGTTTTGAATACTGTTAATAAACCTGATGCTTCTTCTTTTATTCTCACTTGTCAACTTTTAGTGCACAAACATTCAACAGTTGCAATTTTTAATCAAAGTCTGAATTAAGGATAAGAAAACTCTGGATTCTGTCCTTTTCCTCCCAGATGCTGAGTGAGGCTCGTTCTATCGGGCGTTTCATAAACTTACTGTGGAAGGCCAGAGGGATGAACACGAGCAGAGCCAAAGCAGTCTTCATGGCAGCCGGCTGATGTCTTCAAGAGTCCTGAGAGAGAATGGACGAGCGTGATGGATGGGACGCCAGGGGGCTGAGGTGGAGGCGGAGGGGGGGTGTAACCACAGGAAGGTGTCTGAGGGCATTAAAGTCTTATCCCTGTAATCTCCATCTATGCTGCACAGCCAGCACCCTGCAGTAAGAGACTTAACCGAGCGTTTTAACAGGACGACGGCGTTAAGAGCTCAGGTTTACGCGGCTGTTATTAATGCAAACAGAAACAATAGAAGCAAAAACAATAGAACAAACGCTTTAGGTTTATTAGGGAAATTTACACGTCAACGCTGCTTTTACAAAAGGGTGAGACTGTCGTTTCAGACATCACATAATCAAAAACAAAGAAAAAATACAGCAGCCGAGTAACAAAAGGTAACAGGACATCAGGTTGGCACAAACACTCTGTGGCACATTAGTGGTTTTAATTAGAGGATTTTAGCATTACAAACACAAAAACAAAGGTGATTTAATCAACAAAACTGAGAAAGCTAATTTTATGATTGTTTTCTTAAATGGGGAAAATATTTCTTTTGTAGAAAAATGCAAATGCATGTATTATTTAGGACGCAGTTATAATCTCTTTTCACAGACCCGGAGCGAAACACAGCTTGTTTATTGGTGTCAAACGAAACTACCTCTAAAACATGCAAAGCTGTGAAAATTAATGTGCAAACGTGTATTTGTTTATTTGTGAGCAGCACTCTCACAAAGTCTCAGGTCTGTCGGTGACAGAATGATCACTTAAAAAAGACAGCAGCTGTTTTAAACAGTGTAATAAACGGTCGAAATATCCAATCAAAATATAAAGTTGCTCTGATTTATTTATTTATTGAGCATTTTCAGTTGTTTGAGCTGATTTTGTAGATTTGACTAAACATACAACATGGAAGCTCTATGATTGTCAGATTTACCCTCCTTTAATCATCAGGATGATCTAAAGTGTTGCAGTGCTAACCAACTAAGGCAGATGCAGTAAACTAGTTGCAGCTTGACTTCAGTATTTGGACAGACACGAGGCCTCCGAGGGCCGCTGTGCAACTCGTCCTCGAACAATTCTCTCCTCTTCATGCAGTTTTATTAAACCTGGCTCTTTGGGAATAAAATTAATGTGAATTTTGTACAAAAATACATTTGAAAAGAACCTTCAAACCCCACCGAAACACTAGTCTGTTTGTAACTTTGACTCAAACCCCAAACTGCTTTTTAATCTGATGTCATCCTGCAGGCGGAGCTGCTGGGAGCTGAAGCCGAGTCACGGGATGAACACAAGCGCTCCAGCTGGGCTCATCAAAGGGGAGCAAAATGCAAACAACGCAAAGTGATCACATGTATTTAACATGTACAGGTTCAGGTCACATGTAGTGCAAACGTAGAATACAGAAGTTACTGCAGACATCTGTTCAGAAGCAGAGACGTGGGACAGGCGTGGGACACAGGACCAGAGCTGCTTTCGTCGGGAGGCATGCACGGAGCGCCGCTGACTAACTCTCAGTCTACTTTTCCCATTTTGGCGATCAGCTCGTCACAGATCTTCGTGAGTTCCTCGATCTCTTGATTCTGAAGCACCAGAGGGAGATCATTACATTCCATATAAAACACAGCACATTTCATCCTGATGAAGACGAGTTACCTTCTGCTGCAGGGCTTGTTCCAGAGATTCATTCTTCATCTGCTCCTTCCTCAGGCTGGCGGTCAGCGCCGTGTTCTCTGAGCTCGCCTTGGTGCGCACCTGAGCGATCTCCTCATTGGCCCTTAGAGACACACAGGATATTAGAATTAATACGTTTCTCTAAAACGGAAAACACTTTTTCTTCAGTCTCATCTTACTTGTCTAGTTTCTCCTCAGCGTGCACTTTTAGCGTCTGATATCTCTGCTCCTCCTGCTTGACTCTGGTCAGATACTCCTGAGCACATTTCTTCAGAACTTCTTCATTCTGCACAAACAGATCCAACATTTTGTTTATTTATAACTCGTTTAGAGAGAAAACAGCTGAGTCTTCCTGCCTTTTTTTAATGGTGATTTTATTTAACCCATATACGTGCCTAGTTCATTTTTTTGTGCAGACAGGTGTGTTTATGTGAATAATTTTGGCTATGCTAATGAAATTTATCTCATTTTTTCACAGGATGTGTATTTTTGGGGAATTATTAAAAAAATCCCCTATTCCATTTAATTAAATGCTAAAATGATTTTATATCATTCCTGCTCTTTTGTCATGTTTTTGTACCATTGACTCCCATAGGGTTAAATCTCAGAAACACACAAATATTTTCTTGTATTTTGTGAGGACTGAAGCCAAGAATGAAATTCGTGTAAAAAATTGGGACTTATTATATATTATATGAGGGAGATTTGCTTCAGCATTTTTTTGTGCACTAAGACTAAAATTGTGACTTTTTTAGAAAATATGACATTACACAAAAACTACAAAGTGAGCAAAAAATATTTTTATGCCCATTTGTGACACTCCAAGGCAGCTACAATTCACCCCCAAAACATACATTGTGTGTCTGGACATAACACACAAAAAATATTTGATCTTTTCATTTTTTTTACAGTTTTTTCACAGTTCTGGTTTTGATCATAAACCTGGCAATAAAGGGGTTACATCTCAGAAACACACAAATATTTTATTATATTTTGTGAGGGCTGAGGCCAAGAATGAAATTCATGTAAAAAACTTATGAAATATTATATAATATTTCTATAGTAAGTTTTGTTTCAGCATTTTTTGTGCACAAGGAGTAGAAACGCTAGAAAGTTAAAGAGTTTTATGAGCATCTTTTTGTTTTGATGTCTCTAAAGTCCTGCACTTACCCAGATCCACACCTAGAACCCCCCACAGCTGTCTGTTTTTCACACACCTGCTCCTGTCTCACAGAGGTCAAGAGTTGGTAATTTTGTTGAAGGTTGTAACTGTTTGGGTCCAATATGTCAACTTAAAGAACGACCAATCACAGAACGCCTCTCAGCCTAACAGATGATCATCCTCACACTAAAGTTCACATGCTTACCTTTTTAAACCCCTCAAGTGTTCCCTTCATGCTTTCATAGCGCCGAAACATGTCGGATAGCGAACGCTCCACAGAGTTCAGGTCCGTCATGGCTGCCTCCTTCTCAGCTGTCGCTCCGTTCAAGGCCTTCTGGAAGTTCAGGCTGTTGCGCTGCTCATCCTCTGATTGGTGAAGAGTGTGAGACGTCTTTATTTTAGACTCAATCTTGTGAAAGTGACATCTTAATTGCAAAAACCAATTTTCAAGAAAGTAAAAAAAGTTGTTTTTAGACATTTTATTTTGTTTTTTGTCTAAAAGTAAAACCCCTTTCTTAATCTCCTAAAACTAGCAAATACATCTAAAAGTTAGATGAATTTACTAGTTTTAAAAATTCTAGCCAAGCAACTTAATTGGCAGATTTTATTTACTCAAAACAAGAAAATTTGATCATATTTAAGAATTTTTTAATCATATTTCAAGTCATGCTGTTTTTGCAGATGAGACTTTTTCTTTTTAGACTCAAAATAAGATAAAATGTCCCAAAACAAGTTTTTTTTTTACTTTATTGAATATACGTTTTTGCAGTGCACCCATCACACACTATGAGACAACAAAGCTGCAGCACTGACTCGTGTCTGCATCTGATAATCTACTCACCGATCATCTGAGCAATGGTTTTCTCGTATTCTGCAACAATTTTTCTGCAATTAGACATAAAATAAAAACATTTTAGATCATATTTACATCACTGATAGCAATAAATAACACTCCCAGTCCCATTGATAAATTATTAAAAACTATTGAAGGTTTTGATTTCACTTTATTTGTCACAACCCCACATGACCACCCTGATAGCTTGCAGCAGCTGGTTATCTAACCTCATCTCATCGACTTCTTGTTTGCACTGCTCGAACTTTTTCTTCCAGTCGCTGACTTCGACCTCCTTAGTGATGATCTGGAAGGAGACGTTGTTCGTGAGCAGAACTGTGAGCGTGAATCAAACCGTCAGGCCCAAACAAACACGTACCTCCTCTCTGATCAGGCTGAGGACGGCCTGTTTTTCAGCCTCACTGATGCAGATGGAATCCAGGACCTGACTTCCCGTTTTCTGCATCTCACTTCCCTCTGATGGGCTCTTCAGCTTGCACGTGTCTTCATACCGCTGAGAGAAGAAGGAAACCAGTCAGAGCCTCTTCCATCTTTTCTTGAGCACCAAGAAGTCACACAGGGCTCAACCGCTAAACCTCTAAAAAAAAAGGAGGAACTTGGAACAAAAATACATCCTTATTTTTAAATAAAGCAATGCGACCTAAATAATCACAGCTTTTTTTACTTTTCTAAATGAGTTTTTATTTGAACAAAATGTTCTGTTGTCACTTCATCTTCTTCTCTTTCATTAAACATTCTGATGAATCCATCCTTCTTCTCCTCCACTTGTCTTTCTCCTCTTTCATTTCGTCCTTCCCTGGATTATGAGCGTCATATTCTAATCTCGTGATAATCTTAATCCACCTGTCACCTGAGAAAAGGGTGGCAGGCACTAAGTACCTTGTGCTTCCTTACAGCTCAAAGCCGTCATCACACCAGCATCATACTACATCAGATAATGTCGATCTAAACCCAAAACCAAAGAGTCCGTTACGTCTTTAAGTTATAATATCTCACTTTTGTGCAATTATTTTAAAATGTTGTGTTCCCACTTGGGCTCCAGTAATAACACAGTGCACCCCCTGGTGGTTAGTAACGCCGTACCAAAATAAAGAAATAACCTTTGACCCAAAACATCTCATTTTGACACTTTGGTGATGATTAAACTGGTTGAGCTGTGTGCAACCAGTTTATGTAAAAAACATCTAAATGTGACTTTAGTCTCACCACAGAGCAGCAGTCTGATTCCTCAGGTTTGGATGTCAAATGGCACTCTTGGACTGAAAAAACAACAACAAAGCACTTAAATCATGAAGAATTCTGGGTAATTAGTCCATCCATGTCTTATCTAAACAGTTTCATCCTCACTAGGATAACCAGGGAGGTGGTGTTCATCTCCAGCAGTCATCAGGCGGGAGGCGTTGGGTAATTAGTATTTTGAATATCGTAGTAAATAAATTACTACCACTGTCCAGCAGGTGGCAGTAAATACCAGGGAAATTATTAATAAGAACCTAAAATCATTTTTAAACATTTAAAGTTGCAGAAAGTGAAACGATGTACCCTAAACATTCATGTTTATGTGTAAAACCTGTCCTTACAGCTTTAAGGACTCTAATTAATAATTACACTTTGTGTTTTGGAGATACGGCAGGACAGAAAAAGTCTGAAAATACCAGATCAATCTGTTCTGATTACAAACAACACAACAAACGTATATGTGAGACCAGCCAGAACTGAATTAGCCTTTAGGACCAGAGGTTAAACGTCCTCCAGAACCATCACCTGAGGTAAATTAACCATGGTGTCCAAAATAGTGTATGGTGCTGGATAGTTGCTAAATTAGTGGTTTAAATAAATTAAAACAAAAAACCTCTGCTCTCATAACACACACACACACACACACACACACACACACACACACACACACACACACACACACACACACACACACACACACACACACACACACATCTCATGGAAGCATTTTTAAACTGAACTAAACCATAAATGAGACTAAAACGCCTGCTGGATTGATGCTGAATGTATTTTTGCATCTCTACACAGACACAAGCTGCTTCTTAGAGCTTCACATATTCTGTTAATGATTAATGTTGTGAGTGCGTTCGTAACAGTAGGCAGAAATGACCTTGTTGCTGTCCAGTATTGATTAACCGTGGTTATTGTTCGCCCACAGGAGAGCTAATAAATGCTGATTGAACCCAGCAGATTTAGGATCTCTGCACAGCGAAGCCTTTCATTGAGTTATAACTCAACTCTGAATAGCCGTTTAAACATTACTGAACTTGTTCAGCGTCTAACTCACCCTTTTGGCTCTTTTCTGGTTTGACCCCGACAGTGTTTGCCAGTTTCTCCTCATCTGTAGCGTGGCCTTCATGATGGTCGTCCTGCAACAACAGCAGCCTTTGTCACAACGCTGAGCTGAAGCTTTCCCACGACTCAGACGTGGCAGAAATGTTCCAGAGCTCACCTGTTTGCTTGAGTCCGTCTGCATCGGCTGGTTCGGCTTCACTTTACAGGAGTTTCTGCAGATGGAGGTCAGAAACAAGAACATCAACACAAACGAGACCACAGCTCCGTCTGTGTGGACATGAAGCGTGAGAATAGGGGTGGGCGATATGGAAAAAAAATAATATCACGATTTATTTTTTGCAAAATCACGATCTCGATTTTATCACGATTTTTTCCATTTCGACAATTCATACATTTTGGAAGTTATTTACCAATAAAATAGATAAATTTAAAGGCATATCCCTTCACAGAAAATATGATAAAATATTTCAGACAGGGTACTGTTTGAACACTTGTTTTAATTTAGGTAAGAAAAATAGCTAATTTGTTCTATTATAATAAACATGATCAAACAAAAAATAACTTCCATTTAAAAATCCATAATGGGTTCATATATTAGCTTTTAATGTCTTTGGAGTAGCTTTAGAGTCAAATATTTATGCCATAGTTCCAGGGCTTAGTTTATTTATTTGTTTGAACAAATAAGTTCAGAAATGTTGGAGAATGGACCAAGTTCTGTTTAATGGCATGTCTCAAATGTCCCACAGGCACTTTTATTTATTATATATTTATAATTAATGAAAAATAATTTAACTTCTATTTAGAGGTGGCTCATAGCCTATCATCCAAAATATATTAGTAATAATTCTTGTCCAGAGAAAAACAATCTATCTAAATTCATGATGTGTTTGCGTTTGCATCCAATACAAGAGGTTTACGCTCATTGCCTTTTTGGACTTGCTGCTCTCCGTAGATGTTTCCTACGAGGGAGGGGTTTGGCCCGTCTCTTCACAGGATAAACAAACTCCGGTGGCAGCCACGGTGAAAAGGCTCGCTAAAATACGAACGAACGTCCCCAAATAATAAAAGACACGAAGCCAAATGCAAAGTTTAGAGCAGAACATTGACCCAGAGGTTTCCTGATTGAGCAGACGCGTGAGAATGTAATTAGCGCTTAGAGACGGAGCAAGCTAGCGGCTAGTGCTAGTGGCTAGCGCTACAATCGATTATGGTGTGCTTCTTCAACTATTCATAATTGTGTGTCATCATCTTAATGCATCGATTAGATTATTCTCCTCATCTCTACCGAGCACCTCAGCTAAACAAACCAACACGCTGCCTAAAGTTATGATTGGTTTATCGGTGTGTCTGTCGTGCCGACAGAAGCAGACTAGCAAATGGCGTGACTCGGCTGAGAAAAAAAACAAAACAAATGTGTGCCGCGTTCAGAAATAATGGCATAAACGGGTGATAGAATGAAAATACACGGTTCTACGATCTCCGAGCTTTGGTAGATCGTCATCACATTAAAATTCTTAACGATCTTATATCGTGAAATCGCACGGCCCTACGTGAGAAGACTTTAAAACGCCTGATGTCTTGTTCTGTTTGCTGACTTCAGCTGTGCTCGTGTTAAATTATGCAGAAGAAAAAAGCAGATTAATGAAAGTGTCAAATTTGCACAGAGCTTTAGGAGGGATTAACTCTGTCCTCCACGTCACAATTATACCCCTCGTGTTGGCTGAATGTGTTTAAAACATAAAGCTGTGATTACGCTGTACTTACAACAGAACACAGAGGAAATGGACCTGCTCGGCAGTCCTGATGCCACACAGAAAGAAGGGAAACAGAATGACACGTTGAGGAAAGGAAGGAAAAGACACAGGAGGTGACAGGGGTTAGGGTAAACACAAGATGAGTGCAGGGTTCGTGTAGTTAAAGAAACAAGGACTAAATCATTTAAATCAGTCTACAGAAGAATTAAATGGGTGTGTCATTTTATGTTTAAGAGGAATGAGAGACTTGATAATGATCCTATAAAGACTGAATCTACTTCCTGTCAGTTCTCTTTTGGTTATTTTGTGTTTCTCCTGCAAGTTCCTCAACAAAAGCATCTGATTTTGTGTCATGGTTGTTCTATCAGAAACAGATATACTAATAAATACGTCTGAAGAGATAAATGATTAAAAAAACCTGAGTCACTGGAGAGATTAGTGACCTAATTAAGGTGCCACAAGAGGGCGCTGTTGTCAGATGTTATTCTGCAGGCGGTCAGACCAAATGCTGTCAACGGAACTAAGTTACTACAATCAGGTATAAAAAACAAACGTACACCTGTATATAAAGAGTAAATGGATCAAATCTGACAAAACATTAAATGAAAGTGAACAATAATAACAGGTGAGTCATAAATGCACCTGATAAAGAGAAACGGCTGACGGGCCCCAGACACATGACTGTTGGTTGATCATTTTAGGTTTATTGTTCTTTTACAACTACATGAGAGAAACATTTGTTGTGACCGTCTCAGTGTGTGTGTGTGTGTGTGTGTGTCCATAATTCACTCACGTGATGATCGAGTTGCCGTTTGACAGCACACAGTCTGACTTCATGTTGCCATTCAGTAAATCCGAATCCATGCAAATGTCTTGACTGCTGGTCAGGTTTGAGTCTGGGCTGGAGTCTGAGGTCATCGGTGGGTCGTCATCCACCTCCGTGGGGTCGGGTTTGTTCAGCGGTGAGAGGACGAGCAGCGACGGCGGTCGGACGGCCTGAGTATGAGGCTGGGGGGTGGAGGGGGAGAGGCCCTCTTCAGATCCAGCTTTAAGGGTCAAATTGAGGTTTTGATCCAGAGTGAAGCTGCTCCCGTTGGGCGAGGAGCCAGCGAGGTTGTTCAAGGAGTCGACGTCTTCTGATGGAGCGGCCGTGACTTCATGGTTGAAGTTGTGGTTTTTATTATCAGCTGGAACAATGAGAGGGAGATAGTTTATACAGCATAAATACAACTGATACAAATCTAAAATATCATCTTACGAACTGATGGGTAACTTCTAAAACAAGTTATTCAGAAGAAGTAAGAGGTAAGGTAGAGAAGAGGGTGCTAAACTATTAAAAGCTTTAAAAAAGAAATGATAAAGGATGTTTAATTTGCTGTATTTAAGACAAAACCAAGGAGGAACGCTAACAGAAGCAACACTGTTCTTTTCATGGTGCCTGAAATGAGTCTGGCTGCAGAGTTCTGCACCAGCACACAAATACAACAATTTACCATAATCGAGTTTCAAACAACAGTTTAAAACACCTAGATTATGATTTGCCTCAAATGTTCCTTCCTACTCTGAGCACCTAAAATAGCCGTTAGCTTCCTCCTAGAACAATTCACTTCCTGTGTGCTCACACATCCTGGTAAGCTAGTTAATGAGTCACACTGCTGCCCACCACACAGTAAAAAACACACAACCCACACTACAGTAGTTTTCATATTTCCTCTCTAATCACACATAAGATCTATATTTGTTCTCCTCATATGATCATTGCATGTTTATTTGAGCTGCAGCAGAAAGTCATGGTGCTGTAACACAACCAACACACCCTTTGGAGACACGGAACAGATGTGGAGGAACCACACCCAGTCATGCAGAGTACACCCCACCGCATGGCCTAGCAACACAAATATCACTAGGCTCTATTATCGTTTCACAACTCGGTGAAAAAGAGGAAAAGGCGACTGACGGAGGAAGTTAGACAGAGAAACACATCCAATCAGACACACAGCAGTCTCAGGTTTCAGTCATGTCACTGTTCAAACATACACACACACACACACACGCCGACGGAGTTGTTCTCATAAACACACACAACTATTTGAGTCCTCTAATTCTAGGGCACCACGAGTATCAGTTTCCTCCACACAGTTGATCTTTTATTCATGACACAAACCCAGATTTTGAGCTCAGCATCTGAATAATTCAGTAAGAAAGGAAAACAGTTACTGTCTGAAACCTAAACTCAATTTAACATCATTTAATTTATCATAAACTTTGGCTATAATGTCTGATTTCAGAGGGCTAAAACTAAACCGTGTGACTATCTAAATACAGCAGCATTCTCTCTATGTCACGTTCTTTTATTTATCGCTGATGTGGTTGTAAAATCTGTTTGCATCATATTTGTTTTGCACAGAAAACGCAGTGTGGATTAGTTATTACCATGGTAACATGTGCCTCTTGTCCCTGCGTGGGTGAGTAGGCTGACACATGCCTAAGCGTTCGTGCCGCTGAAATATGATTTTTCTAAAAACGGCTGTGATGTAACAGTGGAAACTGAAACTGTGTGAATTAAAGTACAGCAAACCCCCCTTTCAGCCTTTAAAGTGTGCTCTTCCAGATTCAACAGGAAAAATGCTGCTTTTCAGCTCTCAGACACTGATGCGTATCAAACTGGGATATATCTGAACCTAACTCCGGTTCTTCAGGTTCGTTGGTAAAACAGAAAAAAGGTTGAAGCTTCTGTCAATTATAGTCACACAAACGTGTGTCAGGTTAACTATAGCAATCAAAAAGTAAACAAATAAATGTGTAGAAAGCAAATTATTACATTTATTAAAGGTCAGCTTTACGCATATTTTTAATACATTTGCAGTAGGAATGAATGCCTTGAAGTCGTTCTCTGGAGAAAACCAATTATGAATAAATTATAAATCCTTTATAAGGGTAATTTTATTATAAAGTGGATCCAACTTTTAAACCAACACTATTTGACTGTGATCGCACCTGCAACCCACTAACCTACAGCAACGGCTGGTCCTAACAAAACTGAACACCTTAAAACATGGTTGAACTGTTCTATGATCACAAAGTAAACAGGATCCTCACAGGTGTGATAACATCTGTAATCAGCTGACTGGATCTAGTCTGCAGGATCTTACCTGTGAGGTTAGAGTTGTCCAGCTGTCCCAGCCGCTCCACAACACCTGGAGACTCAGCCTCTGGAGTCTCAAAGGTCCCCTCAGAGTCCGAACTGTAGAGTCACAAGAGTTAAAATCACATCTTAACGATTATTAACACAGATCATTTATTTTACATATCTGGAATAATAACTCATTTGAAGCTGAGAAATGTTAACAGAAACTATAATCAAAGTGAATAGCAATGTTTGGAAGAATAAAGATTTCAGGCTGATAATTAAACATTAAGAGTCTCGATAACTCATTCTAATAGAAGATGAGAGGCATTTTAAATATCTGTTTTCTTGAAGAGTCGTGAAAACAAGGTCAGTGTGGCTCAAAATAAACAAGCTGCTTCTCTTTTAAAGGAAGTCGGGGAAAGGAGGAGAGAGGAAGCAAAGTCCTGTGAGGCCACCTGCATCCTTTCCTCCTTCTTGGCCTGTGTGTGAGCTGCCTAGACACCCAGCCAAAATGTATACCAAAACAAAAAAGAAAGAGAAGTAGAGAACAGAAACAGGTGTGTGTGTGTGTGTGTCCCACTCTAAAGCACATCAAAACGCCCACTCCCTAATGAAAACCAGCACAAGTAACACATTTACGGTGCCAGCACACACACACACACACACACACACACACACACACACACACACACACACACACACACACACACACACACACACACACACACACACACACACACACACACACACACACACAGAGCTACAGAATCACATCCCATTGATGGCCCCAACTGCTGCAGTTTGGGACGGTTACTTAGGAACAAGAATTCAAAAGGAAAAAATGTTTAAGCCTTGGAAAGTGTGGCCTTTTATCCCCAGCTTTTAGCAATTATTCCCCAGTTGCCCCAGAAAACACACACACACACACGCAGACACACACACACACGCGCACACACACACACACACGACTGAACATTTACATCCTCTACTTTTACCAGAGGAAAGACAGGATGATGAAACTATTACAGTGACGGACTTCAAACATGAATCTTCTTTAGACAATAAGAGCAGGAGCCAATCGTGACACAGGAACCACAGCATCAGTTTATCTGTGTGTGTGTGTGTGTTTGTGTGAGTAGCTCAACCATAACAATCTTCAGCTTTATATCAAAAACAAATTTAAGGCATCACACACACACACACACACACACACACACACACACACACACACACACACACACACGCCCACACACACACACATCTCTGTATGCAAGCTGTCTTACGTCTCTTCTTTGTCATCCTTTCCTCCCGGTTGTCCATCCTCTCCCGTCCCACCCGTCACTGCCGACCACGTCCATTTCGCCCACTGAACCGGAGACAACCAGGACATTTGTGTACAACGTCCAATTCCACGTCTAAGATAAGAACCTTAAACTTCCTTCTTCTCTGACCACCTTTTGTTGTTGCTGTCAAACAGCCAACTCAGTAATTTTCCAGTCTAAAACTGTTTCCACAGCAAGTTTAAAGGTCCATTGACGTGTTCCCTGTTCGATTTTCTAGACGGCATATCTCACTTCCTCTTCTTCTATAGCTGCTTAGATTCACCCATCCTGCTCTGCTGCGTTTGACGCTCGTGCAAGAGAAACGTGTCTCTCTGTGCTGCAGCTGCTTCTGCTGCTGCGTTGCTCTCCCCGGCACTGACTCACACGCTGCAGATTACTGAAGCATCAGTAGTCAGTCCTCCCTCCCCCCTCGACTCCCCTCCTCCTCCCTCCAGTCTGTCTGGGAGGACGATCAGCTGGTTAACACACATCACGTCGCTCTGCTCCCACGTGCTTTTGCTAAGTTGCCAACTTTTCCTCAGAGGGTTTGATAATTGTTAGGAAGAAGAAGAGGGTGAAAGAAAGGACAGCTCCTGTTAAAGGAGACAAAAATACTCTGGTTTCTATGACATGGTCAAACGTAGAAAAGATGGAGCAAATTCTTAGAAAAGGATCTTATTTTAAAACCTCTTTATGAATGTTTAAGTTTGTTTTCCATTCATAAAGATAAACTATTCATTCATTTTCCTGCATATTTACTGTCTGATTTACAGCTGCTCATACTGAGCCAGGATCTGTTGGAGGTTTCTTCCCGCTAAAGGGGAGTTTTCCTCTCCACTGTCGCTACATGCTTGCTTAGTATAAGGATTGCTGTAAAGTCAGTGACTCGATGCAATCTGCTGGGATTTCTAACACAGGAAACGTTTGGCATAATGAACTGAACTCAGTGCACTGATAAGAAGATTCAACTGGAATGTTTATTTTGTAAAGTACCATGAGATGACTCTTGTTGTGATTTAGCGCTTTGAACTGAATTGAATCTAGCAACTAAAAAAAACAAAGAGCTTCTCTATTTTTACTGTCAGCCGCTTTCCTCTGATTGAAGAGGAAGTCAGACAAAGCTGCGTTTTATCTGGCATGAACCATTCTAGCCACGAGGTGTAATCAAACAAACTGAAGACCGATTGTTCACTGAAACAAAAAAAAAATCCAGGCCAAACAACAAACAAATCAATACAACAAACCCAGATTCAGCCATAATGACGCAGCGGCCGATCACACAGAGAGAAGATTGGTCATTACTGGCTTATGTAACTCTACATCCAGGTTTTCATGTAGTTTATTCACTAAAACAGAGTATCTGGGTTGGATGAGATGTGTTCTTTGACAAAACAGTCGGGGCGTGACTAATCTGATAATCTGACAGTGTGAAAAGGTAAACAAAGCAAAAAAATGAAGCCGTTTCACTTTTAGTTTGCACTCTGCTGCCTTTGGTTCAGACAAGAGAGACAACAGATATATTATCTAACGCTGATCCACAGACTCTTACAGTATATGGAGGAGGTAGCGTGCTTACATAACCTCACACACTGGTGAGCACAAAGAAAGAGGCTCTGTTGAGTCTTTAACAGCAAAATATGTGCAAATTGCAAGCATCAATTATTATCAGGGACAGACTCACAGGAAGATAATGAGGATAGAAAACCTTTGTCAACATTCCCAGCTTTGTCTCTTTCTCTCATGCTTTCTTTTTAAATCAGTCATGACATCCGACCTGCGACAGGAAAGAAAAAACAAACAAAAACGATGAGCATGGAGCCAACAATGCACCTTGAAGCATAAAAGAAACCCAACCGTTTCTCTGCCACACCTTAGAGCTGTAAACCAGCACCTGATGGTCAGGCACACAGATGACGTGTGCTTTTAAACATGCAAAGATGGCTGACATTTTTTCCCCAAGTAAGAAATAAACCCCCAAATGGAACGAGATGGAAAAAAGCAAATAAAAAGGAATATAATCTTATGTAACGGGCTTAAACCACAAATAGTTCAGTGCCAGTGGCACAAATCCCGCATGCATCCATAAATAAACCAGTGTTGCCATCTTGGAACATAAACAGCGACTACTATATCCCATATACATGCCTGTAATATTTCTCCAGATACAAATATGTCCCTGTTTATTTGATGTGGTTGCAATCAGCTAATCCAGCAGGAATGCACACCCCTAATCTTCAATTAGACTTTGACTGATAGCAGCACGTGTGGCTTTGAGTTAAAAATAAAATCAGGCATGGTAAACATGCCAGAGCCACAACAGAGGGGATCCAATACTTCATGTAATAAGCATGAAGGTGTGCAGACTGAGAGGGAATTAATGAGGTGTGGCAAGTTTTTATCATTTAATCCTGGAGATTACTTTAGATTAAATAAAAGGAAAACCTGATAGGTTTTCTATAAAATAGCTCTAAAATTCGTTATTCTGTGATGATTCAAAACACTTTCAAATGAGCCCTCGTGTTTTCCCATTATTTAAGGAAAAACTCCATTTTTAAGTCTTAGGAAACAGTGTTTACATCATCATTCATCTCAGAAAAGATGAAAATCAGAACAGAGCTGAGCACAGAATAGATTTACTCATCATCACTTGTCAGCTGGGGCGAAAATTGTGTTTTTGAACACTGAAGAGAAGATTTACCTAACATTGCTGCACACTTGTATCCATGACAACTGCATCTTTGGGGTCGTCCTGAAAAACAAGATGTGCCTTACACCACAAAAACTACAGGATTGTCTGGAGGGTAATTACAAAAAAGAAAGCAAGTTAATGAACCTGCCTCCAAACAGCCAAAATGAGGACCTACGATGTGCCTTATCCCTGTGTTTCAGCAGTGTGGTGTTTTATTAACCTAGGCCAGTCCGAGGAGTGACCTGTGCTCAACCAAAGCTGAATTAAGTGGTAGAGGTGTTGGATTTTATTGTTACATCTAAAAAATGTGCCATGTTGTATAAAAACGTCATCCTCTATGTGTCACAAAAGTCAAAGTCCCTCACAAAACTAATAAACTAATCTGATCAGATAAAGATACTGGGCCATCCACACAAAATCATGTGATGTGGCTCCATCTGGTGGTTAAAATTAGACTTGCGTTCCTCTTCTTAGTAAAAGGAAACATCAGCTTCTAAATTCAGTCATCATCACTAAAGACCCAAAGGACGAAGCAATCTGTGAGACGAAGCTGCAGCATGACAAGTCACCTTTGGGTGATGACAGGAGGATTTCTGGTATCTCCATGGCAACAACTAAGGAAGAAGGCTAAATATTAACCTATGAACACATCAGTGAAGATGCTGCATCCAGAAATAGGTACAAAAGAAGTTAGTGGAGCTGGATGCTTGTAAATGTAAATGCAACACAGAAACCATCAATGATGTCTTGTTCTGCAGAGAACATTCAGTTATCTTCAGCCAGACTAGAAAACCATCAGAGCTAACATAAACTGAGTGGAACCGAGGCTCTGGCTTTACTAAAGGATAACCTAAGTGACAGTGGCAGGAAGAAACAAAGAGGAAGAATGGATCAGGAGGAGGGACTGACCTCAGAAGAGCCGAGTGCAGACACCAGCTGAGCTATTGTCCATGATAACAGGAACTCTACACATCACACATGCATATATGTAGAAAGGTTTTCCTGTCAACTTCTAACGTTATGCACGTTTCCTATTAAACCTATTTCTGTCCTCACACACTGATCTGATCTTTTACCTCATCAGTAAGTAATGAGCTCCAAAGGCAGGTCAGCCTGCTTCCAGCTGGACGGCCGTATGGATGTTCAGGGCAGTGTCCGAGCAGCAGACCCAGGACTGCTCCAGATAGGGTTTAAAAATGGACGATGACTAATGTAAACTAAAATTAGTCCATAAGCTGCAAGTTTCCCCACAGAGAGGGACCGACAACCTCCACCTGACGTAGCACAAACACAGGTGGATAAAGATCTTTCTAAAAGCTTGAGGATAGTGAGAATGAGGCATAGTACTTCTGTTTTGATACATGTGTCTGAAGCTTTCTGACGGTCTTGATGCCATCTTTAGAACATTAGCCTTTGAGCATGCCAGAGAGCTTCTCTAAACAACTGTGTTTGAATCACTAAAAATGTAAGAAACAAGTAGCTAAAAATAGCAAAGCGGCACATTCGTGCTCACTGATAGACAAAAAAATCCACTTCAAAAGGTTTCCTGGAGGCTTTAAAAAAGCATCGCCAGGACAGGAAAAAGTGAAAGCCTTTACTTGCCTTCACAAAGGACAAGAGAGAGGAAAAATGAGTGGTAAAGCACATTTTAGCTTCTATGTAGACAGATACCAGTAATTTCTTTACATTCGGTCAAGAAATTCCTTGCACAAATAAAATAGGACTCTGATATCCACTCAGTCAGAAATAAGCTGCACGGCTGCCTGGTATCTGAAAGTAGAATTAAGGTCACAGCTGCATAGTTAAAAAACAAAACAGCATCCTCTCTTCTCTTCTCTTAGGACGACATTACATCTTCTAAACCAAAGAAAGTTAGGGGGATTTGAATTTCACGAGCATGATAAACATTAGCTCATCCTCGGTGTGTGGATCAGCTGTGCCACTCCTTTGTCTTGCCCTTTTCCTCTCCAGATTTGAATATCTAAATAGCATTCAAACCAGCGGCTCAGCAGAGCCTGTGAACATGAGCTATTTTGCCTTCAGTCAAGCAGAAAAAGTCCAGACTCTGCCCTCTGACTCTTTAGCGTCCATTCTCTTCTCTCCTCAAAGCAAATTAGGAATTGAACAAAGGCACATAAACGTTGACAAGCAAGGTCTTACATGCTGTTCTGCTTCCGAGGAGAGCTAACGGATCCTTTCCTCTGCTGGCTGAGGGAGCCCCCCATCGCAACAGCAGCGTCTGTCTGTTTATCCCAGATGCTCTGTTTCCTGATCCGGTCCTTCACAGGTTCACCTCTGCCTCAGATCCAGACTACAGCATCATCACAGCCTTGTGATGTGCTGCTTCTTATGACTGACCAGATACAGCCAGCCTCTCCTCTCATCGTCTCTGTAAACGCTGTGCAGAGTCAGGATTACTACACGTGAACAGCTCTGGTGACAGTCCCTCCTCCTTGCTCTACTTCTCAGCCCCCATCCTCCTTCCCTCTTTCAAACACACACCAAAGGTAGATTTCATTCCCTTATTCCTTCGGATGGGGAATCAAGTAGAGATTAAGTGTGTAATAAGGAGGGTTGTTTATTTTTAAAAGGGCAAACAAAATCTAAGGCGTAAAAGAAGGGTCGATGATGTGTGTACCATGGGGGTCTCTGGCAGGCTTGGGAGTATTGTTCATGAAAGAAAAGAGTCTCTTCTATTGTCAGCTGAATACCAGATCTGGGACCAGGGGGAGGGAGAGTTGGCGGGATAAAACACAGCCCCACTTGTTGTACCACATTCCCACTACCTGCTGTGACCCAAAACCCACCCCACAGGGAGACAAAGGAAATGACCCACCACCACTCTGTTGGTTTAATACTTTATATTACCACACATTACGTTAATTTAAAATAAGTGTACAAAACTGGATGAAAACCCCATATTTGAACATTTTGAATTAAAATGTTAAAAAGGGGGAATAGTCAGCTGATTAATTAAGAACATGCAAAATGTCAACTTTAAATTTTAAAACCTTTAGTAGAATTAAATAATATAATTGGGCAAATTGAGTCATTTCAGCAGATCCTCAACATGTTCTATCCATTTAGCCTCTTTTGATTACATTAGAAACCATCATACTGACTTGTGCTTCTTCCCCCAAACAGACCAGCCTTTCACAAACTCTTGAACATTTTTCCTCCCACAGAATCACGTGAAACTTTTAGGGTTTTCATTTCTGAATGACTTCTCCATGTTTTTGTGCACAAATGATGCAGCCAGACACTGTGCACAACTAGAGTGGCACTGAAATAATTCACAGACTAAGCTTTCTCCTCAATGCTCAGTTAGCCAGTTGCTATAGCTTGATATTTGTTAGCATTGTAATTATTTACACAAACACACACAGCTCAGGTTACTGTCAGACCAATGTTTTGGGGATAAATGTTAAGATTAAAGAACAGAAGCTAAATGAAGGTCGTAAACTTGCCTCATATTTGTTTAAACCAGTTTCTGATCCACACCTGCATCTCAAGTGGCACCTGAGTGGCACGCGGCCAGAGCAAAGACTGTAGGCGTTTCCCACGCTACTGCGCATGCGCAACTCGTGTATTGCATGTAACTTCCAGCCATTATATACATTTGTTCCCATGTTTGTCTGTTTAAATCAAGAGAAAATCTAAACTTACATTAGTAAACTTGAAAGAACACAAAAAGGCACAAATACATTTATTTTTATTAATTATTGGCACATAATACATGAAACCACAACTATAGAGTATGTATATTTAGAGAAAGCCACACAAGTGATGAACAGTGGAAATGAAAATGTCAAAGACAATAAAATCCCATTTGAAAGTGGAACTGACAGATTCATAATGTTTAAATGACATTATGGTTTTTAATTTGTTTTTCTGAAGGAAGAAAAGGAAAACTCCCAACAGGTTTATTCATCCAGCCAGAGGGCCAAGTCATTAGAGCTTTGGTGGAGAGCCACGGTTTCTATAATAGTGTGTAAATAAGCACTCAGCTGTGTGGAGCTTATGTTGCTGTTGTGCTTCACATAATGATTAAGATATAAAAATATTGAAATCTTTAAAACTAGGAATTTAGAAATAATTCATCTACTTTAAATATGTTTTATCATCATTTTATATTTATATATTTCTTATTGCTGGATCCTTAAAATTGGGAGACCTGTGAATGACAAGGACCAGAATATAATGTGAAAAAGGTGCATGCTGTGCAGGCAGTAAGAACAATTTATCAACACAAACTGTTGAGAAAAAGGAATGATTTGGCCCAAGGTTGATGAAAAAGGTACCATCGTCGACATTAAATGTTAAGTATGTTTCAGAATTAACCATAAAATTATATATTACTGTTGTGAGACCGGATTAGATTCCTGGAAAACTGTAAACAAAGTAATAAACACATTAACTTGGAGAAGAAGCGGCAAAGGTGGCATTAAGAAAGGTACATACTTTACACACTTACATAAACCCTTAGTGGACACACAAACAATGAAAGGCAACCCGGTTGCCCGTTGAACAATCTGCATTTCTTTCCTTGGAAAATATTACTTCAGTCAGTCACAAATGATAAATATAATCAATATGACACACTAAACTATTAGGATGCAGGACAAATATAACAATGATGATGTTTTTGAAATGACTATGGAGTCTGACGTTACTGACTGGCGCTTTGGTTATCAAGGTGCTTCAAAGCAGGAAGAGCATGAAACTTACTAACAGACAAAACATCAACCTTCGTTTTCATAATCAGGTCTAACAACCACGACTAGATAAAACTAAGACTTCACAATTCATCAGGTGAGAGTTGGTCAAAAGAGTCCAATTCTGTCATTTTCTAGAAAAACTTTCTTATAAGATACAAAGAAAAGACAAATTAGTTTAAGCTCGACATGTAATGCAAATTCTTATGTGATATGTGCAAGTACAATGTGTTTTTTAGGGGGAGGGGAGGATCGATTTATTTTCCCACCATGAGCCACCTCACAGTGGAAGTGCAAATTATAGCATAAGGGTGCTTCAAAAAAGTGCAGCAGAAAGTAGAACAGTTTTGTTTGACTGGATTAAAATATGATCAGAAATCAACTCAAACTGTGGCAGTCTAAAGAACCTGCCCAAAAGCCACCGGTCCCTCAAATTAACGTAAACAGACTCATGACTGTGACAGAAGGTCCTCCTCGGTTGAAGAGGAGGGATTGTTGCAGTCAGACAACATTCAGTAAGGCTTTCAGGAGACGATTGTCCCGACACTCTCTGTCAAATGTCCTTCATTTTCATTGATACTGAGTGATTACTGTTGTGGCTGCTCCAAAGCCACTTCAAGCTTGTCGTAGATCTCCTTCAGCAGCAGCAGGGCTGTGTCCTCAGATTCCCTAACAAACAGATAACAGGGTGACTATAACGTTAAAGGATGAATGAATACACATACTGAAGAGAACCCACTATGTAGCAAATATACATAACTCACCAGTAGCAGAGATGAGACTGGATGGCAAATAAATATTCGTTGAAGCTCTCGATGGGTTTTTCCTGAAGCACGTAGTCGATCCTCCGTCCTCCATTCAGCATCCCCATTGAAATCTCAGGCTGCTCCATCTGTTCAGCTGAAACTGACGACTCTGCCTCCATGTACACTCCTGAGGGAACAACAGTCACTATTAAAAGGCTTTATGAATGACCAGCAATAGCACTAAACAGGAAAGAAAAAGGAGAGGACCAGTTTGTAAGGAAACACAATAACATTAAACTATTTGTGCACCCAATCTGTAAAGGATTGCAGAATATACTAAAATATAGCAAGCTGTAATCATAACGTTATTACTCAGTTATGTTATTACTCAGATTAGCAACATGTGGATGTTAAGTTCAAAACTAAATGGATTAAGTAAGGGAATATCACTTAGTTTGGTCAGTTTTAAGAGGCAATGTGATTGTTGGCGTGTTATGAAAAGCCACCTTAAAGCAACACTAAAGAGTTTTAACATTTTAAGCCAGGGGTAGGGAACCCTGGTCCTGGAGAGCCGCTATCCAGCACGTTTTAGAGGCTTCCCTGCTTCAGCACAGTTGATTCACCTGTTCAGCAGCTCATCAGGCCCTGCAGAAGCCCGTTAATCACCCGCTGATTAAAATCAGGTGTGTTGAAGCAGGGAAACCTCTAAAATGTGCTGGATAGCGGCTCTCCAGGACCAGGGTTCCCTACCCCTGCTTTAAGCCATTTCTTTTAAACTGGTTTCAGTGGTTCTTGAATCAGAAGGTTGAACAGCTCTCTGCAGCCCTCTTAAGGTGAGAAACTGCATTAAACAACGTTGTGGTACGGGTAGGAACAAGTGAGAGCTGGAGCAATGGTTAGGGTGGAGTTTACTGTCCCATTAGCCCATATTCAGTTTGCTGATCATCAGTGAAAAGCACAAAAAGAAGGAAAAGTTTGCTTTTTTGTTGGAGCCTGGAAGTAAAAGGATAAGAAGGAAGAGAGTAATGTCTTTGGAAGTGAAGCAAACAGCTAAAACCAGAGTGAACAACGTTGTGGCCTACTCTCAGAGGCTGTGGCAGGGTTGTCTACAACAGGTGTAATTCTGCCTTCAACCCGTAGGGGGAGAAGCGAGAAACTTATTAGATGTTACATTTTTGATGAACATCATAAATTTCAGATGAAATCTAAATTTCTGACAACCTTCATTTGAAAGCATTTCCTTATAACCCTGATGTTTAAAGATAAAACTGAAACGTGTTATGAAACATTTGTAAACCAGAAGCTATGAGGTATTTTTTAAGAGAAAAAGTAACAATAAATAAATAAAAAGTTAATGCTCGTACAGCCATTTATTGAACTGACAGATTTTTGAAAACCAGTGTGGGATATGCACCAACATGTTGACACTGTAAGTGATTTTTTATGAAATACATTACACAATGTTTAACTGACAGGTTATGATCCAAATGCCTCCACAGCTATACAGCTGAGATATTTGCTCAGCTCTAACAAAAATGTGCCTTGAGCCACATCCTCGAGTGTTTTATGATGTTGATGATCAGTCAGCATTCAGAAGATTCAGCCCAATGACGGCAGCACAGGGAGGAAGGGGCCTGAGGGTGGCGTCAGTAAATTAAATGTAAAGTTGAAATGATTGCATTCCAGCAGGTGATTATGTCAGACACGGGGAGAGGTGGAACAAGCAAGCAGCAAAAGCTGGAGGCAGTAATGAACTACATGACATATCTGCTCTGAAAATGTGCCAAAGTAAATTATTGTAGCTGAACAGATTTTTTTTCTCAACCAACATAGCAGGCATCACATAATTTACCGGTTAATAACTCGATAATATAGTATTTAATGTAGCTTTTGAATCAAATGTGTTTATTTCCCAGGTTGTAGCAGGTGCAATGAGATTTAAAATTGTAAATTGACAAGCTGTGACGAGATATTTCCAAGAGCACCTGGCTGCAGACCTCCACTGTCAGGTTGCTTCCTGTGCAGGCTCCACTGTCAGAACGACCTCCACTGTGAGGCCTGTCAGGACGGGAAATGCACGGGATACATTTCAAAATATTTCAAAATAAAATCCCAAATTCAGTTTCGGTTGATTCGCTCTCCTCACAAATGCATTAATTATTTAATATTACGTAAAATCTATCAATTATTTCTCTATAGTTCATATGTAGTTGTCATTTATTTAGTAAACTTTTGTTTTGTTTGTCATAAACGTACTTCCAGTCTTCATATTTCAAAATAAAATCTCAAATGCAGTTTCGGTTTATTCGCTCTCCTCCTTTTTATTTGAATATTTTCCTGTCCTGTCTGTCTCTGATCGTCCTGCTTCTCCTCTCAATCCACCAGAATAAACTGTTTCCTGATTTCCTTTTGTTTCACCTCGAGTTGCTTTTGAAGTAAACAGATCAAATGAATCTACCAGCTGAAAAATAGGGGAGTGTGCGCTGCTCGGCCGCGCGGGTGAGGTGAAATCAGCAGCGCACGGGTGACGCGCTCCGCTGCGAAGTGTGTCAGACACGAATAAAAGATACGATTAAAAGACAGAAGTAAGACAGAAGATTATATGAACGGACATGAACGATCGCGTGTTAATTCTATTTTTTGGTGGCGCCACTTTGAGAATGTTACTGTGGCCGTACGCAGGACGCAGCTTCAACAATCAGCATTTGTCCTCTCCTCACAAAAATCCCCGGTGGGCTGAGAGTCCATATAAATAATGTAATATAGGTAGAAACAGGATCTTTTTTCGGGCTTCCCTGGGTGTGTTGTTGAGGGCTTCCAGCTCCCCGTAATTCAAACCCGGCTCCTGGATGAAAATCCGGACATTTTTATCAATATAGGAAACCCCCCCGGACGCCCCGGACAGACGGTGAAAAGTGGACATGTCCGGGGAAAATAGGACGTTTGGTCACCCTAATATATAGCCATCCTATATATGTGAATATATAGGATGGCTTTTCAAACTCTGCAAAGCAAGAATTTGGTCTAGTTCACTAGGCTATTGGATTAAGGCTGATGGGGAAAAAAGTCTGCACTTCCGCCCTGACAGGCCTGACAGTGGAGGTCGTTCTGACAGTGGAGCCTGCACCGGAAGCAACCTGACAGTGGAGGTCTGCAGCCAGGTGCCTCTCGATATTTCTGGGCTTACTGAGATTACATTTACAGTAAACTATATAAATGATAAGTATAGGTGTAAAATAGGAGTTAGTTATCTAATCTTCATTCAGCTTATTCTACATCTTACCTTTTAAGCACTGTTTATGAAGGGCCTTGGGCCACTCTTGTATTTTAGTCCAAAATTCAGCACTTTTATCTTCCCTCTTAGCCGCAGTAGTGTCTGACACTGAGGCTGAAGTTCAAAGTAAAATAATAAGAAATGAGGGGAGCAGGAAAAAATAGAAGGTGAGAGGTGTTAGCATGCAGAGAGGAGCGTTAGGAGTATGAGGAAACGAGGTTAGATTCATTCCTGTGAACATTCTTCCTCAGACAAACAAATAGCACCAAAAGATAAAGACAGATGGAGTGAAAGAGTTTTCCTACCCTGTGCCTCCTCAGTGTTTGTCTCATTTGTAGAACCCCCTTCCTCCAGCGGGGGCAGTGCAGCAACAGGTAATCTAGTGAAGGACTGCCAGGCTGTCCGTAAGGATCCCAACACATTGTTCTTCAAATCCATACTCATCCGGGTGAAGCTGTCTTTCAGTTCTACATGGAAAACAAAAACAATTCAAATATGAACATCAAACAAACTACTTAAAGTCAAAGAGTCAGCGTCATAAAGGGCTGAACAGGTTTAGGAAATTATTCAACTGCGATTTCAATTCGATTCACGATTTTCCTCAAATCAAGCCTCAGCATAATATTCGCAAAGTAACCTTTACAAAAAGCACAGCCTGTATTTGATATAGCTCCTTCTAGAGTCCTAGAACCCACTAGAGTCATACCTAGATGCATCCTCTTCCGGCCTTTGTGGTGAGGTATTAGCATCGGTTCCAGATCCACCTCAGAAACAATCATGGGTTCTATCCGATAGGCCACAGGGTCGTACTAAACAGGGATACAAGCGGTCACAAGCAACCCTTCTTTCATCATGAAAAGGTAAAATTTAATAATAAATAGAAGGTTCTTTTTAATAGCACAGGTTCATCATAAAATACAAGAAGGAAAGGATTCCTGTGGGACCCAACCGTAGTGTATGTGAAAACTCACAGGGTGGTAGATGTTGTAAAAGCTCTTGCAGGTTGGGAAGGAGTAGTTTGGATCAATGTGTTTAAGTCCACGTACAGTCAGGAACATTCCGATAGGAGAGCCAAAAGCAAAAAATGTCTGAGGGTGGAAAGCCAGCTGTGGGTAATCAATGGAAACCTGCAGAGGGGAGATGGAGATCAGAAATGTGTTCTGCTAAAGCAAATCTGTTCAGGTGTGACTGAAAAGACACATCAGCGTGGACAGATGGACTCCTTTGATTTTGAGTGACATAAGTAGGGAGAAGAATGGGAAGATGACCACCCATGCAGGACAGACACATTTTATGACACAGTCACATGTATTTAATTTGGTTGTGAATCCTAATCAGACACAAAATGACTAAACCATGGAAATTATACCATTCAAAATGGCCACTAGTATTCAGCTGCCAAAAGGGTTCCCTGACCAGACTGCACAGTAAGACAGGCTCAGGTCAAAGTGAAAGCGACAAGGCCTGAGAGAGAGTGGACACCACATGAGACACACCTGTCCCTTGGCTATGCCTCCACTGGTCTGTCCAGGTAAGCAGAGGGAGAAGCAGGAACAGTGATGCTTCACCTCCCAAACACAAATCATCATATTGCGTTTGTGTGATTGTGTGCTACCTGTCCGATGCCGACGTCGAAGTATTCGTAGTCTACAGCACTGGTGATGGACTGCGCTCTGTGAAAGTGGGGATCCTGGGACGTCAACCCTGAAGACTGGTTTCCATCACTGGACCCAGGAGGAACTTCCTGTGCCTGATTTTCTGCTGGTGGCTTACAGTCCTATTGAGATATGTAAAGACATGTAATCCGTGTAGGAGTTGTACACACAGTTACTGACTTCTGAAAAGAAAGTCCAAATCAAAAAAGGAGGCATCATAAAAACGTAAACATGGAAAGGACTCCATTAGGACTGACCTCAGGAAGCCACCTCCGTTTGATGTGGTTAAGGATCTTCTTACGAGGTCCAAGTGGGATTCCTAAGTCTCTAAGATCACCGTCCTGACAGAGAGCCTAAAAGGAAGTACAGCAGTTTTTCAAAATATGTCAAATTTAAAAAAACAAATCTAATTTTTCAGTCATTACATTTTAAAATATGCAGTATAATTAGTTTATGAAATACCAGTGATTCAAGGTCAAGTTTTTCTGCCTGCAGAGTACTCAGATACTGTTGAAGACCCATTCTGGTCAGCATATGCTCCAATGAGTCACTGTCTGGACTAGAAGGCTCTCCAGAAAACACCTTAAAAGGGATGGAAACGGACAAACATGAATTCTCCATCAAACTACTAATGTTGTCATTTAGCGTGATTGTCGTACCCCCTCTCTTGGCCTGGATCCAGTCCTTTGATTGGTTAGCAAGTCAAACAAGATTAAAGAACCTGAGAAACAAGAGACAAAGCAAACATCTTTAAAATTTGCATATAAGTGTTTCACTGCTGTGTGTTTCTGTAGTTTCACAACTCTGACCCAGGCTGTGTCCAGTCACAGAAACTTCCCCTTCAAACTCTGGGTGTCGCTGCTTAAAGAGAGCGTGCAGCCTGTTGATCTCTGAGGCCACTGTGTCCACTATAGTCTGACAATAGGTGGGGCTGTTGTAGAAAAATAAGTCCAACAGGGTGTCATTGGTGAAATGTCTCAGCCTGCTGATGCTGGGTAGCGTGATCCTCTGGATGTCCCTGAAATTTGGAAGAGGATTTAAGTAATTTGTTTTTAATGATGTGTGTTTAAGATTGTTTCATCAAATATTAGAAACATAAAAAGAGTTCCTCAAAGCCTTTTGATACTTACTCATCCACACCGGTAGCATCTCCATGCAGAGCGCTGTGCCAGTTAACGGGGAGGAACTCCACTCTGCCCACCTGGCCGTCCTGCTGAGCACGCTTGTAATGTGTGGTCAGGAGGGACAACGAAGCACTCCTGAAGTCATTCACTTCAGACAGATCCAAAATGCTCATTAACTCACATAAATGCATTCATATTAACATACAACACACACACTTACCACACTGTATGATAGATCTGAAGCGCAAGTCACATGCAGGTCCAATGCCATGCACCATAAAGACAAGGTGGTCTATTTTCTCAGGTTCCCCTGGAAACGTATTTATACAATGAGCTCAGATTGTTGACAATAAGGCAAAAATTCTCTTTAATTATTATAATTATCCATCATTATCTCACAATTAAAACAACACTCATACCATCTGGTATTTCTACAAAGATGTTATCTACTCCTCTCTTGACTGTGCGAGGCCGTGTCTGCTCCGAGGGGGAGGAAACCCACTCGTCCTGAAATCCTATTGGCTGGTAATGCATCATCAGCTGGGGAAGAAGGCAGTTAAAAGCATCAACTGATTGCTTTGTAGAGGATTTTGCTTGATGTTTCTGCTCATGCAAGCCTCCCTGCATTTTGCTTTGATAAGTTACAGGAATAAGGAAATACTTAAAGACCACACCTCACCTTAGGATTGTGTAAGATGACGGTCTCTCCGGTGGGAAAGTCTAGTTTCCGTTTCCATTCATCCAAAGTCACTGCTATCATGTAGGCTTCCTGAAAAATGAAGATGATTAGAAGGAACCATTAAAAGTCCGATAGGAAAAAGCAAAGTTATGGAAAAAATTTTATCTGCATCGACAGGAATAAGCAGTGTGGTGTGAAAACACAACATTCGTGTCGGACTACCTCCAGACTTGTGCTGAAGTCCTCGGGGTAAGGCATGAATCGAGTTTCTTTATCTCCTTTAAAGAACCAGGTGCAGCGGCGGACCTCAGTGGGAGCCTGCTCCCAATACACGGCGTAACGCTTCCTCTGCTTGACATGTACGTCATAACGCTCCCCATCTACAGCAACCACAACATCCCCCTCCTCATTTTTTGCTGTAAACAAGAAAAAAATAGAATGTTCCAATTGTCACACCAAGAAAATAGAGTAAGATGTTGCTCTCATCTGAAGACATACTTGTATGAGCTGTAATTTTATTCTTTTTTCAACCTAAATGGATTAAAATTGATGATCCTTTGCAGAAATAATAGCTTATATATATATATATATATTTTTTTTTTTTATTTATGTCTTTTAAAGGTGTAAACCACTCGCTTAATCAATACATTTGCAGTGGTCTCTAGTACGAATGAATGCCTTGTAAGTCGTATTTGGGGGGGGCAAAAAACACCGGTGCACCATTTCCAGGAACTAGAAGTGAGCCACATCACGGCTGAGCTTCAGACGACAGGATTTGGAGTCTAATTTCCTGATATTTGGACATCTTTGATTCGGATTGGATAACAGCAACACGACTATACCACTGACCTGCAACGTTGATGTTTTATCTCCACAAATAACACAAGCCTGGAGGAGTTCTGCTGTGTGGTGGTGTTGCTAATGCCAATGGTTAGCTTCTACTAGCAGAGACGTTCTCTGCTGTTTCCTGGACGCTAAACCAACAACAGCCTTCCCCGTCACAAGCCAAGATGGGCGAGTCCATGAATGTTAAGTGACAGTGTGACGCAAATCTGTCAGGATTTTCTAATCCTAGAGTTTCACCATCTATTTTCTATCAGAAGCTAATGCAGAAGATAGGTGTAGGAGACTATTTTCATGTTCAGCCTGCATGAAAAACTCAAAGTGACCAATTATGATTAGAAATAAGATTTTAAAAATAGTTACTATTTTACAATTTTTAGCCATGATTGAGCAGGACAACTTTGCTGTGCCATCACAGATAAGTTATTAATTTCATACATCATTTTTATTGCTAATTTAGCAACAACAGATTTTATATTTTATACTTTATATAGCACTCAACTCGGGTTGCTTTAAGATGTGCTGTAGCAATAGTCAGTTTAAAAATCAGTTAACATAGGCAATAATATAGCTCGTTAAAACACAGTAAAGCAAAAATCATATTTAAAGCGCTTTGTAACACATCTGGAAAGTGAGGGAAAACTGGCTGGGATTTAAGTAAAACATTTCACAATGTGAAATTCCAAAGAACTTGGAGATTTCATCATGTGCAGCACAAAATGTGTCTAAAAGACAAATTTATTCCAGAAATAGAAGCACAAGGGACAAAACTGAAACCTCTGCACAGCATAAACACAGAAAAAGTTCAAATCCCAGCACTTTCCTATAAAATACTGTTAGTGAACACATTTTGATGCTTTACATATAATAATTTAAAAAATTACCTAACAAAAACAAAAGAATAAAAATGAAAGACAGCTCTTTTAAGATAAACAAAATCAATGTTTTTTTATTTATTTTTATTTATTATCTTAAAGCGTTTCCCACCAGGCTGCAGAATCCTGGCTTGTTATTAACACTAATGTATGTGTGGCATATTTCAATTGCAAATTTGAGAAGGCACAGTTAGTGCTGAATTATGCAAAAACCGTTCAGAAACTAGGCAATCTGGGCAAGAGTCCATACTCGTTTGTGTTCCTCGTTTTTTCTCCACTGATCTGCTCCTTTAAGAGATTAGCTTCAGGTCATAGGACAATCAATCAATTCCAATGCAGACATTGACTATTATAACACAACTGAAAC
This sequence comes from Aphyosemion australe, assembly GCA_006937985.1. Classification (NCBI taxonomy): domain Eukaryota; kingdom Metazoa; phylum Chordata; class Actinopteri; order Cyprinodontiformes; family Nothobranchiidae; genus Aphyosemion; species Aphyosemion australe. The sequence goes on from SSNS01000040.1 coordinate 1,767,724, forward strand.
AAAGTCCAGTGTGCTAGAAGGAGGAGTTCCGCACATTTAAAACATCAATTTGTGATTTTAAGATGACAGAACTCAAAAACATTTAATATTATAATGTCATGTGATCACCAAGAACTACCCTGAAACTGAAATTCACCTGACAGGATCCTGTCCCGACAAGTAGACTTAAATCCCCCAGAGGGGTGGGGGAAGGTAAAATACTGCCTTTCAAGCCAGTAATGACACTATTGTTTTAAATTATTCATTTCCAAGAAATGCTCAGAAAATCTTTTCACACAACTCAACTCCCCGCCCCCAACAGTCTAAAGTGACGATCATTTTCCATGTAAAGCATATTTAAACTACACGTTATTTCATACCAGTAATGAATGCATTCTCTAGCTTGTCAGAGTCTTCTCTGCTGAAGGGATGCCAAGAGGTGCTGTCATCAGCTCGTCGGCAGAAGAACCAGTGAGGCTGCACTTCTTGGTAAGGAGGTGGAACTGATTCCATGTCAAGCATCTCAAAAGAGGACGTGGAGGACGGAGACACCTCGTCTGACACAGGCGACACCTCAGGGGGAAAAAGCAGCAAGATGATCAATGTTTGGAATCAATAACTCCTCCTCACTGAAGCAATATCTCCCAGTCACAAAGTTAAAAAACAATTGTCTACTTTACATTGTATACCTGTTATCCTTCTTTAGAGCAGTACTGAAAGCTGCAGATACTAAAGCGAGTACGGTAATCTGAATGAATCCTTCTAGTAAAATCCCAAAGGAAGCAGTCGAGAAACAAAAGAGCAGGCCTCCCTTCTGACCAGACACACAAAGCTCCGTTTTATTATTCCCTCCTTTACAAGCTTTGTCTTGTTTCTGCTGCTGAAACAAAAACAGCTCCAGCTTGTAAACAGTTTAGACTGGATTTCTCAGGTCGTCGCTCAATGCAACCAGTAATGCAGCATCTATTTTAGCATGCTAGGTGGCATTGTGCCTGCAAGAGTTATACTCACTCATTCAGAGTACACAGCCTGTCAAAGTTAAGCCATTTGCACTACAATGTAAATAAAGCAGGTGTACACACTTGAGTAGATACTGGAATGTGACTGGAACAGATTTCCTAATAACCTTGTTGATTACTTTTTAAATACCTTTCTATATTTGTGTTTACCAGGTAACTTTTGGAGGTAATAAATTCTCAGGAATAGTAATTACAAAATTCCATCACAGTGAAAGCCACTGGCCCTAGTCATGTGTTGAGTCATTTCCTATGAATGGTTTACTAAATCAAAACTTTATAAGGTGTAAAAACTTTAGAGATATTATGTAGCAACCTGTAGCTTTACACCTTCCTTCTGAAAAAGGTTGCCATTTCTATTTTATCCATTTGTTATGAAGTAAGACCTGAATCCTAAAGCTAGGAGAAAAAACAAATAGTTAATAGGATCTACCATGAGCCAGATTTAAATCCAATGACACTGCATCATTTCTTTGCATAGCTCTAAAAAAACTAATCTTTTTTCTAAACTAAGAGCGTTTTTGTTTTTAGAGTGGTATGAATGATCCAGAGATCATTAAGATAAATAGTTTTGGGCACACTATACCATTTTTGGTTTACGTGTGCTGGCTGGCACCGATTGGGCTCCTTTTTTATTATAATCTTAGTGAATCATGTCAGAACAGCTTGGTATTGTTCGGGGCTTTCCACTCCATATGCATGTCTTTTTAGGACAGGGAACATAGGGATTTTTTTTGTTTGGATTTGTGTGTGTTTTCCAAAAAGGTTCTAGTAAAATGTGCAGACTTTATATTCTAGTTAGGCTTGTCTCATAAAGATAATAAGATGAAAAAAAAAAACAACCAGAAATAAACAACATGAGCTAATATTATACCTTTTTTAAATAGCCCCCAATGGAAGAGGTCAGAGGTCAATTATGGTTAATTGTGCTATATTTGTACCATATTTATTATATTTTGTATTTTTTTATGTTTGATTAAATGGGTAAACACTACTAAAAATTTATTTTTTCCAATAACCCACTCACTCCAAACAATTTCTTGATAAACATAATTATAACCTAAAAGCATTTAACTATAAAGTGCTAAAATGACCAATAAAAACTGTAAAAGTGATAATCAACACAGTTTAGAAAGTTGAATCCCAAACAAAGATCAACTAAAATCAATCATGAACTGATAGACAAGGATCTATCCTGTCAAAAAGAGAAAGGCTGGTGAATAAAGCCCAAATTAAACATCACATTTTGTGAACAAAGGCCAGGGTTAAAGAGGCAATGCAGAATCACACGTAACATCTTAGCATTCAATTACACATGAACCCTCACCTGTGCCTCAGGGGTGCTGCATGTCGCTGCAGTCTCACAGGGGTTGTCAAACGGGTCTGAGGGTTGGGGGTTGCTGTCTGAGGCAGCCTGAGATAGAGCCCTCGGGTCACTCTGACTGGATGACATTACCCCGACCCTCAGCGTTTACCTGAGGGGTTGGGCAGGGGGGCAGAAGCTATAGCAACAACATAAATTTAATGACCAAACTGAAAGCTGAAAACCATCAATACATAACCTGTCAAACTGTCATTGTCTAGTTGTATAGGCGAGAAGACTGGCAAACAAGACTAGATACAGCTATGGTTTCTTTATTTGGGGTCTTTCAAAGAACGAAAAATATAAACACAACAAACATAAGCGAAGCAAAGGTTGTAAATCATGCTAGCTGAGTTTCGATCCCTGAACGGGGACATTACAGATAAGTTATTCTCTCTTTCTCTACGTTTTTATCGGCTACATGTTTGAACATCACATTGCCGCTGTTAGATAGCTGATAATAAAACTCACCTTTAATATCTCATGGACTTAAAAGAAAATGTTTGGTTATTTAGCTAGCTTTAAGCTAACGCTGCTGTCCAAGGACAGCCTCCTTGCTGTGATAGATTCAAGTGGCCTCGGAAACACGAGGATTAACAGACAAACACTTTAGTGGAGCAACTCTATCAGGCAAATAAATGTTTAAATTAACATAATGGTTTCTATCAATACAATATTTCACCACAGCAATATCCAGATGTTGATTTTTATTAAAATATTCAACACATTACAAGTCTCTGAGAATGGCTTTAAAGTTCAAATTTACTGAGAACACTCGAAGGCAACACTGAACACACCACAGTAGATCACTTCCACAAACACAAAGTTGACGTCATGAATTAAAGTTCGGTTTTATTGTGCTGTAAAAACAAGAAGCGTGTGTTTCAAACTTCACCAAACATGCTCATTCAAAGTTGGGCATTCTGCCCACACTTGTTTACATGTTACACAACAAATGGTAAGGGAGGTCAATAAACTTTACAGTATTTTGAGCTGATCTGTGCTCGACTTTCCTGTATTTCAGCGTTGGTAATGAGACCTAACAATCATTCGATTTATTTAACTGCATTCCAGTGATGCCAAACAAGCCACCTGTTTGACCCAAGCTAGAAATCCTCATTGTTTGCACTGAAATAAGTTCAGGTATGTGTTAAACCGCAAAATAAGCAGACACACCCATATGGTTCATGGAGGTATTTAATGCAAACTTTCACTATATTTTATTAACATAGATTACAACATGCTTTCTGCATCCAGAAGGAAACACTTCACTGTGGATAACAAAAATAAGTGTTAAACTGTTGCATCCTACGTCTATAATGCTCTAATTAAATCTCCATGTTTGTGGCTTGAAATGCTTGATCATACCAGTCCAGATACTGGATTGAAAACACAGCTTCTTGCTTCTGCTTTAACATGCTTTACATGGGAGGAGTGAAACATGTCTGGGGGAGGAAGAGTGAGAAAAGCTACAACAAAGACACACCCAGTCCAACAAAGTTTCTGAGAGGCAGTCTGTGTGGAGCAATAAGAGGGAGTGGCCTTTTGCACAGTGAGAACAGATAAGTTAAGTTTGCCTTGTAAAGAGAAGCAAGAGTCAATCCTGAACAGTCAGCCATTTACTATCGCCCTGCTGGGCTCAGAGACTGTTCCAGCCCCCTTTTCCCTTCTGCTCCAGCAGTTTGAGACAAGACTTTGCTAGTAAAGAACACAGAAGTGAACTCAGAGCCATGAAGGATAAAGTGAAGAAAGGAGGAGGAAGAAATCAAGTCAAAACCGGTGAGTGATCCTTGTAATCAAAGGTTTTCCTCCTCCTTTTCTTTTTTTGTCTAGGCTTCTTCGTGATCTGAAGAATGTGTGGAAGGAGGGTGGGAGATCTGGCATAGTACTGTTGCTCTAACATGGCTGGGGCTAACTTTCATGTCTTTTGGAGAGTCTGCTGTACAGTTTTTAACATTTATGGTCTTTCTTTATGCAGAGACACGTGCTTTATAATGGCTGAATCTGTTAAAAACATTGTAACCACCTATTTATGACTCTTATCCATTAAAAAAACTAGATTAATAAATAAGCCAGACTCTGCAGTGGACTTCTTTACCTTAACATCTGCCACTCCCATTCTGCAGGACTGAATGGCTGTAGCGCGTGGTGGCCCAACTCAGATACGACAGATCATTTATTTATTAATTTTACTTCCTATTTCGCTCTGACGGATTGGATCTTGCAATTTCAAACACCAAAACAATAAACAATCCTAATGCACTATAAGACACATTACTGGGCGAGTCTTGACCCTTTTTATTGTGACTTCATTTGATCTTTTGCAAAGTTCTCCAGGCTTTGTGGAGATCTTTTAAAAAATCTTCCTTGGACAAAGACGGCATTTACTCATTTCCACTCCCATCCATTCAGCCACTAAACACTGACTTATAAATCATTCAAGAATGAAAAAGACTCTTTTCTCAAAGGATGAAACATTTAGACACAACAAAGCACATTTTATATTAGATCTTTAGGCCTTTTGTTCAAACCCCCCTGTCATTATAACACAATATCTTCTTTTTTTATTGATCTATGGCCAATCCCAATTACAACACAGTCTGACAGGTATAAAATGGTGATTTTGTGGAGATTCCTAAAGAGTAATGTTTTTTCTGAAGTAATAAAGCAGTAAATCCAGTAGAAAACAAGCGATGGCTTCCAGAGAGGAGGGGCCTCTTTCCAGCCAATAGCACACACAGCCAGTGTTTTTGGGAGCTTTCCAATATTAAAGTAGTCCCAGAATGACAACATAAACTAAGGATCTACTGTAGAAGGAGCTACAACCATTAGACACAAGAACAAAGGCATCAGAGCTGCTGTGCAACTCGCCAAACAAATAAACTTTAGCTTAGTTGGCTTCTGTTGTCTCCCCATGCCAGTGCTGGGTGTGGTTGTCCTTTCACCCGGAGATGACATGAAGGCTAGTAGGCAAATTCAACAGGTTTAGTCACCCTGCAGTTTGTGGAACACGCTGAGTCCTGCTTCTCACCCTCTAGATCTGTGAGTGTGTGTAAAACAGTAGCCACACCCCACTTTCCTTTTCTTGGCTGTTTTTCCTCTTCTCTTTTTTCTGTGTATGAATTCCCCCAAGGCACTCTCACAAAGGTCCAACAGGTTAGATCAGAGAAATTTAGGATTAGATGTGGTTCAGCGCTTGTTATGATGATACAGTAATCCGTTAGAATAAAACATTCAGTTTTTCAGAAATTTTCAGGCTTACAAAACCAGCTGATTAAACGAATGATCTGGGATTATTACTGGGTTTCCTCCTCACACAGACACAAACAGCGATGCTGTTGGTGTTCAGTATGATGAAGTCACATCGTTCCCTGTGAAGATCCAAGGAGCAGGCGTGGAGCCGTTTGAGCTGCAGGTACAAAACCAACATCGACAAACCCGTCACCTTTAGATTTCACAGTTTTCTGTCCAAATTTAATCAGAGGCTTTTCTGTGTGTATTTGATAGGTTCATGGTGTTTGGCTAGTTCAAGATGCCCTGGTGAATCTGCTTTCCAAGAATGAGGTCCGTCCACGCTCGAACCTGTCTTTAGCGCTGGCAGGTACAAACTTGGATCCCCATGCTGATCTGCAAAGCCTCAAAGGCCTGAAAGCAGGAGCTGTCATTCGCCTGGTGGAAGGTAGCACCTGATCGTATTTTTGTTTGTTTTTAAAGTGCATACTTTTGTTTATTTATTATTATGTGTGTCTGCATGCTTTAACTGGATTCTCCAGTTCTCTTTAATGTGATAAAGATCTCCCCTGAGATGTTGTTGCAGATAACATCATATTTTCATGCTATATCACTCTTTCACTTCCACACACAATTGACACTTCTCACCTCAATGAAAACGGGTGACTCGCCTTTTCTTTCAAGCATTCTTAACCACATCATCCATTTTTCTTTCCTTAAATGATTTTATTGTGAAGTAAATCATTCTTTATGCATTCTCTATTGCCTTAACTATTATTAAATGTTAAAAAATAAACTGGTTCAATCAACATGTCGCTATAAGTCTATATGAACACGGTTGTTCATTTCACACATTCATCAGACCTTTCCCATGTTTCTGTGACTTTCATAAAGAAGGCCAGTCTAAATTTCTGTGCATGTCTTTCCAGAGCCTTACACGTCCCACTCAGCCCGGCTCCATCTGGCTCGTGTCGTGGAGATGCTGAGAACATCTGGACCTCAAGATGCACTGAGAGAAGGATGCTCACCGAGCGTCCTGGAGACCCTCACGCACACACAAATGCCTGGTAAACACACAACCTGCTCACTGAGACAATAGAGAGACTAAGTGGACAAACCCTGTGATCGGATCTGTCTTTGTGTTTGGCGCAGACTCAAGCTTACCAAATGGAAAGAATCTGAAGCGCTCTTTGAGTAACGCAAAAGCAGAATCAACCAATCAGGATGGAGGTCCACCTGAGTACCTGCTCCCCGGCTCCTCAGAGAGACCTCTCATGGCGCTGCTGCCTCACAGTTCTCAGTCAGAGGTGAGTAAACACCAAGAGTCTGTTTGGGGATCCAAATCAAAACCAACAAACTGAGTCTTTATGTTTGCCTCTTCAGGCCAGCAGTTACATGAAAGACATGTCTCTGAGCTGCTGGAACCCTCCTCCAGGACACAGGAAGCTGCAGGGAGACTTCCTGTACATCACCGTAGTGACAGCAGAGGGGCGGCGCTGTGACATCACATCCTGTCCAAAAGGTTTCTTCCTCAACAGGTGATGGTATTTAGGATGTTTTCTCTTTTATATTCTCAGGCAGTGATATTAAACTTCTTCTAATAATAAATATGGAGTAAAACTGATGGGTAAATGAGTGATTCTGAACATTTCTTCATTTTTCCCTCTTCCACAGGTCTACAGAAGATGCATTTGATCCTCGTCCTGCTCAGTCTTCTCCTGTGTGTCACTGTTTCACTGACCTGCTCTGTCACATCAGCCCTGCATTCAAACAAACCTTCACTACACTCAAAAACAAGTTAGTAAACATTAATGTCAGTGTTTAGAAGACTACATGCAGATATTAGTGTGTATTTCAATTTTTACTTCCTGTCTTAGACCATCACAGCCACCAGTGGAGGTGGTCCCCACTCCGTACCACACCCTGAGCTGGCTCGGACCTCCCTGCTCCTCTCGAGCTCACAGAAACACCTTCAGTAGATTGGGGCTGGATGAACAGGCAGTGGCACAGGTTGTTTACAGCAGAACGATGTATTATAGTAGTTTGCTGCTGGCTGTTTATTGAACTATATGAGTAGCTTTATTGTTTACTGGTCATTTAGGCTCCAGACTGGAACGAGGAGTTACAAGTTGCAAGAGATCTTCCTCAGGGAAGTCTGGAGGAGAGGCTGCAGAGAGACAGAGCTCTGCTACAGGTAAGCAACACGGCTCTGATGTCTGCAGCAGGACAGCTCAGGAGTGTTTTCTCATTCACTTTTCTAACTCTCTGCTTTGATTACACCTCAGGTAAACAGTGCATTTGTGAGGGCGGTCATGCAAGGAGCAGAGACTGTGATAGATGGATTTGTTGAACCTGCAAATGGGAAGCCAGAGGACCCAGCTTTCCTCTGGGGTGGCCTGTTCATGAGTCAGGGGGCCGCGAGTGCAGTGTTTGGTGGTGAGAGGGGCCGCAGGTAAATGTGATGAGCTAGATAGAACACAATGTAGCATGGCTTATAACCTGTCTGCAGCTGTGTTGAAGTCATAATTTGTGATACTCGTAAATTCATTTAAATTCATATCATGTCCTGGAGGAATCATGCTGTGTGGAACTAGGATAGACTTTAGTACTTGTAAAGTGTAACATGTTTTATAACATGCAACTTTCGTTTTGTAACATTTCAGTTTAGTTTTGTAACGTTCTGTAACGATAACGTTTTATATTCTGAGATGAGTGTTTAGACACTTGTGCTTTGAAACATTGAAACCGTTTTTAACGTTTGCAAGTAATAAAACAAAAGTTTGATGTTACAAAACGAATGTTACATGTTACAAAGCATGATTCAAATTACAAGTTCTAAAGTCTAGATCCTAGTTTGATCAATAATCAATAACCCGTTCAGAGTTTTAGGATTGTCTTTCTGGGGAAAAAACCTATAAAATAACTTAATGCTGAATCTACTGCAGTAGCCTGCATGATCTGTTAGTAGTATGCATAGAAAATGGCTCAATATTTGTAAAAAAGACATCTTGAATGGGGCTGACTAAAAAAAAATAACTATTTGGACATCAAAAGGTTATTTTCTTAAAGTTTTATTAAAATTCATTTAGTGGTTTATGAAATACACAACATGACTGCCTGATAATGCAGTTAGACTTATTGTTTTGAAATTTGCTTTGACTCCATTTTTATTTTCTCCTCTTACTTCAGGGCAGCTCAGAGGCTGGAGCTGAATGGTGTGCAGGCTTACAGTGAATTAGAGGGACTGCAGGGGATGCACACTCTTCCTACAGCTGTTGTGGACTACAGAGGGGTGCGCCTGTCCGCTCAGGGCCTGGCTCCTGGCTTGGAAGGGTCCGAGCAAGATCAGGAAGCTTCTCCTTCCTCCAGGTTGGCTTAAGAAGACACAGTTTCTCTGAAAAACTTGAGTTGATGTTTATGATTTTAATTTTTTCCCCTTCTGTGTTCAGAGGTTTGCTGTATGGGGTGAACGCGGGGCCCCAAGAGTCAACTCAGCGCAGACAACTGCTGTCACTTCTGGCTCACTCTGCCAAATCTCTGTCCATCCAGAGACACGCTGTTGTAGCCCCCCACGGTCACCAGGTCCCACTGTTCACTGCAGTAGACGCTCAGGGGCTGCTGGGGGCCGATGGGAGGTTTTACTTACTTGATGTGTTCAGGACCTTCCCTGCTGATGCCAACTTCTGTCCAGAGGGGGTGACACAAAATCAGACAGCTAATGGGGACGAGGAGAGTAGCAACAGTAAAGAGGACGAGGAGAAGATGAGTTGTGAGAAAGAAGGCTGGCCAGAAAATTATAAAGAAACCTCAGGGCTTCCCAAAAGGTTTTCTCATGGTCTCTGTAGGCTTAGGCCAGAGCTGGTGCAGGCTTTCATCCAACACAAGTGAGTTCAACATGAAAGGAAATCTTTTGAATTCAGTTTTTTTATTTGAAGTGTAATTTCTTGTTTATTTTATGAAGACACTGCCAGTTCACGCAACGTGTCAAGGAGAAGTTGGATGAAAATGGAGGTTTTGAAGAATGTGCAACAGCTAGTAAGACTTTTTTTTATTTAAAGCAATATCCCACCCCTAATTGAATTTTAGTTTGTTGCCATTTTCCCAGAGTTAGATAAGTGGAAAAAGCATTCTGTAACAAGCCCAGTCATTCTCCTAATCTGGCAGTATTCTGTTAGCTTTAGCTTAGCATAAACAATGTAAGTGAATGGTAACAGCTAGCATTTCAATTATTCAAAATTGAAAAGACACCTACTTCTGTAAACACAAATGTATGGCTACTAGGCTTATACCCGGTACAGATTTATGAAGGAACAGCATTAGTTGCACTAAAAATGGCAGAGTACATGATAAATGAAGTAGGTGCCTTTTAGGGCCACTGCGTCATGTCCTTATTGCAGCGGTGCTTTGTCGTGATGTAGTCTAAATCAGCTCTTGTAATATTTTCTTGTTATTATTTTTATTTGCAGTCAAAATGATTATTGAGGTCACCAAGAAAAATGAAGATCATTGAGTAATTTTCATGACTTTTCACATGAAATGCTAGCTGTTACCATTCACTTACATTGTTTATGCTAAGCTAAAGGAGAATGACTGGGCTGGTTAGAAAATGCTTTCCCCCACTTATCTAACTCTGGGAAATACAGACGGAAATTCACTTAGGAGTGGAATATCCCTTTAAACAAACAGATGTCTACATTTTGTTTGAAACACTTTTCAATCTGAACCGATTTCTTTCTCACAGGTGACTCTCGAGCGACAGACGCGGTGCGAGCTGTTTGTAAAGAAGTAGGCTCAGTTAGTCACATCATCTTCGAGATGCGCTTCAACCCAAATGTTTTCTCTCCAGGTGCACACACTAATCCTGCAGCCACATAAATCAACACACGCGCTTCAGTCTGTTACCAAAGCTTCTTGTGTTTCTGCATTTAGGGATAAATTTTCCTCCCAGTGAAGAAGCAGCAACAAAACTACAGGAGAGGTTACTGAGGGAAGCTGCAGCTTTCATCATCACACACCAGATACCAGAGTTTGTAAGTGGCTCCATCCTGTTAGCATCATGTCGTTTGTGAATTAGGTGAAGAAAATAAAATGTAGAAAATAAAATCTGTTTGCAGTTGCAGTTTTGTTTACAAAGCAACGAGGCACCGATGGATGGAGCTTCTCTGAAACAGGCTCTACACCTGAGAGGCATTAACATGCGGTACCTGGGACATGTCGTCAAGGCCATTTCCCAGTCAGAACATAAGGAGCGCCTGAGACATATATTGGTTTGTCTGTAGTATTTTTTTAATAAAGGAACTCACTCTGGGAACAACGTGCTTCATTGTGTCTTTATCTTTCAGAGATCAGCAATAGGTGACATCTTTATCCGCTCTACAAGAAGAGTGTTCAACAATTTCCTCCAGGTAATCTGCACTGCTCTTAATCATCTTAAACTCCAGACACCCTGAGAGCTCATCAGAGAATAAAACGCAGCTTGCGATCTTGTCTTGATAGGGTGTGGACGTGCCAAGTCTCGCTGCAGCTGTCAGTCACTTCCTGGGCTGCCTGTTGGTTCCCCACTTCTCTGCCTCTCCTGTTGGCGAGGATACCAAGAAAAAGTCAAGACGGCGCGGCCGTGGAGCCGGGGCCTCTGAGAACACGCCCTGGAGCATGCTCACTGGAGCAGAACTGTGGAATCTGGTCTGCCAAGATGCTGTTGAAACATATGACATCTCTGACAGCCTTGGGTGAGGACACACAGTTCTTTCCGTTTCGCTCCCCCCACTCCCCACCTGTGAGTTTAAAAATGTTCCAGTCAGCGTTTAACTGACTTCTCTGTGACAGCTCGGGTCCGAACCACCTGGTGGAACACTACGGTCTTCAGAAGATCTCCTTGATCAGAGAATTCTGTTTGAAGACAGGCGTACAGGTACCAAACGCCTGAAACGTGTATTTAGTTTTAACTGGCTGTTTAAATTAGGCTGTAAATCATGTCATATAATTAAATCTAATAACAAACGTTGCTGTCATGAAAACTCTTTAAACCCTAATTCTGTCTTCACCAGTTGCGACTGAGAGACTACGTATTCGACAACTTAAACAAAGCCCCCATCAGTCCAGACGACGTCCTCAACATCTTCCCTGTTGTTAAGCACACACACATGCCGATTGTGGATGCTTCAAAAACATATAACGCTGGAAAGAACTCTATTCAGAAGGGTAGGTGAAAAGGAAGAGAGCGATCATTATTCAATTAAATGCTTTTGATTAAGTTTTCATTTCACATTGTGCAAAAAAAGAAAAAGGATTGTGGATTTTCTGTCTGTAGGTTTGCTGGTTCAGGCCCACGAGCAGCTGAAGGAAGCAGCGTACCTGTTTGGCAGGGCGTGTGATGATCTGCACCCTGAGGCGTGTCACTGTCACAGCCTGTTGGCCAAGGTGACCTACCTGCAGGGGAAGGCAGCTGAGGTATGCCCACAACTCCACAAACATACTCTGTAGGCCTAATAAAATAAATGCACTTCATGACATTTTGTAAAAGCTTTATAACCTTTATATGTCTGTCAACTTTCTGTTGTCCAGGCTCGAAGTGTGCAGCTGAATGCAGTGGTCATCAGTGAGCGTGTGCTTGGCTTTGACCACCCTAACACTATTCAGCAATATGTGAGTGCAGCACTAAATGTAGCTATCTGCTGATCTGCCCCAGTGTGTTTAACGTGATTGTTGTTTCATCCACAGGCCCTCCTCGGTGTGTACGCATATGCCGGAGGGGAGACAGCCCTGGCTCAGAAGTGTCTTCTCAGAGCACGTCTGCTGATGCTAACGGTTCACGGAGAAGACCACCCGTACACTGCAACACTGGACGTGAGTCACAGCAGCTTAGTAGCTGTTCATTACATAATCATAAATGTTCACCTTTTAAAGATTCAGCCCTTTGACCATCTCCTTGCAGAGCTGTCTCGGCTTGATGCTGACAGAAGATCAGACAGGACAGTTCCTAAAGAACGCTCTAAGACTCAACTCCTCCTTCTTTGGCCCTACAGATCTTCACACTGCTCTCAAGTAAGATCTCAATCAAAGCACATATTGTTAGTGTGTTTATAAAGTTAATCACACGTTCTCTTGCTTCATTTCTCTGCGCAGTCAGCACCTGCTGGCCCAGTGGATGTGCAGCAAAGGTGACTACAGAGGAGCCATGACACACGAGAAAGAGGCCCTCTCTGCCTTCACCTTATTGGTTTGTAACTGTGCTTGAGAAATGAAAGTAAGATAAACTGACTGTGTGAGTTTGTTGCCTAAAAGTTATTTTCTTATCCAGTTTGGGGAGGACCACCCACAGACGTGCTGCAGCAAAGAGTTCCTGAGCACGATAACCAAGCAGGCAGTGAAGGTAGAGCGCACTTTGAGACAGGCAGGAGCCGACTGCACCGAGCAAGCTGTGGAGGTACGCACAGACAAGAACTTGCGTGCATAAGTTTTAAACAGGAAGAAAACAGTGTTTTACTTTGCTGTTTTCTCTGTTCTCAGTGTCTAAGCCCAACATCTGACACTATTCTGGAGCAGATGGTTCTGGTTCTGGGGATCAGGAGGATCACACGCAGGTAAATATTTGCTGCACCATGCAGGAATGATTTCAAAAAGAAAGGAAAAATTAGCATTAACCCTAATTTTTAACTTAAATTGTTTAAAAGCAACAAATTAAATATTTAATTTGGAATATTCTGTCTTTAGTAAAATCCCACTCTGTATTTTCAGTGACAGGTTCCTGGAGTATAAAAAGAAACACCTGGAGAAAAAACTTGCCGCAGCAAAGGAACTGGGACTCAAACTTCCAATGGAGCTACAAGTCTCAGACACAGGATGTAGGAAGGAAGCAGAGGACGGAGGAAACAACGCAGACGAGAAGAACAGTGAGAGCGAGCAGGCGCTGGTGGAAGACGCGCCCGCTGACAGTGCTGCGACTGTGTTAGCTAATGGTCACGCGGCAGAGCCAGCTGATGAAGAGAAAACTGATGCAGATAGTGCCAGAGAAGGTACAGGTGCTGGAGTCCAGACAGCAACTGAAGATCAGATACAGTCAGACTCAGGGGAGAAAAAAAGTGAAATAAATGGAGACGTGAACGCCATTCCCAGCCCACCAGTTCTTAAAAGTAAGCTGACCTGGGCAGATGTTGTTTCAAAGCCGACCAACGGAACAGGAAGCAAAGAGGTAAACGGAGTAGATAGCGTCAGTGCTAACGGAGCAGCCGAGGAGTGAAAACAAGTTTTCTAAAGTCACTGCTGTAACACGAAACTCTCCCAGGATTTAAAGTGTAAAGTGAGCTAAAAGACAGCGAGACGACATTAAGAAACAGGACGAGTTTTACTTTATGTTGTAGATGTTTCCCTGTCACAGATGCTGTATTGTTTAGCTTCACCCCCCCTTCCCCCACAATAAACTTTTTACTTTGGTGTATCAAACATCTGTTCTCTTTTGTTAACTGCAGCTAAATCTTTAATTATGTAGTCAAAAAAAACTAACCCCATCACATGAACAGAAAACATGAAGTCTGTCTGTTCAGAGAAACTGGAAACCAAATTAATAAGATGCTTTACAAACGTCACATAACAAAATAACTAGAAATGATTTGATTTCCAGTACTTGGCAGCTGCAGGCTTTCAAAACCTTAATCAATTAAACATTTCTCTGCTTCTCCCAAGACCTCCCTGCTGTGTGGTTGTTGTTGCCTTTTAAAACTTTAGTTGATCTTTTACTTTTGTGACGCCAGTCTGAGTTGTATCATGATAAATAAACTGAATCCTGTAGTGTGGAAGATCTAATCATCCACTTCATGAAGCTCTGATTACTCACACCGGTTTTATATGTGACCATTTACTGATGATGCAGCTTCTAAAACAGCAAGGCTAAAATTGTCCAAAAAAGCTTTTGCAAAGCTGACGTATAAAGAATGATTTTTTTTCTGCAGAAAATGACAGAATCTTGGTTTAAGAACTTCTCTTTGCAAACATGATTTTAGTTATTGAGTTGAAAGCCCTTGCAATTTGACAACAAATAAAAAAGTAATATGATTGCAATTGATAACTGTTATAAAATAGAAACTACAAACATAGAAATGAAAACTGAAATCAGGCTTAATTCAAAGTGATCAAAATTATCTTTTACTCCACTGTAACGTCTTAGAAAAACATAACATGATACTGGCTCATCAGAAGAAAATTCCAGTTCATCTTTGCTTCTTTTGTGTGGTTTTTTTTTTGTAATTAGCATCAAAACTAAGAACATATGTCCACTCCTATCTGTCACTTGTCAGAAGAGTTTCTGATTCAGTGTAATCTCCAAATCTGAGCAGTGTAGGTACTGAGGCTCGGCTGGCTCTGCCCAAAAGGATTGTGCCAGTCTGTTTAAGTTTCCCGAAGGAAAGGTGATCACAGCTGTGTCACTAAAGACATCAATCAGATGGGAAGGACAAGGAAGAAGTCTCTCCTCACACAAATCCACAGCCTTACTGATGTAGCTGTAGTCCCGCTTCAGCTCCCTCTCAATGGTCCTGCAGCAGAAAGAAAATGTCACCATAGCTCTTATTCACCTGCTCAAACATGTTGGTATGTACGAACCTCTCTTTAATGCCGTTGAAGCTGTTTCCGATTATCAGCATCTGAGATAAACTTTGTATGCTCCAGTTCTTCCACAGGAGGTTGTTGTACAGGGCTTTTCCACAGTGCATTAGATAAAACAGAGTGGGTTTTGTGGCCAAACGCTTCCCCTCCTGTACAATGAATGGGAAAAAGAAAGCAGATTTATTCTCTCTGCATTCATTTATTAATATCTGAGACTGTGAATAACCAGTGAAATCAGACAGACAGCAAAGTGAAATTGTTGATGAGGCCATCTTAGTTGTAACTGTTGTTTATTTGGTAAGTAATGGCAAGAATTTGTTGTATGAATAATAAGAATAAGAATTCTTTATTGCCATTATGCGTGCGCACAATGGAATTTCATTGGGAGCTCTCAGCCTGCAGATACAATAAAATAGGATATAAAAAAGCGATGAAGACAATAGTGATAATAGAAAATTGTACACATTAAAGATAGTATTGCACTCCAATTATTGCACTGAGATGAGTTACAGTAGCAGCATAAATATATAAAATAATGAATTGTGAGTGGACGAATGCACATTAAAATCTATATTGCAGCTATATTCCTTGCCAGTCTGACGGCATATTTTGAGTCCAGATTTGGCAGTGGGCTCCCCACGATCCGCTTGGTAGTTTTAACCACTCGGGACAAGTCCTTCCTGTTCTAGACAGTGCAGCTACAGTACCACATAGTCATGTTAAGGGAGCGAATGCTCTCAATCATGGCTGTGTAGAAGTTCCGAAGCAGCTGGCGGGAAGGCCTGCTCTCTTGAGCTTCCTCAAGACGAACAGCCTTTGTTGGGCCTTCTTCACCAGAGATGAGATGTGCAGTGACCAGATTAGGTTCAAGGTGATGTAGATGCCCAGGAACCTGATATTGTCCACACACTTGATCTTCTGTCCTGTTTGTCCTCCTGCAGTCTACGATGATATCTTTGGTCTTGCTGGTGTTGAGCAGCAGGTTGTTAGACAAACTCCACTGAGCCAGGTGCTGGATCTCATCTATGCAGAGTGTCATCATTGTTCGTTATGAGACCCACTATGGTGGTGTCATCCATGAACGTCAGCACCGTGTTAAAGGAGTGTGTGGCTGCACAACCATGGGTGAACAGTTTGAAAATGACTGGGCTGAGCACACAGCCCTGAGGAGTGTCGGTATATCAGAACCAGCTTGGATGATGTACGGTTTCTAAGTCTCACCACCTGGGCGTGGTTTGTGAGGTATGGTATAATTGTAGTATATCTGTGTAATCTACTCTCCTTTGTAACACTACTTCATAGCGTATACCTGACAACAGTGTTTTACTTCTATTTACTTCTAAAATTCACAAGCTCTTGTCAACTGACCTCATTTTCTGTGAGTACAGTCAAACCCAGCTGTCTTAAGACATCCTTTTCAGCAGAGGAGAATGCAGGATCGTACACATGGCAGTCCTGCAGTAAAATCTACATGGACAGGGACAATACAGCACATATTTTGCATCAGAGTTTCATAAGCATCACTTATAACATAGATGGAGTCTATCTTCTCACCTGTCTTGCATCCAGAAGAAGCAGCAACATGGCAAGCTGGTAGCGAGCGGCTACACATGAAGAAAAAGACCCAAGACCATAACAAACACATGTCAGTTGTTGATCATGTGTTTCTTCTGGGACTTTTTCCAGCTGATTTTCAGTGTCATTGTCCTCTGGAGGTTTTAGGGATCCTGCTGCTGCCAGGAAATGCTCTGAAGAGAAGATGATCCACAAAATCACCAAGATTAACTCAAACTAAATATCTGATGATAGTTCAACATACTCACTGTTCCACTCTTTCCAAAAATCCTCGTACTTTAGTTCAAACCTAAGAAGGCAAGATGTAAGCAAACCAATGACTTATGGGAAAATGTATTATGTAAGATAATTATTGTGTTACTTCTGTTTATATATATTTATATAATTTCTCACATATTGTCCCTGATTCTTCTGATAAGTTGTCCAACATCCAGTTGCTCCTGGAGGCATGATGGTGAGTTTCGAGGTACTTGATGAGATTTAAATTTCCCAGAAGCACCTTTTCGACGCCGAGCTACCTGCCATTCCTCGGATATGTACGACATTTGTGTGAATTGTCGGATGCAATTTACACAAGTACACACATTTCCAAACAGAAATATCATAAAAACACTGAATTTGATACCAAAGTTAGCATTTTGAGCGCTATAAGCTAAAAAACAGAAACACAAGGGCCCTATTTAAATGCAACACACAAGTTATATTTCCGGTGTAACTTCCGTCTAGTTAAAAGTCATGTAAAGTCATCAGACTTGCTGTTGTTTGATTATATTTATTATTTTGGAAAAATATTGGATACTTTATAAGATGTGTATTGAATGGTTGGTCTAAATGTAGCTGTTTTTTAAACGTTAGCGGAATGATTTATAGTGAACATTTATTGAAGTGACACATCTAAACCGGAAGAACTTGCATTCGACAAAAAATATCTTTCGTCAACAGTTTCTTCTTATTACCACACAGGAAATGTGTTTTTGATCTCAGACCGAGGTTGTAACTAATATTTTGGTAAGTTAGGTAAAGTAAACTCGTCGTTTTTTTTTATCAGTACCAACTTCTGTTGTGTGTATTTACGTCTATGCTACCGAACGTGCGCTTTTGCTAGTAAATATTAGCCTTCGCTCTGTTTTCTTCTTCATAGCAGTGGATTTGTACTGTTTGAGTCAGTGTTCCACGTTTAGTCTTATTTATGATTGTAATTGACTGTTATTGATTGTAAACGTTTTTTTCATTATTTAGCTACGATTAAAACATAAACTTTAACTTCATCCCTGACTTAGCTATAGCATTTTATTTCCCTCTTCTTTGCCTTTAACATACTAGATATACGTCTTTTTCCTGATTTTAAAGTCATAATGTACAGCTTTCCTGAAAAAAATGCACGTGTACCTTTATGATTCGGTCACATTTCATTAAGATATTGTTTATAACTTGCAGAGATGTCAATGTCCCACCTTTATGGGCGGAGGGAGGAGGAAGAGGAAGGTGTGGAGGTGGAGAGTTTTGAGATTACTGACTGGGATTTAGCCAATGAGTTCAACCCAGACCGTCGCAAATTCAGGCAGAGCAAGGAGCAGGCCACATATGGCATCTGGGCTGAGAAGGATTCTGATGAAGATGAAAGGCCCAGCTTTGGTGGCAAAAAGTATAAACGGCTTGCTTTTGACACAAATTCCAATTCTGAATTAATTTCTAACCAAATGTTTGAGTAAAATATTTGTGATTTCTTTATAGATCCAAAGACTACACTGTTCCTGTGAGCTTTGTGAGTGGTGGTGTGCGTAAGAGTGCTGCTGAAGAGAAAGAGCAGGAAAAAGAAGGCAGCTCGGATGACTCTGATGATGATACTTCTGCAAAACTCCCCCCTTCACGTGTGACAGCTCCAAAAAAACTCCAGATGGTAATTTTTATATGCACACCCATTCTGATAGCTGCAGTCTGTAAAAGAAAATAGTGGAAATAATAGGAAAAAATTAACTGTTTTTCTAGGGTAATTTCCGTGGAAATCAGTCTAAGAGGTTTGCAGGTGGCATACAGTCTGGACAAGGTATTGGTAACTGGGAGAAGCACACCAAAGGAATTGGACAGAAACTTCTGCAGAAGATGGGTTACCAACCAGGAAGAGGCTTGGGGAAGAATGCTCAAGGTACATTCAACTGACAAATTTGGTCTTTTAAATATGTTGTTTTTTACAGGGATGTGGTGGAGTTGAAACACTAATACACTTTCTAACTGTAGGTATCATAAACCCCATTGAGGCAAAGGTTCGTAAGGGAAAAGGAGCGGTTGGTGCTTATGGCAATGAAAGAACTCAGCAGAGTCTTCAGGACTTTCCTGTAGTTGACTCAGAGGAAGAAGAGGAGAAGGTAAAGTGCTGAGAAAAACTTGTCTTTAGCATGTTGTTTTTATCTTTGTGTTTGATTTTATTGATCTAATGATCCTGCAGAATCGTTGTGGTAATTTTCTGTGTCTTTATGTAGGAATTTCAGAAGGAACTTGGCCAGTGGCGTAAGGATCCAGCTGGGTCTGCAGGAAAAAAGAAACCCAAGTACTCTTACAGAACTGCAGATGAGTTGAAGGCTAAAGGTAAAACAGCGAGTCGGAGCACATCGGCAACTGCAGGAGAGTTGGCACAGGTCAAGGTATGTTTCACTTGTGTGCTGTTTGGTTTTTTGTTGGAATGGTAGCATAGGTGCACAAGTGGGGATTTCGTGTTCTATTAAGCTTCAGTTAGTTACATTCATGGTCCATGCCTTTTTATTTATTTATCCTGATATTTCCTTTGATCTAGGTGATAGATATGACTGGAAGAGAACAGAAGGTATATTACAGTTATAGTCAGATGTCCAACAAACACAGTGTTCCTGACGAAGCTCCACCAAGCTTGGCCTCCCAGGATCAGAAGGGACCTGGCTTTGCTCTCCCTGAACTTGAGCATAATCTGCAGCTTCTGATCGACCTGACAGAACAAGACATATTACAGGTAAGAGGAATTGTTTACAACATATTTAGCTACAAGAATTCTCAGGAACCTGAGAAAAATGTGAAGAATTTGTAATCTCTCTTTTTGTGTGCATCTTTTGTAGTCTGCCAGACGTTTGCAGCATGAAAAAGATGTGGTTGTTTCTCTGAGCCATGAGTCAAAAGCTTTGCAGAGCAGACTGGATTCAGAGCAAGAATCCATCCAAAGAATGGAAGCTGTGTTGGCATTAGTGGAGCGTTTTCCATCTGAGGAGACGGCACCAGGAGAGGGCCCGACCCTACAGGTTTGTGTTACAGTGAGCAAACACGGACTGGAGCCTGTCTGCAGGCTGTTTGAATTGAGGAGTTCCATCTCTATTTTTCATAATTATGAGGCTGATTTGTACTTCCTGTCTGTTTAGGAGTGTGCCCGGATCTTTGAGACATTACAAACTGATTATTATGAGGAATACAAGACAATGGGATTGGCAGATTTGGCTGTGGCTGTCATTCATCCATTGCTTAAAGAGAAACTCTCCTCCTGGGACCCCCTGAAGGTAGTAGTCTTGTACAGTTAGAGGAAACCACATTTTTATTAAATGATCAATATCTAAGCTAGTATTTGAACATTTTCTGATCATTTCAGGACAGTGCTTATTGTCTGGAGGATATCGGTCTGTGGAGAGCAATTCTTGAATCCAGAGACATGCACCCCAGTGGTCCACATTCAAACATGGATCCTTACCACAGGTCAATTTAAACACCATTCTTTTATATTTATGTGTTTAAATTATGTTTGCTTCTATTGCAACTTAGTCTTGTGTTTTAGTAAAATGCTTTTTATCTCTTTATTGATCCAGACTATTATGGGAGGTGTGGATCCCAGTGATGCGGTCTTGTGTGTCAGGCTGGCAGCCTCGAATGGTTGGGCCAATGGTGGACTGTATGGAGATGTGGGTTCCTCTTCTGCCCCCATGGATCTTGGATCACCTGCTGGAGCAGATGATCTTACCCCGATTACAAAGAGAGGCAAGACAAACGCTGGAAGACCTTCTCACATTCTTGTGCATTTCACTTGATGTTACATTTTATGAAGAAGTGTGGTTATTAAAATAAAATCTACTAATTTCTTCAACAGGTAGATAGCTGGAACCCTCTAACTGACACGGTGCCTATTCACTCCTGGATCCATCCTTGGCTGCCCCTGCTCCAATCACGCCTGGAGCCCCTTTACCCACCAATTAGGAGCAAACTGACCAATGCTTTGCAGCGTTGGCATCCCAGCGATGCCTCAGCCCGCCTCATCCTTCAGCCGTGGAAAAATGTTTTCACAGCAGGTGCATGGGAGGCCTTCATGCTTAAAAACATCATTCCCAAACTAGGTATGTCTTCAGCATCAACCATCCAAATCAACACTGCAATACGAACCAAATAATTCCTGAACTTTCCATATCATGACTCCTGTTTCAGCATTGTGCCTGGAAGAGCTGGTTATCAACCCCCACCAGCAGCAGATGGAGCCATTTCACTGGGTGATGGACTGGGAGGGAATGCTGTCCCTCTCCAGCCTGGTTTCTCTGTTGGAGAAGAACTTTTTTGCAAAATGGTTGCAGGTCAGTATCACGCAGAGACCCAAATGGTTTTGAAAAAGTATTTTCAGGTATTTATTGTGGTTCATTTATTGAATTATATTTTTTTGTGTCATGCAGGTTCTGTGCTCATGGCTGAGCAACAGTCCAAATTATGAGGAAATCACCAAATGGTACCTCGGGTGGAAAAGCATGTTCAGTGACCTCTTGTTGGCACAGCCTCTCATTAAAGAGAAATTCAATGAAGCTTTGGACATCATGAACCGTGCAGTGTCGTCTGGCATGGGTTGGTATTCGTGATATCAATGAATAGAGTGTAAACTTGTAAACACGATGAGCAGTAAATTACACTTTGACATTTGTTCTTTTTCACATCTACAGGTGGTTACATGCAACCTGGTGCAAGAGAGAATATTGCATATCTCACCCAAACAGAAAGACGGAAGGACTTCCAGTATGAAGCTCTGCAGGAGCGCAGGGATGCTGATAGCGTGGCTCACCGGGGCATCAGTGCTGGTGTTCCAACTAACTTCAAAGATCTCATTCAGACCAAGGCAGAGGAGAACAACATTGTCTTCATGCCTTTAGTGGGCAAACGGCATGAGGGGAAACAGTTGTACACATTTGGGCGTATTGTTATCTACATCGACAGGGGTGTTGTGTTTGTGCAAGGAGAGAAGACCTGGGTTCCCACGTCTTTGCAAAGCCTGATAGATATGGCAAAGTGAGCTCAGACACACTCATCGTTTAGTCTGTCAAGTCTAAAAAGAGTAGAGGAAATGTTTTATGTATTTAGGGGATTTCAGTATAATTTGTACAAGTTTCTGTAAATTTCAAACACTGTCAAACTGTGAATAAACACTTATGTTACTTATGTTGTTGGACTGATTGCTTTCAAAGCTGAAAATTATATATTTAGGTGCTGTATTTCTTTTTACAGTTTGATGTAAGTTTGTGTTAGAAGGGTATCCAATGGTGCTGCATATTTTACTATTTAGAAATTACCTTATTGTACGTTATGCAACAAAACTTGCAGATGTTCCCCTTATGCTCAATTTAATTCTACAATACAAGGTAACAATCAAAAGGGTAAATAAAAATATGAACAAATATGTATGAAAATATATTACACTTATAGAAATATAGTGAATCAGTATGGTGATGAATGATAGATCAATAATTGACAGATTTGCCATATGAATAAATTTGCATGAGGTGGAGAACTTCTTATACGTACCAACAAAATAATTAATATGAAAAATGTCTGAAAATTTACTTTATAATACTACATTTACATTTTTTGATATATGACAATTAGTTACTGTAACCTTTAGGTCAGTAGATGGCAGTGTTTCCTCCGTTGGCGCTTAATGCAGTACTTTTTGACTCTGGTGGGCTTCCGTCGTAAGTTGACGCTTTGTATGTCGAGGTAATTCTCGTTTATATGTACTATTCTATGAATTAAAGACGTCATTTTGGACCAAGTAAGTATATATCTATTTACATACTATTTATGACCACATTAAGCAAATAATATCCGTCAAAATATTAGTTCTATTAGTTTAACTTCCCCATGTTAGCTACAAGCTAATAGTTGTTAGCTCGTGTTACAGTTAGCTTCCATGCTAACAGTTTGTCCTCCTTGTTACTAAAGTGATGTTTTCGTCGGTGTTTTTTCCCCCTTATTTTCTTACCCAGATAGCGATGTCTTCCGAAGTTCTAAAGAAGCGGAAATCGAAGGTTCTCCGCAGTGAAGCAGGAACCCCGGAGGTGAAGCGGGGTCGTGGAGAGGGGGAACAGCAGGTAACCAGAATCACTCAGAACTTTGTAAATCACTGGTGTCCAATCCTGGTCATGTAGGCCCAATATCACGGTCCAGCACCGCATCTTTCTTTGCCTGCAGCATCTAGTTTAAATGAATGGATAGTTATTAGGCCTCTGTAAACTTGAAAACATGAACCTGTTAAACCGCAGAACCGGGTTGGAGCAGGGAAATAACTAAAACATGCAGGATCATGGCTCCCAATGACCATTGCTACAATTAATTTACTAATTGAAGCGTTACTTGTACTGTCTAAAAATGTATGAATTTACATGTATACAGAACTTTGTCAGGTAGCACTTTTCAAAGTTTGCACATTTATTTTATGTGATGATTCATCAGAGACGTATTGTTCTGCTTCATCTCAGTTCTCCTTCAGATTCCTTAAAATCAAAGTTAAGACTGTTATAGGTGTTTGTAAAGTTAATTGTGGTTAATACATTCACATAGGATCACTCACTTTTAAATCTGCTTTTGTGGTAATAATCAAACATCTAATGTTGAGGTCACAGGACTATTCACTGCACATTATGTTTTCAAACACTTGCATGTTTGCAACCCAAAAACAATAGGGAGGTAGGTGTGTAATAACTTTAGAATCCTATATAGTACTATATACATTTAGATGGTTTTATTATTGCATGTTAATGTTTCTTTTCCCAGGATGTTCGTGTCTATAATGAGGAGGTGGAATTGGATGGCAGGAACCCTGAACAGGACTTTGATCAGTACAAAGAGTCGTGTGAGGCTCTAGCCAGACTCATGAGTGAGATCCAGGAGCTGAAAGCTAATGGTGCCAAGGAGGGGGTAAGAGTCATAATTTCTACAATACATCACAGCAGTATATGACTTTCCTTTAGTTCAAAGATTTACTTTTCTGTTGGAAATTCTCTACAAAACAGCTGGAACAGATGTCGCAATTATTGACTTTTTCACATGCCAGAGCAAAGTTTTAAGATCTGAAGTTTAGTGTATGGGCGTGAAAGTAAATATTCACATATATACATAAATGTTTCTTTTTAAGAATGTGGAGGTCGAGCAGAAACGTATGCAGAGCTGCATCCTCTTCATGAATCTTAAAAAGCTCAACCGTCTAGCTCACATGCGACTGAAGAGAGGCAGAGACCAAACACATGAGGTAATTCATTTCTCACACAAATCTACATTTGAAATGTGAAAAGAAACAGCTACATTTATAATGTTTTGTTCACTTTCTGGAAAGTGTCCGTTTGTTTTGTGCTGATTGCAGGAGGAGTGTTGAACAAGAAGCACAGTTTTCCTTTTAACATTCAACCATAGTGAAAGCTACAGTGTGCAAGAATAGTTTTGTTCTTTTTGTATTCTTTGTTAATGCTTTGAGTGTTTTACTTCAAATCCAAAAACTTTTGCAAATTCTGAGTTTTGACAAGCATATATTTATTTTTTTTAAGGGTTAAGTTTTTTTTGTTCCTTTACAAATCTCATCGGTGATTACTTTTTCTGTTTCCAGGCAAAACAGAGAGTTGATGTGCTCAACCTTCAGCTGCAAAACCTTCTCTATGAAGTTATGCATCTTCAGAAGGAGATCAGCAAATGTCTGGAGTTCAAGTTAGTACCAAATTCTTCACTTAACTTTAGCCGTTAGTTTGTTCAACACTTTTTATTTATCAGTTTTATTTAAAGTGTTTAAGGATGTAGCAACAACATATCTCTGTATAATAAACCAGTAAACAATTAGTTTAATTAAATTTAACATTCACAGCACTTCTCGAAAAGTATCCTGTCATGTCTGTAATTAAATTCTCCGTCCCTTAACAAGATCTAAGCATGAAGAAATCGACTTGGTGAGTGAAGAAGAGTTTTACAAGGATGCCCCGCCGGAGATCTCCAGGCCTTCTCTCACAAAAACCGATCCCCACCAGCTCACACTGGCACGGCTGGACTGGGAGCTCGAACAGAGGAAGAGGTACAGAACTTTAACACGGAATACGAAACATTGGCACTATTGTGCTTAATTTTTGCTGTTTGGTGTAGTCTTTTTCTGGCAGGGAGCAGCTGATTAAAGTTTTTTATTGGAAACAGGTTGGCTGAGAAATACAAGGACTCACAGGCCACAAAGGAGAAAATTCAGAAGAGTATTGAAGTGAAGAAAGAGCATCTAAGAAGCTTGCAGCCAGGATTGAACGCGATCATGCAGGTAAAAATAACAAAAACAGAATTTTAATGAAAATATGACGACATTTCCAAACAGCAGAACGTGTCTGCTTTCAGATAGTAGGAGATTGTATTTGTACGAGTTCAGAAGTCCTATCAAACATCAGGATCAGTGAATTTATTCAGACTTTAACTCTATAGTACAATTCTGCAGTACTTGGTTAGAAAATGTAATTTAGTGACATATTTTATCACAGTTATTCTGTTTGTCTTGTTTTCTGTTTGTCTCAATTTCTTTTAAAATGTATGAATTGTTTCTCTGTAAAGAAAAGTAATCAGTGAGGTTTGCAGAAGTGAAAGTTTAACCACCGTTCCTAAAATCAACATCTGTTAATCTGGTCTTCACAGGCGTCTCTTCCAGTGCAGGAGTACCTGTCCATGCCTTATGAGCAGACGCAGAAACAGGCTGAGAGTTCCCGCCACCTGCCTCCACCCCTCTACGTCCTGTTTGTTCAGTCAAATGCATACGGCCAAGCCTGTGGTGAGTAACTGACAGAAGTTTCTTTAAATCAAGCCAAATGATATGCACTTTTTGCTTGTTTGCTTGTAAGTGGTTCGTTTTTAATATTTGTTTTTTTATTTCAGACAAAAACCTGATTGTTTCGATCAGTGGGGATGTGGATGAGGCTAAAGCCCTGTCCAAACCTCCCGATGATTCCCAGGGTAAGAACGACACTATATCAGCCTGTTTCTATTGTCGGAACTTCAGAGTAATTGACCAGGAGATATGATGGCCCGGTCCTCCCAGCTGTTGTGTCTCCATACAAATTTAGTTCTTTCAGGACTTTGCACAGACGTCAGCATATTGCGACTGCTTCAGCAGTGAGTGATGTCACTGATCAGCGCCAAAAAGTGTCCACAGTGACATAAAAAGTTTTATTTATTATGTTTTACAGCAATTTGATTAATTCAGAGGACTGGGAGAGCTGTTGTGGGATGTAAAATGTGGTGTTCAATGACCAGAAGAAGCACCGGTTTTTATGGTGCTCTGTGAGACAACAAAGCGTCGGAATTACGTCGTGGTGGAATTCCGCTTTGGTGTTGGGAATTTAGTAACAGCAAATTTAAAGCAGCGTGAACGGTGTTTATTTGCTTGAGATTCCATTCTGCTTCACCGGCAACTCTTCTAATTCGACGTCTGCTGATGTAATTTCCTACTAAGTCACAACCAATCAGCGTCAATTAACCAAAAGCTAAGCACAGCTACTCTGCTGGGCCTTTCTGAGTACCTACCCTTGTTCAGGTACTTCGTAAGTTTCTGAAAATGGCCCGTTCGACCTGCCCATTGAAGTGGAGACACGCATGCCGGGAAGTTCCGACAGTGGAAACACACCTCATGTACTTGCCTTCATTCATGCACTCTGTGCAAATGGCATCCACCACATAACTCTTTCATTTGTTATTGGTAATTTTTGTTATAGGTCAGTCTTCAAAACAAATAAGCAAATGTGTTTTTGTTTAATCCAGATGATGAGAGTGATTCAGATGCAGAAGAAGAGCAAGAGAAAACAGTAAGTTTCAGGCTTGGCTTCACTTTCAAACACCTACACACACACACACAGGTCAGGGAGTTCAAAAGTTTCTAAATATACCTGCATCAGACACACAAACATCCTGAAAGCTCAGCTTCCACGCGTCATGGTCCGATGGGATGGAGAGTGGCAGCCATCGATTGACTGCTGCATCCGGAGGCCAGTGGGGGATTCTGGGAAATATTTACCAAGACTCAGGGAGGTGACTGTAACCCGATTCATCTGGAACATGCACACTCAGCAGCAAAGAAACGTGCACTTTTTAAATCAAGATGGCTGTCAGCAGTTGTTAGGTGGAGACATTTTCTGAATTACAACACAAGATCAAGTAGAGCAAAAATAAATCAAAAATGACATTCTTAGAATATTATTAATAAAATCAGGTTTTGGTTTTATTTAACAGTTTAAAATGTATTTGTCCTGTTTTTTCTGTCATTCTGTTATAGATTGTTTCTTTTAGCCTATAAAGTCATTTTTTGGATGTATCCTAGTGTCTAACACGTGCCCTTTTCTGTGTTTTTCTTAACTGATTCTATCCGTTTACAGATTTCCCTTTAACTCACATCTAAGCCAACGTTCTAATTCTACTATTTATTTTTGCGTGTGTTACAGAAGAGAAGACGACCAACTACAGGCGGCCAGCTGGATGACAAAAGACGAGAGATGCTCAAAAGACACCCTCTGTCTCTCTGCTTGGACCTTAAGTGTAAAGGTAACCTGTTCTTTATGGCGTTTATTAGAAATCTGTAGAAATCGACCACATGATTTTCTGCAGGCAACAACACTTGCTGTCGTTACCCAGCATGCACACTAATATTTACATCCCCTTTTGTCTTGCACACCTTGTAACGGGACCGCGTATACATTGTGCTGCGTTGTAACCTAACACCTTTATATGGTGTGTGAGAGAAAGCGTGACCCACTCTGCTGTGACATGACACCGTTTGACCCTCGTGTTCCCTCTGCTGGCAACAAAAGGAATCTGGTGACAGATTATAGGGAGATCTGCATTGCAGGCGTAACACTACCTCAAGTGGGAGGGAGGGGGGTGAGGTGAGGGAGACACTAGCACCATCGTAGGTCTGCAGCACCTATAGAATCTTATAAGCATTTTCTCTTAAAAGCACTCGCTCTCTCTCTTACTCCGACTTTTGTTCCTGCATCCTTTTCTCTCCTTTTCTAGCTGCTGCCAGCTGCAGCGGCCCCTTTTAGTGCAGGAAAAGCAAAACGTGAGCAGTGTGGCTGTGAGTGAGTGACAGTGTGTCACTGAGTTCACTGTTACTGCAGCTGAAAGGTGACCATCAGCGTTATGTGCGCTCCCTGCGTGCTGCTAGCTGCCGTTCTGACCACACCCAGTCGCTGCTCTCTGACTCTCTGCAGCGTAAGATAAAAAGCCCAGGAGAGCTATCACTGGAAGGATTAATAAAAGACTCATAGACAGCAGCAGCTTGGTTAATCAGCATGTATTTTCCTCTGGTCTCCACAGACAGCAGCGTTCTTCATCTCTACTTCTTCTACCTGATGAATCTGAACATCATCACGGTCAAGACTAAAGTCTCCACCTCCACAGATCTCAGCACAGCCATCAGTGCAGGGTGTGTGTGGACATAAGAGTTAGACATGTCCTTAATGAGCTCCTAAAGGTCTAATGATGTCTTCTGGTTTCAGGGAGCTTCTGAAGTCAGACACCCTCCTCAGCTGCTTGTACACCAATGACCAGGGAAGAGAAACTCCCAATTCAGCCAATCGCTACCAGTTTGATAAAGTTGGGTAAGTGTGTCAAGTAATCAGAAGCAGTATGAATGTGTGTGCTGGATCACACAGTTACATTTCTCTTTAGGATCGTGTCCTTCGCTGATTACGTGGAGGAGCTGGGATATCCCTACATGTGGGTCCAGAATCTCGGAGGATTGCATTTTCCTAGTGAATCTTCAGAGGTGTGCTTCGGCATCTAGAAGTGTCCCAGCAGAGCAAAGTTACAAAATGTAAAACTGTATTTTTTTTTTTGTTGCTCTACTTCAGGGTGTGCTTGTGGGCAGTTCCCTGAGTGCCAGCCACATGGAGAGCACCATGAAGCTGCTGAGGGGACGAGTTCAGTCCCGCTTGGCTCTGCAGAAACAGTTTGCCTCTTTAGGTGCGACAACTACTAATGAAACACTCCTGATTGGTAATAATATTAGAGGAAACTGACTGTGCTCCTGCCCTCAGAACACAACATCATCCCAGTCTCCAGTGAGTGTCAGCATCTGTTTCCGGCCAAGATCGTCTCTCGTTTAGCTCGTTGGACCACCATCAGTCACCAGGAGTACACGGTAGAGCTTAAGCTCTTTTATAGTCAACCAATGTTTTGATGTTTTTATTTTGTTTATTTGTTGAATGAGTGTGTAATCGCTCTTACTTTGAAGGACCTGCCTTACACCTGTCATGTAACTGATGCTGGACTGGCCAAGGAGACAGACCTGTTCTTTATGGGAGTCATAGAAAGAGGCACGGGTACGTCCAACCACTGAGAGCAGAACTAAGTCTTATTTATTTATTTATTTGTTTTTTTCTCATAAACAAACACCACGCTTGTCCTTCTCAGCTCGTCTCCATGCTGCAGTGGTTCTGAGTCCTCGTTACCCTGCGATGTCTCCTCTGTTCTCTCTGACTCTCAACTGGAAAGGAGAGTGCAGCGGACGCACTGACGACAACCTCCGAGTACGAAAATCCAGAGTTGTAATGTTTTTCGCAGGGCTTTTTATAATTCTAGAACATACATGACCAGAATGATCAATATCTCTTTAGGCCATGGAGAGTGAAGTCAACATATTCAAACAAGAACTGCAGGGACCACGGCCAGGATGTCAGCTGCTGACCAATCAGATCGCACGGCTGTGCGTCTGCCTGGACGTGTATTTGGAGACAGAAGGACAAGATGACAGCGTAGAGGGACCTCGTGAGTTCCCCCGAGAAAAAATGTGCCTGCGCACTGTCAGGTATGCAGTTAATCTAATTTTTATTTTTTACAAACACAAAATAAAAGAAGCTAACTAGATTAACCTCCTATTCTGTCTCCATGCAGGGGTCCAAATCGTCTGAAGCCATTCAAGTACAACCATCCTCAGGGTTTCTTCAGCCACCGTTAAACGTCTACACTTGTTCTACACATTGTCTTTGTGACTTTTTCAAAGTTCTCTTTTTAATTTTTTTGAAAATAAAAGAACATCTTGGTATTTTCTGGAATTGTGTTTTGTCTCTGACTCTTGTCACGCAGGCTTTAGCTCACTCTGTATTTTTGGGTTTAATCACTTTTCCGTCCTCTGACTCCTTTTGTTCTGTTCTATTTATAGTTAGTTTTTTTGTCACAGATATCTGATTATTATTCTGTTGAGATTCAGCGCTGGAGCAAGCTGAGTCATTTCCACAGGGGCTTTAGGCCTGTTGAATCCAGCATTTTGCTTATTGTGTGCAGCTGTCCTTTGACCTCTCATTTATTATTCAGGCTTCAGCAACACAGCCTGTTGTGTGTTATTTTAGCACATGTATCATAGCAGGTTTTGTTTTTGCATCACAAGTTAATCTCCATGACACTCCAGAGTTATTAAATTATAAATGATTCTGTAATTACAAGGAGAGCGTCTATATTTAACAACCCCAGTGGTAAAGATTAGAATTTGATTCATTAGTCGGATCATTTTTCTGGATTTTCTAACTTCCACCTCTTGTGTTTTACACTGCAGTAGCTGATTAAAGCTGAGAAACGCAACGATAAGCATTTCTGGACAAAGTACCACATCAGCCTTTCAACATATTGTAATTCAAGTTTTCTCCGAACAAAAAAAGTCTACTTCTCTTTTTTTTGCATGGCTTGCAAATGTTAAAAATGAATCATTTTTGCCATAAAAGTGATCAAAGGAAATGATAGATGAGTGGTTTAAGCAGTTGATGCAGACATGATGGAGGATCCAATCCCATCCATAGTGATCTATTTTTAGTGTGTGTGTGGTGCATGCAGAAAAAACATGCCCGTCTGGTGGGAGGGGCTCGGGAAAGACAGGGAAGTGGAAAAGCAAAGCTGGAGGGGAGGTGGTGAGTGGATTTTCTAGTAGTTTTGCAGTTTTTAGGGTTTCTGTGTTCTGCAGCTTTGGCCAGCCATCAGATGCAGTGAGAGAGAGAGAGAGAGGACTTTAGGGACATTAGATGTCCTCCAATGTCAGCCAGAATGTGTTTCTTAGGATGAACAGGGGGTTGCCTCCATGTTTAATCAGCATTATAATCTAAAGAAAGTTATTTTTAAGCCATATCCTATTTTTATATCCTGCTACTAAGCTCTATAAAACCAATAAATCTTAATAGTAACAAAAACTGTTTATCTCCTTTTTAAATTGAGATAAATCAGTTTTTTTTCTAATGAATAAAACTAAAAATTGTTGTAAATGTTGATTAAAAAGTTAGATTTGCAAGAATAAATTAGTGTG
Source organism: Aphyosemion australe (assembly GCA_006937985.1). Lineage (NCBI taxonomy): Eukaryota > Metazoa > Chordata > Actinopteri > Cyprinodontiformes > Nothobranchiidae > Aphyosemion > Aphyosemion australe. The sequence continues at coordinate 1,799,045 of SSNS01000040.1, forward strand.
TGAGATTCTAAAAGTTGATCTGGGACATTAGAAGAAGGAGCAAGCCTGTCGTGTGTGTGTGTGTCGTGTGTGTGTGTGTGTGTGTGTGTGTGTGTGTGTGTGTGTGTGTGTGTGTGTGTGTGTGTGTGTGAGCTCTTGATTTATACATGAATGTGATGTGAGGAAGGGTGGGGTGGCTGCCAGGGGTGGGCACAGCTCCCCCTCTCTTTAGCCGCAATGCAGTGCAGTAACTCTCACTGTTCACCTTTTTGCTCCCACACCTTTAAGAGTCTTCCTGACGCTTCATAAACTAAAGGTTAATGTCCTGTTTTGCAGAGTAAACACGTTAGGAAGACGCCACACAGCTTTTTGTGTTTGTGATATTTTTTTTAATCTTTATTTACTGTTTCGTGTTGCATATTCTCAGCAGTTTATACATAGCACAGTCATCAGTTGCAGAGTGAAAGAGTGAAGCACCACAGTTCACCTGGCGGGAGAAGCTGCATCGCGGTGCACAACGAGCAAAATTCAAGTCTTTCCTACTGATTTATCTGTAAATATAATATAGACATTTCTTTTTTTCCCTTAGATAAACAATTATATTCAGTATCTGTCACAATCTTTAGCTGGACATTGTTTTGACGCGTCTACCCTTGAAGGCTCGTGCAGGTGCAGCAGGATGCCGCTGTCCCTCATCAAAACTCGGTTTAAATGCACTTGTTATTCGTTAAGGGCAGTTGTCACATTCACTTAAAGAGTTTAAAGCATTCTGCATTCTCTACAGTCACACATCAGAAGCTTCAGGGGGTGTGATGGCCATACTTGGGGAGCAAGGGGGTTATTTGCTACAGAAATCAATATTGCTTACATACTGTTACCTGCTTTGCTTTGGACATTAAATTGTGTGGCCAGCTGGTTGCATCCAGCTCCTCTACTCCACCCGTCTCATGCCTTTTTCCAGCCTCCCTCCCTCAAAGTTCTTTGGCATCTCCTCCTCGCCTTTTAAAGGTGAAACGCAGCGTTCAGTCTTATTTCTTGGCCTTCTCCTCCTTGCTCTCCTTTGTCTCGGTGCCAGAGGACTTTTCTGCCTTCTCCATCTTTGCTCCCTCCTTCACATCTTTACTCTCTTCTTTACTCACTTCCTTCTTTGCTTCTGGCTTCTTCTCATCCTTTTTGCTTTCTGGTTTCTCTGGCTCTGCTTTAGGAGCTGGCTTTTCCTCGGGCTTCTTCTCCTCCTTCTTGCTCTCGGTTTTTTCAGGTTCTGCTTTAGAAGCTGCCTTTGCCTCAGGCTCGGCCTTCTCTGACTTGGGAGCGGAGGGTTTCTCCTCCTTGGCAGGAGGAGCACTCTCTTTGGGCTCAGACTTGGGGGCTGGTTTGTCCTCGGAGGGTTTGCTGGGAGTTGTGGGTTTGGGTGCTTCGTCCTTTTTTGGTGCTTCGTCTGTTTTGCTCTCTTTCTTCGTGTCGGGTTTGTCCACCTTCTCTGGCTCTTTCTCTTTGGGCTCTGGCTTCTTCTCCTCCTTCACAGGCTGCTCTTTCTCCTTCTCCTCTTTGACAGGTTGAGGTTTCTCCTCTTTCTTCTCCTCTTTGGGGGTGTCTTTGGCAGCAGGAGGCTTAACTTTCTCTTTTTCTGGAGATTTTGGTTCAGGAGACTTGGGAGCAGGAGATTTGGACTCTGGGGATTTTGATTCCTCTCCTGCAGGAGACTTAGCGGGTGATTTGGGCATGGGGGATTTGGCTGCTGGTGATTTGGGTTCTGGAGATTTTGGCTCTGGAGATTTAGGAGGAGGGGACTCACCTTTTTCCTCATCTTTTTCATCTTCCTTCTCTTCCTGCTCTTCCTCTCCCTTTTCTTCCTCCTCTTCTTTCTCTTCCTCTTTCTCTTCTTCCTCCTCACCCTCTCCCTCCTCCTCTTTGGTTTCCTCACCTTCCTTTTCTTCCTCTTCCTCCTCTTCTTCTTTCTTCTCTTCCTCGTCCTCCTCATCTGCCTCTTCAGTCACCTCTGTCACCTGGGTCTCATCAGTCTGTTCCTCCACGATTACTGTATCTGAGATTTCATCGCCTTTCACCTTCATGTGGCCTGAAATCCTGCTCTCCAGGTAGGAGTATGGAATTCCACCAGACACAAAACGGTTCTCCTCTCCCTCCAGTAGCTTCCTGTTTCAAAGATACAACCGGTGATTGCAGTTAGAAGGTTTAGCTTCAGCAAATCAGGGAAATCGTGTGTTTCTGGACCTTGACTAACCTATAGGCAGCAATCTCGATATCTAGAGCCATCTTCACATTCAGCAGCTCCTGATAATCCCTCAGCTGGCTGGCCATCTCCCATTTGGTGTTTTTCAGCTCATTTTCAAGGTGATTAATGGTCTCCTGCGAAATAAGAACACTCAAGCTTCAAGATAAAATGTGCAAATAGGTATTTCTCCAAGCGTCAGTGATGATGCCTTGCCTGTAGTGAGTTGAGGTCATCCTGGTGTCTGTCTTCACTCTCCATTCGCTGCCTCTCCAGAGAGTCCTTGGTTCCCCTAAGAGTCTCCAGCTCCACGGTGCGGCTCTGGAGCTGGCGGCGGTACTCCACAATCTCTTCCTGGGACCCACGGATGGCATCCTGATTAGATTTAGCCGTTTCAGAGAGGCGCTCCACGCGCACTGCAGAGGAGAAAAGCATTTTCTGCATCATTTTTTATTTATTTATTTATTTTTTTGATGTGTCATGCAACTGCTTGGCCTGACAGAAACACAAATGAAGATTTGTGCACATGGATTGAGCTTTCTAGACTTAATGAAAAGACAGTCGCCAGCCTGAGTAACCTTGACACTGACCATCTGTCAGTTGGTCTGACTCAGCTTCCCTCGTCTTCCAGCCGTGATTGAGCCGATGCTGCAGTCAGCCGGACACAGAGGTCATCCAGCTCACTGGCTAAATCCGATCAGCATGCAGATTCACTGTAAGAGTGGCTATTTCAGCTACAGAGTCCTGTGACCTATGCACACTAAACCTTCTTGGCCTCTTGTGAGCTAGCCCTATGTGTGAAGCTGTATAGGTCAGTCACAAAAAACAATCCATCATATCATGCCACACTAATTAGGAGAGGCTGGATTGTTACAGCAAGAACAGATGTCTTATCTTGTCTTCCTGCTGGCTCGGTGTCCTTGAGGAGTGTCCTTATTGTGGAAGTCAAAGTAAAACCCATCAGCGCAACAAAAGGCATCCAAGACTCACAAGCCAAAAGCCACATCCTGTCACCTCCAGCCAGGGTGTAAATTAATCACAGTCTGCAGTCTGAGGGTGATTTCAGCCTGCAGATTACCTTCAGTAATGATGATCATCCTGCAGCAGCGACGCAGCCACAGCAAGAGGCTGATAGATAAACTATATGGGGTTTAGGTCACTTTAAAATTCTTTTAAAATCTGTGATCTATTAATCTTTATCTGTATTTGCAAAGTTTGCAATTAGTCAGACTGATTTAATTAAAATTAAATAAAGCAGGACGTTTTTTAGAATTTAAAATAGGTTTAATAAATGTACAGAATACTCCTATCTGTTATTATCGGTCAGAATATACCGCTCTGAGGAACTTCAGCACCATGGACAGAGGCCCAGCATCTTTTTACGCACTGACTGAAACCCAGTCCCCCCTCTCTTGATCAATCCTACCTTTGAACCATTCTTCAGCGTGCGTGGCGCTCTTTGAGGCGTGCGTGTCCAGCTGCGAGCGGATCTCTCGCAGTGCGCTGGTCACGTCCGTCTTCAGCGTGTCCCTCAGGTCGAAGCTCACCTGTGCGCCCTGGATCTGCGCCAGGAGCTCCGCCACCTCCTCCTCATGGTTCTTCTTGAGAAAAGCGGCCTCTTCCTCCAGAGCGCGGAGCTTCTTGTCGAGCTCCAGACGCGCCAGCCGGCATTCCTCCACGTACTTTTTCATTGCGCGAGCGGCAGCCTCCATCTCCTCCCGGTTCCGAGCTTCATCCTCCAGCCTGACGCGCAGCTGCTGGATGTCTTCCTCCAGGTGCTCATGCTCCAGAGCGGCGCGGGTCTTCTCACCGGTCAGCTGCTGCAGGAGACCCCTCAGGTCACTCAGCTCGCGTTCGTAGTGCTCTCCGATGGAGATGCGCCCGGCCTGGTTCTGCCGCAGCGCAGCCGCTTCCGCCTCCAGGTTGCGGTTGTGCATCTCCAAGTTGCGCACCTTGTCAATGTAGCCGGCGAAGCGGTCGTTCAGAGCCTGCAGGATCTCCTTCTCGCTCCTCCGCGTCATGTCGCCGTTGAAAGTCTCCAAACTGTCTACAGAGGAAGGCTGGCTGTAGGCGAGGCGGCGACGCTGGGAGTGGAAGCCGCTGGAGGAGACGGAGGCGGGCCGAGCCTTGCGGTAGGAGCTCGGGCCCATGAAGTGGTGGTCCACCGTGAAACTCATGCTGGCTGTGCCTGGGGAGGACTGACTGCAGTAGGAGGGAGAAGCAGGGGTTTATATAGGAGGGAGGGAGAAGTCTGTAGTCAGCAGCAGCAGGACTTTTTAAAGAGACATCTTTTGCTCAGAAAACTATACTGCCTGTGCAGGTATCTGGATCCACACCGAGCATCTGTATGCACACAGTTTAAGATGCATAACTTGGTTGAACAATAAAATAAAAACCACCCACTAAGTCTTCATTTGCTCAACAAACACCTTGTGCAAGAACAGATGATCAGCTTTAATGGGTTAAACCACAACAGACCGGCTGTCAAATTCAGTATCTTTGCAACTATTTGATGATTTCTGTTTTTTTAGGATGCAAATATTTATTTCATTTCAGCTGTGAATGGAGTCCGTGTGCACTGATTATGTTCAGTTTGTTCTGCTGATGTTTCACTGCTGCAGTGTGAGTTTGCAGATCATCCCTCCTGGGGATCACCCCCACTTTTATAGGCCATTGACAGCTCCTAATCTAGGCAGAATTAAAACCATTTACCTGTTCATGTCATGCATTTGCTTCTTTTTGCTCTGGATGAGTTATTTCCAAATCAGGTTCCAGACCAAAGATGAAAAACTTTGCAAACTAAAATCAGCCACATTGAAGAGAAAATACAGTGTTTGTTCATCTGGATGTGCTTGGTGCTATAATGACACAGCATACAAAAACAAACCTGTCTCTGCTGATGTGAATGTCTGCTCTGAGGAAAAAGGCCCTCTCTGAAGAGCACAAGCAGCACCTATTGATTACCCAGGGTGAGAGGGTTTACACAGCATACCTTGACAGAGTCCTGAGAATTCTGTATACCCCAATCCCTGGAGATGTTGAAGAACAGACAAATAAGCACTCAAGTTTATCTATATCAGCCTTTTTTTCCATTGCTGGGAAATTAGGTAATTTAAATGCATTAAGACAATATTTTGTTATTTAAATTTACTTAAAATGTATGCAAACAACTAACAGATCATGCAGAACATGCATGAAGGAAAAGTGCTGCATCGCCCCCCTGGACCATGCAGCATGTTTTATAAATGAATATAATAGAGTCAGCTGAATTTAGATGTGATTCTATATATGGGTTTGATGCACCGTGCAATATTGTCCCTGTTGTGGAAAAGACTTACATATAGGCTCAGAGCTCGTGAAGCAGCCAGGTGAGGATGAACAAACTTTATTCAAACAAATCAAAGCACAAGGGTTGGCAATGGCGGTGACCATAGAAGGAAGCATGAATGTGTCCTTGAGCAGTGGCAGAAATGTGCAGAAAAAGAAGAAATAATTGTTCTGCTGGTAAAAGAGTTTTGTCTGTGGCTGTTTGGAACTTAAATAAAAAAAAATTGGTGTAAGAGAATTGGACAGCTGGAAGGCAGACAGCGAAGAGAAGAGGATGAGGTGTTGATGGAGAGATGACAACAACACAGTGGAAAAGGGAGAGCAAACAGGGAGTGACCTTGGTGGAGACATCTAGAAAAATGGCAGTCCCAGTATTCTCAAGGATGACTCAGCTGAAATGCAACAAAGGCCTTGAATTGTACTCACCTGCTTAAACCTGGAAATGCATATATATGTCTGCATGGGAATGTGGTTACATTTGGTGGAAAACCAAGGTGGTAAATCCAACCAAATATTTATTTTATAATGTAGAGATGAAAGGCATAAGCAAAAAGCCTCTTCCACCGCTTTAAAACTCTAAGGATTGTAGTTCTTAGAAGAGCACATGAACGAGGCTCACTCGCAGCACCACTTGCTGGCCATTTAGCAGACTGCACATGCAGTTCACAGCTCTGACCATAGGGGGCAGCAGAGCGCCGCAGCAACACACCCGAGAATGTTTACTTCCGGTGTTAGCTCCCTTCTCCCCTTCTGAGGGAAAGTTAAACCAGTAACTTTTATTTTTCTAAAACAGCGATTTGATTTTTGATACGATGTTCCAACCACCCTCTTTATTAGATAGGTGGACACAGGAAAACAACAAGTTAGTAAATAATTGCAAGGTAGGTCACAACAGTCAAAATTTACTGAAATAAACAGATTTGTATGTATAAACATATTAGCGAGGCTAGTGTAATATTGGCTAACAACAGCTAGTGAGAGGTTTTAACCCTTTACATGTAAATTCCATCTAAGGCTTTATGAAAATGTTCAAAAATGTCAGTTTTTATATTAATCTGATTGAGTATTTTGGGATGCTCAAACCTCAGAGCTGTCAAAAAAGTTGCTAACTACTAAAAATCTGGACTTTTTGTCATTTTTTTTATCATTAGTTATGAAAATGTTTTGAGAATTATTTATTTATTTTCTTCTCACTTTTTTATGTCCACATTGTGAAGTTTGTTTGAGAAACATTGGATTAAGCTGGCATGTAGGCAGCAAAAGAAGAGATATCAACCTATAAACAATATCTGAAACTCATTTTTTCACGAAATCGGATTTTCATTTCATATTTTAAGCAGAAACCAAGCCAACATGTGCATGAATAAACACTTGGATAGTGTCACGTGTAAAATTAACAAAGGGTGTCCCATTTCTCTTCAGATTATGAAGAAAGCTGCAAACTAGCATTATTTATAAATAAATAATAATGAAGTCCTGGCTGAATGGAGGAAATTTGTAACACATCCTCATAATGTACTTACATTGTTTTTGATTGTTTCAGCAACAAGATCTGCAAGATGCTGGCAGCCAAGAACACAAGCAGAGTAGTCTGAGACAGCGTTCTTCTGAGTTTGACAAACTTTTGAGGCAAATACAAGGTGTTTAATAATCTCCTGTGTTAGATCACTCATTAATTGACTTGAGGAATTCTTTGTTTTAATTTCTTTAAACATTTTTTTGCAGGCATCCCTCTTGACAGGCATCATGTAGCGCTGGAGCTTTCGGTGGTGTTTAATGCCTGTGTTTGTTTAATTGCTCAGTCTCAGCATGAGCAGGCTGAGCTACTCCTCAAACAAGCCAGAGACAGAGGTAAACCTCAGCCTGAAACATTCTTATGCATCAGTGTTAAAGAGCAGGTTCACTTAGAAACCATTTTTTACTTATTATTTTTGAAAATGATCAGTCATTCTGAGTTTAACATGCAGGCTGAACGTGAAAATAGTCTCCTACCCCTATCTCCTGCATTAGCTTCTGATAGATCTACGTCACACTGTCACTGAACATTCACGAACTCACCCATCTTGACTCACGACGGCGAAGGCTGTTGTTGGTTTAGCGTCCAGGAGAAAGCAGAGAACGTCTTGGCTAGTAGAAGCTAACCGTTAGCATTAGCAACTCCACCACACAGCAGAACTCCTTCAGGCTTGTGTTATTTGTGGCGGTAAAACATCAGTGTTACAGAGCAAAGGTAGAGTCATGTTGCTGTTAGCCAGTCAGATGCAAGATGTCTGAATATTAGGAAATAAGTCCCAAATCCAGTCGTTTGAAGCTACTTTCTCCTCCAGCTGACTTCTGTCATCAAACAGGTGCACCGAAGCTTTTTTCCCCAGAGCACGACTTACAAGGCCTCTGCAGATGTATTAAAATATAAGTAAAGTTGACCTTTAATAACAGATACAAATTCATTCCATCACTGTTGTTGTTTCTCTTGTTGTGTTTTTACAGTTCTACAGATGACTGGATGTTGTTCTGGTTCTTCAGACTCTGTTGAGCTCTGGAGAACGGTTCTCAAATCAGTGGGAAGCACAGCTTTTCATCGCTGTGTACTCTACCTTCTCTCTCTGCAGTGGGCAATATGGCTCACCTGCTACCAGCTAAACGCTATAAAAGATTTTCAGGTAAATTAATGATTTTAAGGCATGTTTCCATCTCACTTTGTGTGGTTTGCAGGAATTGTAGCATCTTGACATTTGTTCATGAAACATCTAACATGAAATCTGACACACGGTTTCCAATCCCTTGATCCAGTTGGAGATTTCTGCTCTGTTGGAAACACTGAATGAGAAAGGTGGGGGTGATGGTAGGATGGAGGCAAAGGGAAAGTTCCCAAATGTTCCTAAACTGTTGATGGACCTAAGAAGGCTTGTTGAACTGTTGCAGATCTGCACTGTCATCACTCAAGGTTAGCACACTCATACTTTTTCATAAATTAATTTGAACCCCATATTGGTCGACCTCTAGACCACACCTAGAACTAATATAGGAGGCAGTTTTCAGTCACTTCATGATGTCTCTGTTGTAATTGGTTCTTGTATACCCAGGCCTTATTTTGCATTTCTCTGAGTTTGTTTTTTTAGATGCAGTCTTTGAGAAAAGCTGCTTTGTTAAATGTTTACAACTTGTCGTTTTCTGTCTGTTTAAGGTGCTGAAAAGCTCAATGAGGGTTTGGGCTCCGAGGCCCTGTCTGATCTTCAGGCAGCTTCTCTTTTACCGGCTCCCAGAGCTCTTATAGCTTATACACACCTCCTGTCTGGCTCCTGCCTCACTCATATGGTACAGATTTTAATATGTTGTATATTCATACAATAAAAAAGTAGTTTCCAGGATTCTGTGCCTACAGTGAGCATTTATGTGTTTGTTTCCAGAATCGCCCTCAGATGGCACTACAGTGTTACAGAAAGGCTCTGGAGACCGACTCCGGTTGTGTTTGTGCTCTCCACCAGAGCACACTCATCTACAGGCAGCTAAAAAACTCACAGGCAGAGATACAAGCCCTTCGTATTCTGCACTCGGTGGGTAACACAAATCCGTCCAGACATGCATACACGGAGACTAAGGAGGTTGTTTGCTAGATGGTAAACTCTGCTTTAAAATGTCTTATTACAGATGAAATAATTTTATTGTTAAACCTTCACCTTTAGACTGTACTTTAGTAAAATGTCTTAATAGATAAAAAAGAAAATTCTCACTGACATGATTTGTAGGTCGCTGATCTGGAGACTCAAACATGAAACCTCTCCTATCCTACAGACCTTGTTGTTGCCGACTTCTACAGAGCCTTTTGAGGCTGGAACTCGTCTTCTCTCTCCATCCTTATTCCTCCGCAGCCAATCGCTGAGCAGCCTGCTCTCAGTCCCGTCTGCCCTCTCTGTCCTTCACAGTCTGGCTCTCAAATGTGTGCTGCATGGCAGGTGAGGAGACCGGCATGGAGTCTCTAAATCTCTTCTAAAGCAGTAGAAAACACATAGAAACGTGCTTTCAACAAATGTGCGTGTGCTATTTTTGTAGAGTATCAGTGGGTGTGGAGCACTATCTGGATCTGATGGCTGCTCTACATTCAGAAGATCAACATGGACCGAGAGGGAATTCAACAGACACACAAGTACGTTTACTCTAAGAATTTCTAAGAAGTCACAGATTATTCAGGGAAAGAATTCTTCCTGAACATTGACATGTGTTCACTCAGGTGCACACCGAGGTCTCCTCCCTCCCCAAATTACCCAGCCTCTACCTGGAGGCTGGAGCTGCCTTGCTCATGGCCCAGCGTCCTGCAGATTGTATGGCGCTCTGCAATGAAGTCACTGGCACGACGCAGGAGCTGCTTCCAGAGAAAATTGTGTTGGAAGAGCCAGAAGAACGAAGTTCGTCTCGGACCAGAGACATGAGAGAAGAAGGTGAGGATAGGCTGGAGATGCTGCTCTGCACGGCGGCTGCCTACCTCCTTCAGGGTCACTGCTACTGTAACATAAAGGACTGGAAGCAAGCTGTCACTCACTACACAAGGTTATTTTAACGAAGCAGGTTTTACTATGATCTTATTTTTATAGATTATAACTGAAAAACTTGGTTTTATATGTACCTGTATTACAGGTGTGTCGGCCTGTTGGTGAAGGTCCACTATAAAAACAGAGGCAAGTACTTCTTTTTGTAAAAGAAAAATCTGATTTTTTATTATTTTTTTGTCTAGTTTTGCTCATTTCATGGTCATTTACAGGTTTCCAAACACAAACTCCCAGTCCAGACACAGACGTCCAGTGGAGAACAAATTTTTGCATCCTTCAGAGGCTTAAAGGACTTTCATTAGCTGGTAGAGGCATCAGTTTCACCCAGATGGACCAGCTGAAAGAGGCCCTCAGAGACTTGCAGCTCAGCCTGCAGGCCCTCCCAGGTTAAATATACATGCAACTAAGCTCAAGTATATTTTATGTCACTGTAGGTACTTGTTCATGCAGGGGTACTTGGATAATAAAATACTTAAAATTGCCCCTGTTAGTTACAATATTACATGCTTTATTCATGTAGATCTTTGTTGTTTGGTGCTGTGTGTTTTGTCTCAGAGGGTGTGGGTGCAGGGCTGTGGTGTGGCGAGGTGTTGTGGAGGCTCGGCAGGAAGCGAGAGGCAGCAGCTTGTTGGGAAAAGACCTGGACATCTCCCACCCAATCCCCAACAGAGTGAGAATCCTTGGATTGAATTTGCTCTCTAAAACAATTTAAAATGTTTGCTTTTGCTGGAATTCAAATAGGAACTTGTAGGTTAAATCCTGATCATAGCTAGAAATTTGAAGTGAATTTGAATATGCTTTCTGATGCCACGATTAGAAAATCATAATTCACGATCATTTAATGAGTTTAAAGCCATAAATGTAAGAATCTAGGAAGTTAATCATCACTTTATTGGAATTTACTCCCAATGGTGTTTTTGTCTTTATGTTTTCAGGACTCTTCCTGTGTATGTCCAAGAACCTCAGACTGGCCCTTTGTTGGATTCCACAGAACTGCAAAACAGAATACATGAACTTCATCCTATTTAGTCAGCTCGGAGACAAAAGGAGTATGCTCCATTATATAAATATACACAATTCTCTGTGTATTTTTGTTATCAGTGAAATAAAGAAACACCTGGGGTGGTAAACCTGACAGGTGGTTGGGCTGTGATCTAAAATTGATGCTAAGAATGAGTGAAATTATTGTCTGCCTTGACTCAGATGGGAATTGACTAATTTCAGGTGATGCTGTTTATTACGGGAATAAAACCAAACAGGTTAGGGTATAAATAATGTACTCATATGGATACTTTTGTGGGTTATGTTTTATAACTTTCCCTTGTAAACAATCCTGGGATCAGAGTGGTGAACTCATTGCATTCAGCCATAAGGAGGGCCATAATCTAAAGTCTAGAGAACCTACCAGCACATTACCATGAGTTAAATACAAATTGCATGGTGTTACGGTTCTTAAACATCAACGCGGTGAGCATTAACTGGATGTTTGGAGTTTGCTAAGAGCCAATCAGAGAATAGTTGACGACCTCTGTCCTGTAACTGGCCAAACTTCATCATTACCCACGGTGACGGAAGAGCCAGCGTTTCTGATTGGCTCTGGGGTTTTGACGGGCTGTCTCAAGCCAATCAGAATAAAGGATGCATGTAGCTCATGGTATAAGCGTAAAGAAGGAACGGAAAGTGCTGCTCTTTTCGTGTGAAATCGCTGGAAACGTTCAGTGACGAAAACCGGTTAAGATTCTTCAATATTAGCTGAAATATCTATTTATTATTAGCAATCCAGGTGGACGACAATGGCTTCGGGAGGGGAGTAAGTAGACAAAATATTTTAGTAATAGAATGTTTAATTTCGGAACAGTGGCTATACACGATTAAATGTCCAACGATAGCTCGTTATGCATTAGTTTATTGAGTTAGCTCGGATGCTAACGGGGTCAGCTACTTCAACTTCGCACCTTTGTTCAGATGATTAATGGCTACTAAAAGTTTTCTTTTAACCTCACGAAATGTTATTTAACCACACCGATGTCGTCGCTCGGGTATCGGCATTGTGTTACTGACTTCACAAAGCGCAGTCATTGCTGTCGTGCTTCAATGCTAACATTAGCTTAGCAATACTGTCAAGGCCAAAGCCACCACCGTCAAATTGGCCTATCCACCATTTATTAGCACGTCTTTGGAACTGGCGTGAAACCTAAAATGCAACACAATTAATTGCCGCTATGATTTCTCTAAAATAACAATTTCACGTAAGAAAACGACTACTGTGTTATATTACTCACGGCGAACTGTCTTTAGCCTTTTTGGCACTCAGTGCACCAAAGCAGGCTAATAGCGTTGAAACATCACTTTAAGTGACTGACAATTTACCATAGTGATCTTCTTTCTTGGATTAAAAGTCTTAATATAAAACACGTGCTAAATATGGGCTGAAGTTACACTGACGATTGACAAGCCACTCTTGAAATGTGAGGTAAATTCTTAGAAGAAGGACCTTGCTAGCCAACAAAGTTTTTTTCCCCGGATTCTTTTGCTGTGTCATCTGGGCTTCTTTGCTCACCAGCCGGCTAGCTCCAGGCTAACATTAGCATGTTTTCAACGTGAAAGAGAAACCACTTAGACGGTTCGGGAGTTTTCTCGAACCTTGTTATTGTTTTTAACACATTACTTGCTGCTGTTATTTATGTGTGAGTTTCACAATTTCTTCTTAAACGTTACGTGATCGGTCGTTGTGTAAACGACCTGTTTACACGTATGAATACAATGTATGATGTTTTCGATTTGATCACATTTCAACAGTGATTAATCACTACTTTCACGAAAATGAAAGATTTATTGCTAATTTTGTGTAATTACAAACTCAGTAAAAGTAAGCTTGTACTCAACAGATATTTCATTTATAATAAAATGAATCAAAACTATTACAGATGGTGACACAAAGCATTGTTAATTTATCTTGAATGAAAGTGTCAATAATTTTAGTGTATATATTTTTGAGTTTTGGACAACACTGTTCTAAGTAAACAAATGAATCTCTAACGAGCAAATTAAGACCCTATTTAAGAGTGAAGGGTGTAGCAAATAATAAAATAGTGGTGGTTGGAAACATGGTAGCGACAATCATACTTTCTCTCAACAGGTACTTTGTTTTTGTTGTAGATAGCACATAATTTTCTGTAACACTGTGTGTTTCTGTCTCGTCATAGATCCAAAAATGATGATCTAGCAACTGCAATTCTTAAACAGAAGAACAGACCCAACAGACTGATTGTCGATGAATCCATTAATGAAGACAACAGCGTGGTCTCTCTTTCTCAGGTTAGTATTTAAAAACTCTTGTCCATTGCTGTACTAGCAGTTTCTAAACACTGATTTATTGGGTGTAAAGATAAAATGTAAATCTTGGAGAATTTCACCTTTCTTGATGTGTTTTAGGCCAAGATGGATGAGCTGCAGCTCTTCCGTGGAGACACAGTGCTAATGAAAGGGAAAAAGAGACGAGAGACCGTGTGCATTGTGCTCTCTGATGACACCTGTTCTGATGAAAAGGTTCGCATGAACAGGGTGGTTCGGAACAATCTGAGGGTTCGTCTAGGTGACGTCATTAGGTAAGGAAGGGCACTTTAACTTTGTTTTAAAAAAAGCTTTTAAATACTGAACAGTATTAACTGTAACATGTCCTTCAGCATTCAGCCTTGCCCTGATGTGAAGTACGGAAAGAGGATTCATGTTCTCCCAATAGATGACACAGTAGAAGGAATTACAGGCAACCTGTTTGAGGTCTACCTGAAGCCATACTTCTTAGAGGCTTACAGACCAATCCGCAAAGGCAAGTTACGCTATCCTCATCCAGGACAAATAATTTATTGCATTACTGTAATTCTGCACCAGTGTAGGTCAGAGTGTAACTTTGAAGTGGTAACCATGTTTCTTTGGCTTCTGAAGGGGATATTTTCCTGGTCAGAGGAGGCATGCGTGCTGTGGAGTTCAAGGTGGTAGAGACCGATCCTTCTCCCTACTGCATCGTTGCTCCTGACACAGTCATTCACTGTGAGGGTGAGCCCATCAGGAGAGAGGTATGCATCATGTTCACCTATAATGTCATACATCATCTTTAACCAAAAAAAGGTGGAAATTTAAATGTATTGTGTTTGGACATGTAGGACGAGGAAGAGTCCCTGAATGAGGTGGGCTACGATGACATTGGAGGAGTCAGGAAGCAGTTAGCTCAGATCAAAGAGATGGTGGAGCTGCCGCTCAGGCACCCTGCACTGTTCAAGGCCATAGGAGTCAAGGTGAGACATTGGTTTTTGTTGATGTCTCATTTGTAAGTGGCTTTTAACAAGTGTCTGCCAAATACATGAAATCAGCATATTAGTTTGACTTCCACTGTAGTATTTAGATGAGTTAAAATATTTAGTTCGCTAATGTAAACTACATTTTAGAAAAGGTTCCAATTTCATCTTTTTTTTTTCTTCAGCCCCCGCGTGGAATTCTTCTATATGGACCCCCTGGAACTGGAAAAACCTTGATTGCCAGGGCTGTGGCCAATGAAACGGGAGCTTTCTTCTTTCTAATTAATGGTGTGAACAAAGATTATTAATTTTAAGAAATCTCCTTGTTTTAGTCCAACTGTCATATAATGTTAATTTCATGTGAACTTTAAATGTTATCTGTGTTCCAGGCCCTGAGATCATGAGCAAGCTGGCAGGAGAGAGTGAGAGTAATCTGAGAAAGGCCTTTGAGGAAGCTGAGAAGAATGCCCCTGCCATCATCTTTATCGATGAACTTGATGCAATCGCTCCAAAGAGAGAGAAGGTGAGCACTCAAGTGTTTGCAGAATAGATGGATGGACTTGTACGGCCTTTTTCTGGTTTAGATGTTCCAAAGTAATCAAGAAAACTAGATCTTGTTAGAAATTTTGCTTTCCAGTTTTTATGATCCTTTCCTGTGTGTTGAGAATTTCAAATATTTAATAGCTGGCTGCTACATTTATGTACTTGAGTTTGATCAGGAAGATAAATTTTAGTTCAAATGAATTATTAAAACGCTGTGCTTTGTGTTTTCCAGACTCACGGAGAGGTGGAGAGGCGCATCGTCTCTCAACTGCTGACTCTCATGGACGGCCTGAAACAGAGAGCTCATGTGATCGTCATGGCTGCTACTAACAGACCCAACAGCATTGATCCAGCTCTCAGAAGATTTGGTAAGTTTAGTTACTCTTCTAAATGTTTGATTTGTGTCTCAAACTAAAGCTTGTTTCAATGGAGTTTATATTGTTTTTTTCTCAATAGGGATGTCCAGCAGATATTTAGCTATTTTATTATCGATTCAAATGTTTTTAGCCGTTTTTCTTTTTTATAAGGGAGTGTCAACAAAGGAAATGCAGAATTATGACAACAAATGAATACATTTTAAAGCATAGGTTTCATCAACAGCTTTAAGTTATAAATGTGCATTTTTAAAACACTTAAGATCATTACTAGAAACCATTTCAGCCTATTTTATAAAGCTTTTTCATTCCCACCTCTGGGATGTGCTTGTTTTTGTTGGTTCTGCAGTTCGTAGCCTGCTCGGTTGGTTACACTCATCTCTGCAGTTCTGTGTTTCTGAGATGTGACTGTTTCTGACAGATTCACAGCGTGCCAGAGATTAATTTTGACTAGTCATCAAATAAAAATACTTTCTCAAACAGTGCAATAGTTATACATTTTCTGCAGAATCATCAGTGTTTCTGGTGTAAATATTAGTGGCTCTTTTTCTGTTATTTTGTAGTTTGTGTATGATGTGAATGAACTGTCTCCTTTTCCAGGGCGTTTTGACAGGGAGGTGGACATTGGCATCCCTGATGCAACTGGCAGGTTGGAGATCCTGCAGATTCACACCAAGAATATGAAACTGGCTGACGATGTCGACTTGGAACAGGTTTGTACACGTAGATGTTTTTTTTTTCTTTTTTGCTGTAGTTCTGGATTTTTTTGTCTTAAAAGGTTGTATTGTGCTTGGAAACATCCATGTGCACTCTTAACTGTAGTGCCTCATGTTTACTTTTTTGCATCTTAGGTAGCCAATGAGACCCACGGTCATGTGGGAGCAGATCTGGCTGCTCTCTGCTCTGAGGCTGCTCTGCAGGCCATTAGGAAGAAGATGGACCTGATCGACCTGGAGGATGAGACTATTGATGCTGAAGTCATGAACTCTCTTGCTGTTACCATGGATGACTTCAAGGTAAATTTGTAATGTGTGATTAGAATAGATTGGTTTTGCAGTTAAAAATGCCTTTGAGTCGATTTTAATTTGGTGTATTCTGTGTTGCAGTGGGCTCTAAGTCAGAGCAACCCGTCTGCTCTGAGGGAGACAGTTGTTGAGGTTCCCAACATCACCTGGGATGATATTGGAGGTCTGGAAGACGTCAAGAGGGAGCTGCAGGAGTTGGTGCAGGTATGAGTGAGATTGGGACATTTTTAGAAATGTTACATGTTGATGTTATGCGTTTTTTAACGGTTGTGGTTTTGTCTAATTTAGTACCCTGTGGAGCATCCAGACAAGTTCCTCAAGTTTGGCATGACCCCATCCAAGGGTGTGCTGTTCTATGGCCCCCCTGGTTGTGGTAAAACTCTGCTGGCCAAAGCTATTGCCAACGAGTGCCAGGCCAACTTCATCTCCATCAAAGGACCAGAGCTGCTCACCATGTGGTTCGGAGAATCTGAGGCCAACGTCAGAGAGATCTTTGACAAGGTAAGAGTGTCGTTCAGGATTAACTCTTAAAGTTGAATCAACCTCTAACTGATTTTTAACATTCCACTCTGTTGCTTGTGTCTTCAGGCTCGTCAGGCTGCCCCATGTGTTCTGTTCTTTGATGAGCTGGACTCCATAGCCAAGGCCCGTGGCGGCAACGTGGGAGACGGCGGTGGAGCTGCTGACCGTGTCATCAACCAGATTCTGACTGAGATGGATGGAATGTCCAGCAAGAAGAACGTGTTCATCATCGGAGCCACAAACAGACCAGACATCATTGACCCTGCCATCCTGAGACCCGGCCGTCTCGATCAGCTCATCTACATCCCACTGCCCGACGAAAAGAGCAGGATCAGCATCCTGAAGGCCAATCTCCGCAAGAGTCCCATCAGCAAGGTGCTTCTAATCATTATTCACTATATGCAGCTGCGTTATAAAAGTTATTTTTCTATGTGGAATGATTTTAAAGTGGGGAACCATCAGCTTATATAGAGAAACATGCAGAAGCTCCTAATTTTGTTTATAAGTGACCTAGAAATGAACAAAGGAAAATCTAATCTGATGCAGATTCAGTTTTAAAAACTTTTTTTTCTTTGCCCTAAAAGGACGTGGACCTGGACTACCTGGCTAAGATGACCAATGGCTTCTCAGGAGCTGATCTCACAGAGATCTGCCAGCGGGCATGTAAACTTGCCATCAGAGAGAGTATTGAGAACGAGATCCGTAGAGAGAGGGAGAGGCAGACGAACCCGTCAGCTATGGTCAGTAGTCGCTCCCTCTACTTGTTAATCCTTTCACATCCGGTCACTCCGAGCTGTAAGTGCCATTCTTTCATTTTTACCCCCTTATAGGAGGTGGAAGAGGACGATCCTGTTCCAGAGATCAGAAAGGACCACTTTGAAGAAGCAATGCGATTTGCTCGCCGTTCTGTCAGCGATAACGATATTCGCAAATACGAGATGTTTGCTCAGACACTGCAGCAGAGCCGTGGCTTCGGCAGCTTCAGGTAGACTTTAACACGCTGTGTTAATGAATCATGTGTTCCTGGATATTGGTTAGCTAATATGTGTCATTAAAATATAACCATTCTGCTGAAAGCATGTTTTTAAATGCTTGGTTAGGGTAGTGTTCACACAAAATCAGTGTCTACGTTTTCTAATGAAATCATCTTCTTGGGGTAAAACCAAAAACAAGTGACTGTTCTGTGTTCCAGGTTTCCCTCCAGCGCTGCAGGTGGAAGTGGTCCAAGCCATGGCTCAGGTGGAACCGGCAGTAATCCAGTGTTCAGTGAAGATCAGGATGATGATCTTTATGGATAAAAGTACACTGCCCCACAGTGGTCAGTCCTGGGATCACACTTGTACAAAATCCCCCCTGATTCCACATTTTTAGGACTTTGTGCTTCTTTCATGTGTTTCTTTTCTTTTCTTTTTGTATAATTTCCCTTGGAGAAAGCATGTAGCCACTTGGTTTGCCCTGACTTTCATGTGGGTGGGGAAATGGGAGATGAGTGAGGGTTTTCCCTGAGACAGATGGGGGGCATGGGGGTGGGTTGGCGTTTTGAGTGGCCTCGATCTCATTATATCAAAAACAAACAAAAAAAAACCAAATGACCAGTGATGAGGTTTAATGCTAGAGTCTGGGGAAAAAACAAAAACATATTGCTGATGACTTTTTCTTTTTTTAAGATAAACAGTAGCATATAACGTATTAAAAATTTGTCAAGGTTATGTTGTTGAAAATAAAATTTCACTAAATGGAGGCGTTAACTTCTGTCTTTATTTGTTTAATCAACGAAAAGGCAACAAAACAGTTGGTTAAGTCTTAAGGTAGAAAGAATTTGGACACATTACAGAATGATGATTTAGCCTAAAATCTTAGAAAACATCTGCTTTGTTTTTTTTTGACAGTTTAAGAAAATACAGCAAATCTTAATCTCAGGTGACTTCATCTGGCTGAGAGGCAGTTCTGCTGTGGACCACAGAGTGTCACTCTGAGGTCGACAGAAAAGGGATTTTGGTTCATAATTTTAGTAATTAAGTTGTCATCTTTACAAATGTAGTCAAAGACAAAGTGGAACATTTCTGATCTCATTCCAGTCTGGTTATCATTTGTTTTCCTCATTTTGTATTCAATGTAGACTCAGTAAGGATCATTAAAGGGGAAATGAGGATGTTCTGCGTCTCGAACCACTTTCTTGCCGTCTTTCTGTTGGGGGGAGGGAGAAAATACATGCACTTCAAAGTAAATCAGAACAGCTGTTAAAACATCTTTTACTCTTAACCATGTTTGAATTGAGCGTCAATGTTTTAGACCGAAATGTTTACAAAGTAGTGAAAGACTGAGGTAGAGGAGTTTACGAGGCTTGAAGATGCGATCTCACCTCGATTGTTGGAACAACAAAGCGCGTGTTGCAGTTAAAGGAGTCGATCAGCTCCATGTCCTCCTGAGACAGGGAAAAGTCGAACACGGCCAGATTCTGCTGGATCCTGGAGGGCGTCACACTTTTGGGAATACATACTACACCCCTCTGAATGTTCCACCTGTATGGGTCAGGTGATGGTGCGTTATTATTACAGAAGCTGCCTGTAAGTGATAAGTCACTCTGAGGTTTCTTGTCTTACCCGAGTATCACCTGAGCTGGAGATTTCTGGTATCTCTGGGCGACGGCTCCCAGACGGGGATCCTGGAGCAGACTAGGTTCATCAGCAGCGGCCCAGGGTCTGTCTTTGCTGCCTAGAGGACTGTAAGCTGTCACAGAAATTCCCTTTGATCTGTGTGTGAGCGTGATTGGAGATGCAGTGAGTTATTTTAATTGCTCACATCTCAATAATGACTATTATGAGTGAATTACTTAGACATGAGACTGACCGACAGTGTGCCAGGAGGTCTGTCTGAGACAAGTATGGGTGGCATTCCACCTGTGATCAATTACACCAGATCAGTTGCAGCTTCCTGATTTTCTCCCAATATTATTGATTACTTGTTAGCAGGTGCATTTGTACCTGGTTCACTACAGGTGTGTGTCTGGCTGTGCTGATGATGTCATCGATCTGCCTGGCGTTGAAATTGGACAGTCCTATGGCCTTGACCAGCCCTTTATCTACAAGCGTCTCCATAGCTGTCCAGGTATCTCTGTAGTGTGTGTCAGAGTAACAAATGCTTCCATCGTCTCGCTGAGGCATCAGCTCTGCCCCCCGCCTGAAACGCACACACAGTCCTCAGCTTCACACTAATTCTAGGTCACATAAGAGACTTGGTTTGTAACTCACTGAAAGGCCATGGGCCAGTGCATGAGGTAAAGGTCCAGGTAGGAGAGACCCAGGTGGTCCAGACTGGTCCTGCATGACTCTTCAACATCCTCTGGGTCATGCTTGGTGTTCCAGAGTTTGGATGTGACAAAGACCTCGTCACGCTGCAGAGCCTGAGGTTAGGGGAGCAAATGATGAATCAGCTCAGTATTGTGCATCCTTCCTGACTGCAGCTGCACTTTGGCTTCACCCGTTTGTTAATCTCTATTAGACAATGATCAGGTGGAGCTAACTGGGATGGTTAAATGTGCAGCCTAGACCTTAGTTCTGATTGTGTATTTTCTGTAGATTTTATTTTATTCCATTATTAATCTTAACGCTAAAAGTATGCTGGATTAAACAATGTTTTGTAGCTGTCTATTGTTGCTTAACAAGCAGAAACTGCCTCTGTTACTGATTGTCAGTCACATCTGGACTCATTAACTCTGCCTTGCAGCTGGGGGATCATGTATTTTTCTGTTTATTTTATGCTTTAAGAAACCAGTAGCAGGACAGAAATCATTATAAATGCAGGCAAATTAGGTTAAGCAACAGACAGCTACAGCTTATAAGCTTGACCCTCCCATATTTCAGTCAGAATTGACAAAGCGAAACGTCTTCAAGAAACCAAAGACGTCCAGTTACCTTCATTCGAACCCCCTTTGGATTACCATGACCTGGATGACTGAGAACCTTCACCAGCAAGTAGTTTCTAACCTTTCCTGGTCCGACCCACTGAGTCAGAGCTTCTCCAACCTCCCGTTCATTCCCATAAGCAGCAGCGCAGTCGATGTGTCTGTATCCACACTCTAGAGCGACCAGCACTGCCTGCTTCACCTGGAAATCAATTGATGCACATTATTAATCTCCGTTAAAATATGACTGTACTTAATCTAAATGTTTGTGTGTGTGTGTTGCTACCTGTCCTGGAGCACTCTTCCATGTACCGAGTCCAATGACAGGCATCCTCTGCCCTGATGAGAGAGCCTCAAACATGCTCATGTTTCCGCTCCGAGGACCTGACAGATGAAAGACAAAAGCCTGTGTGAGGTCTCCCTTTGTGGCGGACACAGTGGACATCCAGTCATTATAACTAAGTGCTAATACTCTGTTACTGATTGTCAGTCACATCTGGACTCATTAACTCTGCCTTGCAGCTCGGGGATCATGTACTTTTTAGTTTATTTTCTGCTTTAAGAAGCCAGTAGCAGAACAGAAATCATTATACATGCAGGAAAATTAATTGCTGGGTGACCCACTTATTGTTGAGAGTTGTTTTCAAAGCCTCAAAGCAGAACTGTTGAGCTGATAAATAAACCCTGAGTGAACCCAACAGTACTGCTGGAAATGGCTGATACAGCTTCGCGCCTTTAGTCACAGAAGAGTGTAGCTGGAGCTGCTGCATCCTTACCGTTGGCTCATTAACAGCAGTTAAACATGATCAGAGTCCACAGAGACAAATATCCTGACCTGGTCTCACCCTCTGACCCAACCTGTGAAAGAAATCCTCAAACACAGTCTAGAAGAGACATTTGTCAGTCAAGGTTTCTGTTTGTACCTAGCATTGATTTTAACGAGCTGAGGTCAAAGTCTGTTTATCTATAACTCACTCTGATGGAAAATGTCCAAACGTCATCATTCTTGTGTTTTGTCTCCCATGATGAGAAGAAAAGATGTTTTCTAAGCTTTTTTTGCTGTTCTGATAGCATTTCAGATTCCTTGCACAACTAGATTTTACTAAACAAATAGTATTTCTGTACACATATGTAGATGCATGGACAGAGCCACCAGTAGAACTCAAATGCTTTGAGTTTTTATTCTTTTTTTGCTCTAACTGCTCTTTATTTTAGAAGAAGAAACAATTTTTAAATAGCACATCTCAAGATAAAAGTCTCAAGGCGCTTCACAAGAACAAAAAATACAAATAAAAAATATCTATAAAAAATGGGGACAAAAAGAAAAATTTTGATTAAAAAAAAATTAACAAGAAAAAAGTAATCATGGGTGTTAGAAGCAAGTTGACCAAGAGAGTCTCTGACTTTGGAAACCAGCTTGTCTGGGGCACAGATGAGAATCTCAGTCTTGTCATCCTTCAGCTGTAGAAAGTTCCCAACCATCCAGGTTTTAATAGGGTCTAAGCAGGTGTGCAACAGCTGCAGCTTAGACATCTCATGGGGCTTAAAGGAGATGTACAGTTGGATGTCATCTGCATAAAGATGGTAGGAGATTCCTTTAAAAGAGCCCAGGTTGTGCTGAAGAGGGAACAGATAGAGGAGGAACAGTAGAGGACCCAGCACATAGCCCTGTGGGACACCATGGGCGAGGGAGGTGGAGGAGGACCGAAACTTTGAGATGGCCACAGAGAAGGAACGCTCAGACAGATAAGAGGAGAACCACTCCAGAGCAGTTACTGAAAGGCCTCTCTCAGCCTATCCAGTAGCT
Organism: Aphyosemion australe; assembly: GCA_006937985.1. Taxonomy (NCBI): domain Eukaryota; kingdom Metazoa; phylum Chordata; class Actinopteri; order Cyprinodontiformes; family Nothobranchiidae; genus Aphyosemion; species Aphyosemion australe. The sequence continues at coordinate 1,821,595 of SSNS01000040.1, forward strand.
GGTGATGGTCAACAGTATCAAAGGCTGCAGTCAGGTCCAGCAGAACCAGAACAGAACAGTCCCCTGCATCACTGTGAGTCAGAAGGTCAACAGAGACCCTGAGAAGAGCTGTTTCAGTAGAATGAGCTCTATAGAAACCTGGCTGGTTATTTTAAGTAGAGACAGGAGGGAGGATTAGAAATCAAGCAGAGCCGTGCAGCAAAGAACCACAGGCTGCAAGTCAAACCTGGACCTGCAGTAATTAAAGCCTCAGCATTTGGGTCACCAGCTCAGTTAAGATACTCTTAACTCCCTCAGATGCTTCTCATAATCTTTACAAGTAATTAAAAACAGATTTAGTATGGCTGAAATTGAGCTTTTAAATGCCTAACAATTAAAAATATATTAAACTGATGTTTTCTGCAGTGTCCTCAACATAATCAGATTGAAAGGGGTAAGAAAAATATGAAAATTCACCCCCTGATAATTACAGAAACCTGATTCTGGCTCATTAAGATGATTTTTTGATGTGTGTAACTGATAAAGAACAAACTCAAGAGACACAAACTTAACTTCACACGTTTGGTTTATTTGTCCCATTATTAAAAGTTAATAAATACTGTCTTGTCAAATGCAGACGAGCAGTGACAGCGAGTCTTTCAGCAGCAGCACATGTGGAGTCTGGTTGCAGCCACGCTTTAGTGTCCTCTGAGGCTTTAAGAGTCAGGACAGGACAATCGCACACTCAGAAAAACCCACGTCTCTCCCATTATCTCAGCGTTTTGTCAGCATCTTTACAACATAAAAGTGTCTTTATAATGAATCTAAATACTTTTGTGCAAAATAAAACACACATATATGACCTGCAAGAGTTTCCTGTACAACCCATGCTCGTATACATTTTGAAACCTGCATTTTTTTACCGTTTCTCATTCGATTGGTGTACGTTGAACGCACAGATGTTTCAGAAGCTGTTGTGAATCACAAAGATGAAACCAAAACACCAGAAACCTGCGTGGTTTATTTTTGGCACCGCTCACATTAGCACCAAGACATGGCTTTTTAAAAAGCCACGAGAGAGAGAGAGAGAACTATACACAGCAAAGCAGGGTCCATCAGAGTAAACCTCGACTGTTTTCTTTAAAAGTTAAAGCCGTACTTGTTTCCCTCGGGGAAATTCAAATTGTACTTTTAAAACATTTTACGTTGAAGACAAAAATCCCTCCTCAAAAACCCGATCCTGGCTTACAGTACGATATAAACTGTTTGTAAAATCGTCAGCTCCAGCGCAGGTCCTTGTTCGTTGTGCACTAAACATGGCTGTTTTTGTTTATAAATTACAGTGTGACCTGTGTTCACCTGTGTGATCGGACTCTGGGCTAAGGCACCAATATGTCCCCTAGAAACTGAGCCGGGCTTTATCACTTATTAGCAGCCGAGCAGCTCAGAAGGGAAGAGCACCCATAGTTACAAACAGATTGTGATGTTCGAGCTTAGGCTGCTGTTACAGTGTGTGATTGTCATTCCCAGATTATTCGTTTCAGCAGAGATAATAGAAACCGTGATGCAATGCAGGACTTTAGGTGGGAACTCATTTAGGGGAAGGAACTTGCAGACTTGAAGCATTATATGGTCTGAAAACATAGAAACTCCCAAAGTATAAAGAATAATTATAGAACAAAAACATTTTTTGAAGACTTTTGGAAAGGAAAACATTGGGAAGGAAATGTTGCTTTTAAGAAAATACGTCAAACTTCCTCCTTTCACAAAAAGACGAGGATCAGAGCTGGAGAGCTTATAAAACCATTCACAAATCTGTAGAAAACAGGTAAGAAAATAAGGTCCAGTAGCAGCCGCGGTGGCGCTGAGCTCTGAATTTCTGATGTGTGTGTGTGCTCGGGTAAAAGGACAAAACAAATATGGATAAATTAAATCCCGATCTTGCCTGACCTGCCGGCATTTTTCATCCTCCTGCTGTAAAGTTCATACAAACCATCTGCTCTGCATGCTCTGACACAGGACACGAGAAGGGTGACTGCCACAGCAGCATGGTGGGTGATTTTTTCTGTGATCGGTGTGCTGGTAGGAAACCAGAAGTGTGTTCCTATGACTGAGGGAGGTGCTGTCGGATTATCTCTCTGGACTGAGGGGGGATCCTGTCAGGAAAACGAACAGAAAACTCCACGATGAGATCACCGCGTTGAGACGGGTTCTTCGGGAAAGGCAGGCCTTCCCCTCTGAGCCGCTTCGCTGTCCCTGGCTTGATGATGTCATGACAGGGGAGAGAGATGACGCGGTTTTCCAGCGTGGGGATGCTAACCGTGCAGCCACACAGCGCCTGGAACAGAGAGGATATAGAGGGTTAATATCCCTGGAAAAACAATGAACTGCCAAAGCCATGAATATCTCAGTGACTTAGTCTTTCCATGAGGTAAAACCAGACTTTATCTTGACAACACGTCATCATGAGACAGCCTATTTCCTTTGTGATGTGTGTGTGTGTGTGTGTGTGTGTGCAGCATTTGGAGAAAGACAGTGTCCTCCTTGACAAATCATTTAGCAGAGTGTGAAGAAAAGACTGCAACAGGAACATTAGGAACTTGGCAGGGGCAAAGTTTTTAGGTCTTGTGTGTACGTGTGTGTGTGTGCATGTGTGTGTAAGTGTGTCAGCATTGCACAGGAGGCTAATTTTAGCAGCACTCTCATATCTCGGGCTAATGAAGTGAGGCAGGAATCGGCTGAGCTCGTAAATAGTTGGAGGGCTTGTCAGATCCTTACAGTTGTGCCTGCTTGTGCACACAAACGCACACACACACACACACGCATGCATACACAAACACACACTTGTATGCTCTTGTGTGTCGTCCTTATCAAAGTGCTGCATGAACCCAGCCAGACTGTAGAGACATGAGGTTTTAATAGCTACACAGGCTTTCCACTGAGCATCATTCACCACATTTACACTAAATGGACACGACTTTTTTAACCCCATCTGAGTGAATGAAAGGTTTTAGGCTAGAAGAGCAACTGTTACATAAAAATCAGCACAAATAATAAAGGTCAAGTCCTAATAATGCACTGCTTTTTACATTTGCCTCTATTTGAGACATCCAGAACAACAAATGGACTCCTGTGCAAATGTTTATATGGTTCCATTTTTATTATGGTTTGATATGCTTCCATGTGTGATAATAGTTAGTTAACACAAAGAATAACTGAGTTTTTATTATCGACTCAAAATAATCAAATGGATTTTTTAATATTAGGATTTAATGATGAGAATCTTTGCAGGATAATTGATTTTAAGTGTTTAAATAAATAAACTAAATTAAAGCGGATATTTAATTCAGGAGTCAGTAAATAAAAATTAAATATTTAAAAAACTGCATTTTTACCTAAGAGTAATGAAGTTAATCTATGCAAAACTGGTTATATTTTGACATTTCATAACCACAAAATTGCTGATTATCAAGATGAAACATTTCTTTTTCTAAACACTACAATAAAATCTTGAGGCATTTATGAGATTTTTTTACCTCAGCTAAAGTGGTACCATTTTGACCAATTATGAAAAGCCTGATTTATGATGTGCAAGATCCATCCCAGAACAACCCATTAAACATTCATAACCAGTGAGAATCTTGGACCACACACCTGTGACAAGAACATCAAATTTCTCACACCTCTCACTCAGAGCTTAGGTGGGACTGAGCTCATCTTCAAACATCTTCATTTTGAGCTGTAAAGTTTGCACATTTGCAATGCAACGAACAAATCTCTAAACTTAAAGCTGCGACATAAACGGGAAGCGTGGAAGTTCTGGTCAAACAGAGCAGCTGCTTCAGAGTTTTCCAGTCGTGACACTAAGTGTCCTTTCACACATGCATTATGGTTTAATCTGACGCTGTGGCTCAGCCTCCTGCTATGATCGCTTCCATTGACAAACACGGGTCTTACACACACAGACGGGTTACCATGACGCTCGACACACACTGCCAGCTGATCGCTGATTACGTAAGCCTCAGCGCAGACAACACCATAGAGACTGGCACAAACACACACACACACACGTTCTGCTATGTGTGATAGATCACTTTAGCTTATTGATGGCTAAAATTTAAAGAGCAACTGCCATTACTCCATACATAAACCTAGAAATTTTGCTTTATAATTCAAATTCCAACCCGACAAGGTTAAAACTCAATAACGGCTAAAAATGCATCTCATCGTAGGTTCTCTTCCTTCACTGTGGCTTTAGAGCCCAACAGCAGCACATGTTTGAATTGCTGAAGTGAGTGCAGTGCTGAAAAACACTAGCATCAGATGGTAGGGGCATGCTGCAGGGCTGTAGTCGTTGCAAAAGATTCAGATTCAGTTGGATTTTAGGGGAATCATCCATCCATTTTCTGTAACCGCTTATCCGAGCAGGGTTGCGGGGGGCTGGTGCCTATCTCCAGCAGACATCGGGCAAACAGGCGGCGTACACCCTGGACAGGTTGCCAGTCCATCGCAGGGCAACACAGAGACACACAGGACAAACAACCAAGCACACACTCACACCTAAGGACAATTTAGAGAGCCCAAACAACCTGACAGTCATGTTTTTGGACTGTGGGAGGAAGCCGGAGTACCCGGAGAGAAGCCACGCATGCACAGGGAGAACATGCAAACTCCATGCAGAAAGACCCCAGGCTGGGATGTGAACCCAGAACCTTCTTGCTGCAAGGCAACTGCGCTAACCACTGCGCCACTGTGCAGCCCTTAGGGGAATCAGTGTGTCAAATTCAAGCGACAATCTTTGCAATCATCTCTTTTTGCTGGCATCGCTGTGAAGACACCCGAGGTCTCTCAGGATTATAGTCAGACAAGGTTGGCAGCACTAAACTCAGACTGTTCATCGGGGCACGCTTCCAGCAAAAAAGCAACCAAATAGCAAAAAGCGACAGATTAATCTCCCAAACACTGATTTATCGTGTAAACTTCCATTTGCAAGTAGCTACAACCTATTAGTGAGGCTGTGCTGTCTGATGATATGACCCATGTGGTCCAGGATGTGGAGGGATGTGTAATCCATAACCTGCCCCGTGCTTTTACTGCAGTATTTAGTTATCTGTCTTCTGAGAACGCAGAGCAGAGTGGAGCGCTGCAAAACGAGCTCTTATTTGCTTTGGAAACTAAATCATCTGACCCACTTCCCTAATATTCCCCAGATGCATCCACCCATCCTCCACTCCAGCCTCGTCTTCCCTTCTCTGCCCCATCTCGTGTTTAGCTCCGTCAGACTCAAGTCTCTTATCTGGCAGCGGTAAGTCGAGAAGGCTTTAGCTGTGTGGGAGTTCTGCAGTGCAAATTTAATCACCGTGCAGGTTTGATTAAGGGCCATCTCCCGCTTAACGTGACTCAACAAACTCCAGTACCATCAAGTCTGCACCGTGTCAAGCCAACGGCGCTCTTTTCGGTGCATTACTTATGTGATGATTTGCAAGAGTCGGTGGAGCTGTTACATGAAAGCCTCTCAAAATGAGAACAAAAGAGCTCCACTGGAAAGTCTGACACTCCGAGAACACCTGCCATTATCTGGACCACGTGAACTGCAGTGGCAACATTATTAGAAACATTAAAGCTGTGCTGCACCCGATGCCCCCGCTGTGTAGGAGCGGCCAATTAAATAGCCTGACAGTCACAATTATAGCATCCTTGCTACACCACAATCCATCTTTGACCAAATTTATTTGCAAAGACGCTTGAAGGTGCAGATGAGGTTGCATGCGAGTGCAGAGCAGGGTGTTTGTGTGATGCATTAGGTGTTTATGTATATGATTTCATGCAGCTGCACAGAAACAAGTGAGGAGGTGGTTTCATGGCTGTCACACAAGGACACCACATTCCTGCTGCTTCTCTCACACCACAGCGACAGAAACGCCGCGTCTACTGATCCTGCTCTCCAGCAACAACCACAGATACACAAACTCATAACATCCCACCCAGACTTATTCAGTTACAGTCACATGTCTCTGCTTTCATCTACATTTCTCCAGAAGGACTCATGGATGCAATAGATTTCTGTCTGGCTTTCTTCTCTGGAAATCAGTGGGAATTACCAACTAATCTACACCCAAAAGAAGTGCAAATAATATATATATATATAAAGATTCACCTCTTTTAGATTAATCTTGCAGTTATAAATGATATTGGAGCCGTCTCTCCTGAAGTGGGCATGCCCTTTGTCTTTAAGGACGAAGACTATGTCAGCAGGAATGTTCTCAGGGGTCTCATCCCCCTCCTTTGGGAAAGTAATCTTGGTGCCCTCCTTCCAGCCCTTCTTGATGACAATGTTGAGAATCTTGTCCTCCGTCCTCATGCTTCGCCCGTCAGGGTTCAGCCTGCGGCGAGTGATCTTCATGCGCTTGGTGCAGCCATGGAAGATCTCTTCCAGCGAGACCTTCAGCTCGTGGACCACCGGAGCATCCTGCTGCTTACGGCTGGTCCCCAAACGCTCCGATGGAGCGCCTCTCCGCCTGCGGCCCTCTGCTGGGAAACCATTGTTCATCCCACCAGGAAAACCAAACTGCCTTCCAAAATGAGCAAAGGGATCATCCTCATCCATTTCTGTGTCTTGCTCTGTGCCGTTGTTGTGGTCGTTGTGGAAGGAGAAACCATTGGAGCGGCTGTGGCTGCGGTTGGAGCCAAAAAACATGTCAAAGGGGTTGGAGCCGCCAAAGAAAGATGCAAAGGTAGCGTGGGGGTCCCCATGGAAAGTGTAGTGGTAAGCAGAGCTGCCAGGAGCACCGGATGAGCTGCTGCCTCCTGTCTTCAAACCTGGAAAAGAAAACAGGGATGAGAACCTGGATGTGCCCAAACACCCACCAAACTCAACTACCAGACGCAGGACGCGCTTAAATAAAAAACAAAGAGGAGGCAACATCAGAGAGAAGAGTGGAGCTCATGTGGGAGGAAAAAATCCCACAGCATCACTGATCTTCCAACAGAGCTGCTAGTGGAGGTCACTCCATCCCACCAACACACACACAAACACAAAACACCCACAAATGCAAACTACAGCAGTCACTGCTATTCTTATCTCCACCACACGATGATCTTGAGCCATGTGTCTGCGAGCTAGCAGCCTCACACACACTACACTAGTAGTTAAGGTAGATTCTAAGGTATTAGACACACACCCCAGCACACGAACACTCAAACATCAGAATTATTACTTCAGTGGCCGAAGCCGACCACTGTAATATTAGATCTGCGTTCCTGATCTAGTAATGCATTCTACAAAACAGAACCCTGAACTTTCACCCATTTATCAGGATGAGACCTAGATAGAAACCCCCCTCCTCCTCTTCCTCACCTTCCTCTCCCAGCTGATCGTAGATGACCCTTTTCTTGGGATCGCTGAGGACCTCATACGCCTCTGCGATTTCCTTGAACTTCTCTTCTGCATTGGCATCCTTGTTCTTGTCAGGGTGGAAGCGGAGCGCCATGCGTCGGTAGGCCTTCTTGATCTCATCCTCGTTGGATCCCTTGGGGATTCCCAAGGTCTTGTAGTAGTCCTTCCCCATATCCCTGCTCTCTCGGGACTCAGTGGTCCTTCTTCAGCTCAGGCTGTGTTCAGTCACTGGTGGGACACAAGACAAGCGTGAGAGTCTCCTCTGGGACAGATTATCCCCAGACCAACACACTATTATATATATATAAGACCTGGTAAAAGGAACTCAAGAAATCTCCTTTGAGCTTTTGTGTTTTCTAATAGGTGATATGTTGGGAACACAGAGTGCTGCTTTGTCTAGCTGTTGCTATGGTGATGATGTGATTTCGGTGCTGATGTAGCCTGAGATGCTGAGATGGAGAGCAGAGGAATCCCCAACATCTGCTTTGCATTCGTGCTGCCTGGTCATTTATTCCTCCTAAATGTCTTGACCTGGATTTTGGCTGCAGCTGATGCTGATGAAGAGTCTGCACCTCACTGCTGTACTTCACCACCAGCTGGGCACAGACCCACGGAGGAGAAACCTTCTCACAGAGGCACTGCGGTGGATTATGAGCAGCAGGACAATCATCTCTAGGAAATATGCTCATTTATCTATATTGTTATTATTCAGCGCCTGTTTGCTGCAAAACTGCACCTATTATTATAGCAGCCTGGAATAATAAATCGTGCGTTCCTGACCCTGACGATTTCAACCAGGGGATTTCCCGATGTACTAAAAAAATAGATAATAAAATCATCAAATAAATGAACCCTACCAGAATGCTCTCTAAACGAGGAATCAGATCATCCTCCTCTTCTTCTCCGGCGTCTCCGCTCCTCTCTGCTCCTGTGCCTCTCTTCCCTCCAGCCCTGCTGTCTGCCAGCCGCTCCGCCGCTGATGCGTCCTTAAAAACTGACGTCAGGAAGCCGGACCGGCGGGATCACAGGCTCGGAAATAACCGGTGAGCAAACGCTCAAGTCCGACTGACGTTTCACCGGAAAGACGAATGCCCATGCAGCCAGACCCCCCACAGGCTGTCCTCCAGTTCAAGGAAATGATCAGAATATAAATAACACGCAGCCGTCATGTTTATTAGGGGAACTACTCCTAGCGGCGACTACCTGGGCCAACATGGAAACTTTAAGATCTGCAACAAAAAAGAGAATAAAAATAATTTCCTTACCGAGCCTGCAGCTCTGTCCGGTTGGACCAGACCCAGCCCCCCTCAGCCAGACTCCTGCAGGTCCAACACGAGCTCTGCTAGTGGCTTTAACTTGATGCTTCCCATGTAACTGGACACATAACCAGTGTAAAGCAGAGGCGCGTCTTTATAAGCTGAAATATTATTATTGTTACTATAAAAGAACAAAAAAAGTAGGTGTTCGTGTCTATGGTGCCTCGTGCCTGGATTGAGTCTGCACGCGCGCGCACGCACCACTGAGTCATGTGATGACTCCACACAAACCCTCATCTTCGTGAAGACAAAGTCACTGAATCACATCCAACATAACAAAGCAACACAACTTCAACACTCACATGTCATCTGGCTTCAGCTGTTAGCTCTAAATAACCCAAAGATCAGACCCAAGAGAAACCCTTAACCAACATGATAGCTCCCAGATGGACATAAATAAGAAAAACAAATTATTTTTAAATTTTAGACACTTTTAAATCAAATGTAATACAAAAAAAGTCAGAAACTATATTTGTTGGATATTAAAGTGACAGGTCAGGTCTTTTAGGGTTAGGGAACAACCCGGCTAGGTGAAATAGAGATAAATTCTGACAGGATAAACAAGCAAACAGCTGTTTACAGTTATTAAAATACCCAGCACACAAGCACGCACACCTCCAGTCATTTTTTAGTATCTCACAGGCAACTTGGCTCTGATTCATCAGTCCCACATTCTACAAATGAGTCAACACGAGCTTTCCGAACAAAATCTACCCTCACTTGTTATTTACAACAGGGGGATTTGCTCCTTGCAACAAACAAAAGCACAGCACATCCTGCTTTTTTAAAATATCTCTCCCTGATCTCATCTCAGATGTGAACTAATCAGCAAGTGACCTGTCCAGCCTTTCATAAGGTCTGAGTCATTATTGATGACTTTTATCTCTAAGTGCTCAGGAAGGTACACTCAGCAGGAAGAAGCACTCCTGATCTATTTGGTCAATTCGAGAGGAAGAACAGAAATAAAGACTCATTTAAGTCTGAGTCACTGGACTGGTGTGGAGGTGTGAGGAGTGTGGGTGTCTGAATGGAGGAGCCTGTCTGACACACACAAAGAAACTGGGAGAACTTTCTTACAGTAAAGCTTTACATCCAAACAGAGTAGTTGTTTATTTTAGCCGTAGCTGTGCAGAGGAATGTGAGGAGACATTCCTGAGTGCGCTCGTTCAGTGTCCGCGTTTTGGCTGCATGAAGCAGCTGTCACAGAAAAGCAGCTGGTCAGGAATCGAATTTTCTTCATGCAGACGCCTCAGCTCAGCCTGTCACTCTGAAACATGCTAAAATGCATTGAGGGATGCAGTGTTACACTGAATCTACACCAGGACTAAAGCACCGCTTAGAAAATCAATTTGCACTCGTTAGAGCACCTTTATCTGTTTTACGTCTGCTACTTTATCACCATCATTGACCGATGTGATGCTCATCAACGTGCTGCTCTGATGCTGAGTGTGCACTGAAACAGTCTGGGAACAGCTATTCCTGACCTGATGCAGGGTTTCCATGGTGACACAAGAATCTGCCAGACAGCGATGTCTGCCAGGTATACAGCCTCAGCACCGAGTCCTCTGAGCACGTGCCTATGTATGTGTGCTGGCACATGGGGTGAAAGGAACTATGAGACTATTATTTAAGAGCAACTTTTTTTCTTTCACTTGGATCCAAACCACTTCGTGTCTCACCTCACCACCAGAGCTGAGAGACAGCAGAACAGATGGTTGAGTAAATGGTGAGAGACATCAGACGATGGAGGGTGAGCCAGCAGTGAATGTTTGAAAGCATCTCCCACCTCCTCTCCTCGTCTCTTCATGAGCCTCGGATCCACCAACCCTCTCTCCCTTCACCCATCCGGTAACCATAGAGACCGCTGTTGCCTGAGGAGAGGTTTTTCCTTGAAAGACACTGTCAAATGAGGATGCTGAATTTAAGTAAGCTCACAGAAAGACATCACTCAATTTAGTCCCTCTCTCTCTCTCTCTCGGGCGCTGAAGCTTCCTTTTAGAAGCGAGGGACATGTACTGTACATCTGGTACAAAAATAACATGGATGCTGGTTAAAGCACTCTGCAGGAAAACTCATTAGAAGAAAAGAATAAGGTCAGCTTAACCAAAAGACTAATGAATAACAGGATCTTAGATTCAAGAGGAGTAATGTGGTCTTCAACCCTATCATACAGCAGCAGAGCGGCTCTTTACCCTTGCAGGGGCATCTGTCGGTGCATGGGAGATTGCCCAACCAGTCTTATGTTTTATTGACTTGGGGGAAGCCTTACAACTATGTTCCTTGTGGTGTTCTTCAGGGATGAGATTTCAAGTGCCCTGCTAACAGCCATTTGGTCCCTGTTCAATAGAAGCTGGTAAAAAGTCAGACTCAGCTTAGCGTTAAACTCCACCAATGCATAAAAATGCACAAAACCTTCATTGACAGCATTTCTAGACACATCAAAGGGTGGAGAACCTTCAGTTTGATGGGTTTCAGATTGCACCTCCTCTTTTTATGAATGAGGCCACGTTGACCAAGACCTCCTGCAGACACCGGAATGTTTCGCAGCTGAGTGTGAAGCAGCTGGGATTGGGCATCAGCATCTCCAAGTCTGAGACCAGATTCTGCCCCAAGGTGGAGGAGTTTATATGCTTTGGAGTTTTGTTTATGAATGATCATAAGTTTAAGACCACTTTAAAAATGGGCAAAAATCATATTTTGCATGGTCGGATCTAGGTAATCTCTGATAAGAAGAAATTTAACCTTAATGGTGCATGACAAGCAGATCCCACCTGAGAGGTTTTCTACACGCCACAGTTGAGAAGGCGCCATATGGAGCTTCAGGAGGTATCAAAAGGCCAGATGTTGCAGAGGGCAGCAATCCTCATGGCTGAGGGCCCTCGTCTCTGTGGCGGCGACTAGGTTTTTCAACAGGACAACATGAAGCACACAATGCCTGCAGGACAAGGGACTTCTTCCAGGAGAATAACCTTTTGGAACATCCTGCATGATCTAAATTTAATGGAGAACTTTTGGGGATAGATGGCATGGGCAGTTTACAAAAATGAACAAAAGTTCCAGACAGTAGATGCCCTTGGTGCAGTCATCTTTACCACTTGTGAGAAATGTTCCCACTCACCTCATGGAAACGCTTGCATCAAGACTGCCGCAATGAATTTTTGAAGTGATCAAGGCTGGATTAATTTCTGAGTTCATGTTTCTGTTTTGTAGGCGTGGTCTTAAACTTTTGATCAGCTGTACCTCCTTCATTTTAAGTGTCGTTTTCAATAACCTGCATGCTCAGAAGATGTTTTGTCTCACTAACATCACATATTTCTTATTACACATCTTAAACTTCAAACATTATCTGTGCTAAATATGACAACTACTTTAATTTAGGTCAGTTGTACCTAACTAACAAAATATACTATAAACTAGACCGCAGACCTGTCATATTTTGACACTTTGAGTGAGAGGAGAAGTAGCTAAAGAGTTTGATGTATAATAGGTGCACGGTATGTAAAAGTTGTGTCAGCTTGAGGAAGACCCAGGACTGGCCTGGTTTTGGCTTAAAGCCTTTCCTGATGAGTGAGGTAAGTGGGGAGAAGGACCTGATTCCAGATAAATCACAGAAATGGATAAAAAGACTGTTTTTGACTTTTGTCTGTCAAAATGAATGGCTGGACATCTACTTGTTGTTCATATAAACAATCATTGGAGTTTAATTTCATGTTCATCCAACATGGCAATAAATGGTTAAAACACCATCGGTGATACATTCAGTCCACTTTATTTATTACTTGTCTTTGTACAGCCTGGCTCCGTAGCTCCCTCCCTCCCTCCCACTTCTTGCAGCAGCCAAACAGACCAATTCTTGATCCGTGACTAATAACAAAATGCTTCTGACATTAACGGTCTCTACATAACACCGACATCGGCAATAAGGCGAGCTTCGGGCTGCTGAAGTGCAGCTCGATTGGTTCTGAGATGGCACAAAACAACAGAAGTGGTGAGCTGGCGAGGGTAGTTAAACATGAAAGAACTGTTCAGTTTAAATCAGCTTTTATCCTAAACAAGTACATGAAAGTGAAATTAAGGATCGAACACCATCACGTCCACGCTATTTCTCCCTCTGATAAAAACCTCCAGCATTAGCCCTCGGAATAACAGCACAGGAAGCCAAGATGATTGGCACATTGTGAGAGGTGTTTGGTGTGTTTTCACACTACCACATCAGGAAACGACAGGTGGAACCATGGCACAATGTCCAGAGAGTTAAAGCAAAACAAGTAGATGAAATTTAACGTCTCTTTGGCAAAAACGAGGCGAGCACTTTGGGTTTTACATGAATAACACTGATAAATGTTGCATTAGGGATGATTACCGCATACAGGTGTCCACTGAGTTCATCTGAATGCATACAGTACCTAGGATTGTAGTATTGACTGCAAGATTTAAATCAGGCAATAAATACGGTCTTCCAGCTTCCTTCACTTTAAGAAGGTACCAGTACACATCTAGACCAGATCAGTCCTTCAGCTTCCTCCAAATGATCTCTGGACCCTTTCGTTTTTATTTCTGCTTCAGATTCCTAACCCTAACCCTAACCCCACATCTAAATCTGCTCTGATTCATGAATTCCATAAAAATAATGCAACTCTTCCCTCTAATCATAAGCAGAACACATGGTGTTAAAAATTAATAGGCAAGGTAAATAAAGCAACGAGGCGTAAAGAGAATAGAAGAAATAAAGTGCTAAAATGTCAGATTAGCACTTAAAATGCTTTGATTTCTGACCGACTCACTGATTCCTGTCAACGAGATACGCTTCACAATGTCACTTCCTACCACGCCGAGTCCTCATCCATGGAGAAACTTTGTGCTCAAGTAAGGTTTTGTCTGCTAAAGGCAGACGTTTCCAGTCACTTCGTTCAGAGCTTTATCAGGTTAGTGAATGACGTGTAGATATCTGAGGTCTGAGTACAGGAGGTTGACGAGCAGGACGAGCAGCCGGGGGCCATCTTTGAGACAGTGTCCTGGGTAACGGATGAACTGGACGACTTTATTCAAAGGCTCCTCTAATTCAGCATACTGCTTGTTGCTGGACATTGCCTCCAACATCCCCAACATCTGCATCCACCGAGAAAAACAAGAAATACGAGTTAATTTTGGAATATTTTTGTACAGCATGATAAGTTTGTGTGCATACCTGTTGTGCTTTTGCAGACAGCCGTAGGTCAGTGGTGGGTTGGAGTCTAAGCTCCGTCTCTGATGGCACTTGGATGGACAGGAAGACCGCCAGACTGCGTACCACCACCCTGAACCTAGATGGAAATAAAATAATTAGCTCATTTTTTTTACTGTTTCACTTGACCTGGGTTCCAGGTGTATTTATTTGCTTATTACCTATTAGAAACAGGGGACCTCTTCCCGAGTCCTATGGCTCCCAGGAGCCCAGAGTTCAGTCTTTCCTCTCCGAGCTGAAGCAGTCTGCTTTGCAGCCTCATCAGACCCATGACGACTCCCGACACTTCAGTCTGACCCGCCTGTGGCTGCAGCTGCTCCACGTAAAGATTCAGTGCTTTGTGCCACCAGAGGAACAGTTTAGCTTCATCATCTGGACCACTGGACACAAACAAGAACCTCCAGGTTAGCATTTCTAATGGGCCAGCAGTTTTCAGACTGGCATGATGAATGCTGGACAAACCTGGGGAAGACCTGAGTGGTCCATGTGGTAATGAGAGCCAGAATCCTCCTCTCATTGGCTGCGGTGTATTCAGTGTTGAGACGCTGCAGGATGAAGGCGTAGAGTGTCAGGAAGCTGCCTCCTGATTGGCTCTCGGAGAGGAAGTCATCCATTGTGAGTTCAGGCACCTGCAGCGATGCCAACACAGGGCCCCAACCCACAGACTCCTCCTCAGCTGCGAACGCAGACAAGAAAAACGTGTGAATCCTCATCATCGAATCTACAAGAAGGGTTTTGTTTCAATGCCTAAACCGCGCTCCCTCACCATGGCTGAAGTGTGCTGTGATGCAAGCCTCCATGATGCGCGTCATGTGTCGCACTGACGCGAGGCAGCGAGAGCAGGCTGTGAGAAGAGGAAGAATCGGAAAGCCCCTCCCCTTCCTGTCCAGCCAGGTGATGACATGAGCAGCTAACGCCTCACCTGTCGAGACGCTGACTCCATTGAGCAAAGCCAAGGCGTCGCTGAAGAGACCACAGAACGCCATGTGCCTCTGCTCCAAACCCACCTCTGAAACGGAAAACAGGAAAAGGTAAAAGGAGAATTTATAAAAAGTGATTTTTTAGGGTTAAAGTTGTTGAAGATAATTTACCTGGAGGGTTGAACGTCACAACACTTTCCAAAAGTGTCTCCAGCTGAGCCTCCAGGCTGCTGAGGTTGATGCCACCTCCTTGTTCCAGCGTCACCAGCGACTGAACACACCAGCAGACGTAACCTCCAGCCTTCAATGTCTCCTCCTGGTTAAAAAACGTAAGTTTGGTCACATTTTCAAAGCTTTTTGTGCATATTTTAGCAGTTTGAAGTAAAAAAAAAGAAAAGATATTTAATCTGCTATTTCAGCGGCGTTCTGAAAAAAAAACCTCAATCCTAAATTTATAGTACTAATTTTACATTTTACTGATGCTACTGTACATCAAGAGCAGGTATAAGAAGTGTTATATTGACATAATCTGGCTACATGATGCAGAGCTGGCAAAGACAAATGAATTATTAAAGTCTAAGATGGTCCAAACCTCCCACTTTCACACAAAACGTGTCAGCCGAGGGGCAGCAGAGACGCTGATATGAGAGACTCATGAATTATTATACACTTCAACATGAAGCCCGTTCTCGATAAAACAGCTTTCGTGATATTCGCTCATTTTCAGCCACAGTTTGGATCGTAAAATAAATAAATAAATCTATGAATAGCAAAAGAATTTCATTTGATTTTATTCTTATAGACCCCAAAATTTCCACTCTTTCTTAATTTAACGTAGAAATTTGTTTACAATTCCTTAAAGAAACAGATTTTATTAATTGGAAAATTTAAAAAAAGCATGTTACCTGGTGAGGAGCCTCGCTGGGGTGTGGGTGGAGCCCTGCAGCACTACGAAGCAGTTTCAGCAGAAGCTGAGGAGCAGAGTTTGCACTGAGCAGCAGAGAGGGAGGGTAGTGGGTGCTGACATATCCCAGAATGCCCTGGTACGAGGAGAGGTCCAGTTGGTGCCAGGGCAGGGAGGTGGACTGGACCAGCAGACTGAGCAAAGGGGAGTCCTGGAGGGAGAACATATGAATGAATGAGGAGACGAGACGTCTGACAGAGATCAGATCTGAGAGCTGTCTGGACTCACCTGTTTGCTCAGGAGTTCGTCTTCCTTTGCCAGAAACACGAGCATGTATAACAGATAGACCAGCATGGTGTGGGACTCCTTCTGCACGCCCGTGTCTGATGGCGCTGGGTATATCGTAGAGCTGGCAGGTGTCTGCAGGTGGTCACTGAGGACACTGACCCAGTTCACTTCACACATCAGCTCTCCCACAAACAGGAAGCAGCTCTTGGGACTTCCTCTCTCCACCTGCAGGCACAAGAAAAATCCAAATTAAACAGAAATCTAGACTGTTGAACCAGAGGACGCCTAGATAGAGAAAATCTCACATTAAAGAACTGCTCCATGAGCTGAGTGTCAGGATGCAGGTGTCTCCAGGGCAGGCTGCGGAGGTGTGTGTGGTACAGGTAGAGCAGGTACTCAGGTGTGCGTGGGGAGGTGCAGCTCTCACAGTACTGCATCAAACACAACCACAGAGTGCCTCTCTGACCGGGCAGCAGACGATCTGAAACATTCATGTGAACACACCGTGTAAAAGATGTGTGAAGAGATCAAAAACACACCAAGAGAGCTGGGATCTCACCTCTGAATTTGTGATGAAGCGCGTCCGTGAGCTGAACATACAGACCGACCAGATGTCCTGCTGCACCCGCGTCGGTCTCCAACCAGGGGTAGCACTTACTGTTACTGAGTCAAAAAGGAAACGGATGCTGTTACTTACAGCTTTTATTACTGTAATCACGATGGAGGTTAAATAAACTCCAAAACACCAAATACTTATGTACTGATTTTATTATTAAATATTTAATAAAATATTTAAAAAATAAATCTATGTAAAACTGCATCATTTAAATTGGCTGTCATGGATCTGAACAAAACTGTGTGCATTTTAGGAATGCATAGTTTGTCTAAGTGAACAGAAAAATAAACTAAAAGCAAAGATATAAACTAGAATAAACAAAAACATTTGATCAAAATAAACCCCTGTGGTCTATTAGGATAAATATCTGTCCTGTTTAGTCTGTTCTGTCTGATCTCACATCGGTCGCTCTGAATTTTTCACATTTTCTTAGAGAGGTTACGAGGCACGTGAAACTCACCCGCCTTCACCGGTGTCCAGAGGAAAGATCCAGGGCTTAAACAACTTCACAACCTTACCGTGCAGGTCCTGCAGAGCTGTGAGAAAGAACATTTCTCTTTCACAATAAGAAATAAAGGATTTGATGAAAGCTGCAAAAAATATGGCAATCCACAACCACCTTTCATGATTTTGCTGCTTCCCACCATCTCTCTGGCGCAGCTGTTGACCTGAACGCTGATAAGACAACCAATCAGATGCTCCCAGAAGGTGACGACATCAACGATGTAAGGAACCCAGGCAGAGAAGAGGCCGAAGCTGCGCAGGTCAGGCTTACTGAGGCGACTCCGCAGGAAGTAGTCACTTAGCCACTCGACTGTCTCCTCAACCTGTTGGGAAACAATTAAATCCCTAATATAAAGAACATGTGCTTTAATATGATTCAATGAAATCTAAAATGAGCGCTACCTGCTGAGGGGAGAGGCTGATGGGGGTTCTGTAGGGAGAGGCTGTGGGTCCAACAACAGCAGCGGCGCCGACGGATGGTTCAGCTTTGCTCTTCGTGCTGCGAGTTGGAGGCAAGCAGCCGAGCACTCGCAGCGTCACCTTCCAGCACTCTGGACTCAGCAGCTGGTTTGATGAACCTGTGGAGAATAAAATATCCTTTTATTAAAGAATTTGCACATCAAACATCCAAAACATATAAGTAGTGACATTTCTCTGATTAGTTTCCATTTTAACCACCCTGAAGAAAACAATAAACATTCAGCTTTGTTTCATTAGCAGAATCTGACTTTGGTTTGAGAGGACAGAGATTTACTGACATTAAAATAAACATTTGCTGTTTTGACTGAGTGAACAAACGTACTGGTCATGAGCAGACGCAGGCAGTCGCTGTAATGGTCTGGGAAATGGTGGCGCAGGAGCAAGGTCCAGTGTTTGGTGAAAAGGTGAAACGGCATGAGAAGTTCAGGTTCGGGGTCTCGTCCGCAGACGCAGAGAGCTCCGTGGACCAACTCCAGCAGGCGAGTTCTCTCCGAAAATACAGGATGAGCCTCATTCAGCCACTGGGACAAGTCAAACTAAGAGATAGGACACATAAACCAAAGTGATGCAGGTGAACGGCAGGTTTCATCATAATTCTTTACTCCAGTTTGCTTTTGGACTAACCTTAGTGAGCAGCATGAAAATGACATCAGCCGTGTCAAGGTGAAGAGACGTCACCACGTCTTGATACAGGAAGACAAACTGATCGGACGCTGCGTTAGGAGTGAAGAAGGGCGAGATGAGAGGACAAAGAAGCCTCTGCTCCAGGATGGTCTTTAGGACGTGACTGCACTCCCCGGCATTTCCCTGCATAAAAACCTGCGCACAAAAATTACATTGATGCAATTAAAAATGCAACTGGTGATGCAGCAAGATGGTTGCAGGTTAGAATCCTGCACGTTCTCTCCATGCATGCAAGGGTTTTCTCCCATAGACCAAAAACATGCATGCTTGGTTGAACTGTATATGAGTAAATGTAAAAACTCTCTTTCAGTTTCTATCCTGCAGGAAGAAGATTCTGCGTGATGTCATTAACCTGTAACAGACAGGTCATTTATAAAATAAAGATCTTTTTTCCTCATGCACAAATCAGATGCATAAATAAGCAACATGCTGATATAAACACGAAACATTTTCACAATAAATTACTTCTGAACACAAGCAGTTTGGGTCAGCTGGACCATCTTTACATTAGAGGATTTTAAGGTTGTGGCAGAGGGAAGGTGGGTTATGTCTGTGTGTGGGGGGTGCACACCTGGCCCAGAATCTCCACACATGATGACAGATACTGCCGTGCTGGTGGATGTCGCAGCGTGTCCTCACACACAAATGAAACCACCTGGTAGAAAGCAGAAACTCCGACTTGCTGCACAGCTGGAGATTTCTGAGCTTTGTAAATATTCACAAGAGCCCTGAGCACAAAATGAGCACACACACACACATGTCAGAACAACCCTGCTGCATAAAGCAAACTGATTTTCTTTTAAATGCTCTATAAAAGGTTATATTGATTCTAATAAGTTAATTTATTCTGTGTTTGAGATGAAGGGCGTGTTTGCACTGACGTTATAAAGTTCTCGGTGTGAACGGCAGCTTTGGCCAGGCTCTGAGGTGGAGGAGCCATAGAATCAGTCTGAAGCTTCTTGATGTCTCTGCGCAGCAATGTGATCTGGTTCTGAACTGCCTCCTGTCTCTGGACACGCTCACACTACATAGCAACACACAAAAACACCCAGGTTACTAAACTAAAATAGAAAAATGATGACAGTTTGGTCAATTTTAATCACCGTGATGGTGATGTTGGCTGGTCCCTGACACGGCTGTCCTCCCTTCCCTTTACACTCCAGGGCCATGTTGACTTGCTCTGGTTGGTTCTTAAAAAGCAAAGGAAGGCTCTCCAGGAGCTCCTGTTCCATCGCCACCTGCTGGGCTTCACGTGCAACTGCAACCCTATCACAAAGGAGGAGTCTTTTAGCGTCCACTTCTGAGAATGTGAGTAAAAAAAGGGTTAGATCTCCGCATATACCTGGCCTGATCTTGTAAGATGCTGAGGTCCTGCTGCAAGAGTTTAGCGGCAGCTTTAAAGTCTGTGAGACAGCCAGCAGGAACGTCGGCCACTGGAGCCTTCTGCTCCTGGAGCTCAGGAGCAGGAAGGGGAGCTGGGTGCTTCTGCAGGTTGGACAGGATGCGCTCTTTGGCTGATTATAAAGACAAACAGAAACAAACTAGGAATAATGCTTTAATACAGAAATTAGAACAGCAATATAATAAATATAGAGCTAAACATTAAACGTGGGCATTTAAGATATGAAATTATGGGATGTGTAAGTAGGGTTAGACATTTTTTATGTGAAATTAAAATAACAATTAGATGAGATGCTACTCTTGCACTGAGCTTACTGAGAAACCTCAATGAATCAAACGTCTCCATCTACAGCTAAAAGCTCCAAAGACCCATTTCCACCTATCTCTGCATTATTATCTTTGAATAAAAGTTACTCATGTGCACCATTATTGAGGCTGGTGTAGTCCGTGAACCCTGGACTCGGAGGCTGCAGGAACGTCGGCTCACTCTGCACCTTCTGCCACAGAGACAACACCTCCATCTCATCATACTGCAGACGCTCCTGGTCTATGTACTCCAGCCAGAGTTCCTGCAACAAAACAGTAAAATGTTTGAGTAACTCATATAAACATTTATTTATTTTTAATCCCCACAAAACACAAATAGCCTCTGACCTGCTGCCGCTGCATGACCTGAGCCAGTTTGTGAGCTTCGTACTCGGGTGGGAGGGAGGGAAGGTACACTTCCTGTTTCTGCAAACTCTCATCATCCATCCACAAAGCAAACACACCAAACAACCTGCGGGCAAAGCATCAATTAACTAACGCTACCTTTCAGACAACAGGAAGAAGTGTTCTTTATGGACACGCTCAGACCTACCGGACCATTTCTGAGTGGAGCTGAGGGGAGGTGAGGTAGGACGGCTGGGCGTTGCCGGAGGTGGGCTCACTCTGGATGTCTGATGACGGCGTGTTTAGTGGGGGCACCCTGAGGGCCTGGCTGGCGGCGTGGTGAAAGTCAGACACCGCTTGTATTCTCAGCCTCAGATCTTTAAGTAAAGCAGCCTGAGAAGAAACTTGGAAGAACCTTCGTCCGATGCACCCCCCTGCAGCCAGCCTGTGGGGTGACACAAACAGATATGGGTTTATTCTCCCTCTAGTCTCTTTGACAAGAGGGATTTTGGATATGAGAGACTGCTTCTTACCCATACTCAGGTCCAGGCTGTCTGAGGTACAGCTGCAGGAACTTCTGCCAGATGAGAGGAAGGAGGGGGTGATCAGGCGGGGTGGCTAGAGCCTGACACGCCCAGCGATAAACCTGCAGCCGCTGCAGAGACGGCGCTACGGGCAGTTTCAGCCTCTGTTGTGCCCTCTGGATCCCACACAAACAAACTGTTAGTCACCTAAACACTAAACAAAAACCAGAACATCTGGAAACACGTTTACCTTTAAGGCTTGATCTGGGGAGATGTTGGACTCTGACAGCAGCTCATGTTCAACACATCGTCTCAGCTGAGACTCTTCCTCAAACAGCCCCTCCATGTTCAGCACCAGCCAGGCAAACCAGACCTACAGTGGACAGGAAGGCGGTCAGGACTGGAAATTCCTATTAATATGATCCGCAGCATCTCTTCAGATGTCGTTACTTCAAGAGAACTTACTTCTCCGCTCAGAGATTGGCCCTCGATGAAGGATGGTGTGGCATTTCCAGCAATCCATCCAACCAGAGAGGAGAGCAGACTCCGATCACCATGGTAACCCAGGGCATCCTGCATCAAGTAAGAAAACAGAAGCCATTCAAGGCTCACGTTTCTGTTAAAGGATGTTTTACAGATTCAGATTCAAGATCTGAGTCTGTTAGAGCCACAGGAGAGTGTGAATTATGCTAATCAAATATTCTAAATACCTTATGCTGCTGGTAGAGGAGTTTGTGCACACATTCCTCCTGGTGGTGAGTAAAGGCAGCACAGCAGATCTGATCCATGAGGAACAAGACGGTTTTGTCTCGATACCACAGGGCCTGTCGAGTCAGGATTCCCACCCAGAACTCCAGCACTGCAGCAGCTCCGACACGACCGGGCCGAGAGCTTTCCACAACGTGACTCTGAAGGATTAAACATTTACAAATTTAATGCACAAGATAAAACTTGATTTATAATCCTCTTAAAGGTTTTCCTGAACCTTTCTAATAGTGCTTCGATAACATTTATCTAAAAATATAACTTCATCTGGTTTTCCCCCAGAAGATTTAGCAAATGTCTTATTTATATTATTTTCTGTAAGTTTAAGCAGTAAAGCAAGTCTGATGTGTGACGACGAACCTGGATGACACTGTTCAGAAGGCGGACGTTGTCTCCGTAAGTGGTTCCGGTCAGAAGCGGTGCTACTCTGTGTGTGACGTGCTGCGTCACGCCTTGAGGACAAACGCTGTCGTACTGCAAAAACAGCTGGATACAACTCACAAACCTGGTTTTAACAAAAGATAGGAGGTGATACACGCAGCGAGTTAGTTAGGGAGGTGCTGTGAACGTGGCGTCTACATGCAGCTGCCGTCTTACTGAAGGCTGTTGAGCAGGTAAAAGCTCAAAGGGTAGGTGGGAGGCAGGATGTTATCCAGCAGATGCACAGCAGCTCTCAGGTAGCGAGACTGAATCAGACCTTTTAACAGCTCAACTCCATCAGTGCAAAAGTTTTCCAGTCTGAAAAGACAAAATTAATATGATTTAAAATCTTAATTTCACTCAGTGTTTCGTTCTATATGAGTGAAAACAAACCTGTGTCCCACTGATGTCATGGCAAGCGACAGGTAGCATCCAATGGGGAGGCCTGCTTTCTCAGCCCTGAGAACAGAGTGCATGCTGGGAGCATGTGTAAGCTCTGGAGGTGGGTTGGACGCCAAAGCAGGAACCACCCAGGCTCCTTTAGGGCTCTGGGCGTTACCGTGGAGCTTCAGCCTCAGCAGTAGCTGCCATGCCCACTGACTAAAAGATGCTTCAGGAGAAACACCCAAGCGGAGGACGCTGGCGAGGTAAGACACCTGAAGGGAGAAGACAGGAGGGATGAGAAAACAGAAACTGAATCAAGTAATGAAGAAGTCTGTAGGAAAGGCGAGAAGGCGTCACCTGTTTGATTCCCTCTGATATGAGGCCACTGTATGGTTTATCTGTGAGGTACTTCTGATAGGCTTCAGCCACCAGCAAAGCCACCTCACTGTGGAGGACAGAAGACAGGGCCAAAGAGCCGTCCTGCAAAACAATTAAGTTAGACATTCCCTGAATTAAATAAGTTCATAAAATGCTCAGAAATAGTCCAATTTAAATACCTGATTGTAACCCCAGTTGAGACCCTCCAGGATAACGCACGCTAACCGATTCTCCACGGCAGACAGCGGATTCTGGAGCAACCAGGCTCCGATCACGGATAGTTCCTCCGGCCGCGGTTGCCACAGACTCAGAGGCAGCTCTTTACACAAGTACAGAGCCATCTAAAAGCACACAACATGATAAATCATCAGTTTCACCTCTGCCATTATACAGTAGATGCAGATATGAAGCAGTGGTACCAACCATTCCTACAGTCTGTATGGTTTCTCTTAGTTTCTCCAGGAGCACAGAGATTACATAGGGATGGGCTGTTGCTATGGCAGCCAGCAACTCCCTCCCCACCTTGGAGTAAGTTTCTCTGGTTGTCAAACTGACATAAGACACCTGAGGAATCACAAGAAATTCAAGAATATTTGCAGGGAAGAGATCATCATCATCATCAATGAGACCATCTAGTATTCATTTCGATATTTTCTTTGCTCCTGAACAGAAATGATGCGATCATCTAGAATGAATGACCTTTTAAAGGTCATACCTGATAAATCAGCTGAGCGATGGTTGTGATGAATGTGGGGTCAGAGTGCTGGGTTGGTGTTGCCATGTGAGCTAGTGCGGTGAGGAGGGAGATGCCATCAGAGCTGTTCACCTCACACAGCCACTGCTCAAACCTCTGCTGGTGATTTGGATCTGTTCACAGAAAAAAAAAGCATTACACTCACAACTTCAGACAAATGCATCCGTCTTTTTTTAAAGATCCCAAAGCAGCAGACGTGATGAATAAATTAGTAATCGAGTTAAAAAACAAAAAGAGAAACAGTGGCTGCATCTAAGTGGAAACACAAAGCATGTCCTTGTTAGAGACATCAGAAGGATATATTTAGCACTAGTTAAGTGTGTATAATGATACCTCTGAGAGCTTGAATGCAGGATTGTGTGTCAGCAGCAGCACCAAGTGTTTCTAGTCCTGCTGTTTCTGCACACTGCATCACATAAAGGACTTTCCACAGCATGGAGCTGGACAGAGTCCCATACGGCATCTCCGACATAAACAACCAGATGCCCAGCCTGTGAGGGTGGAACACAATAAACATACACGAAAGCCTGTAAATCAAAGTCCTTTCTGCTGATGAATGCACAGGTTTAATCTCTCACCTTTTGTTCCTGAGCACGTGCAAAACAGCTCTGAGGAAGAGGTGATCATATTCCAGCTGCAGTTTTTCCAAAGACATAGAGTGCACATGAGATCCAGCAGCATCGGTCACACTCACATACTGAGCCCAGTGATCACTAACGTAGCACACAGTCATCCTGAGGGGGAACATCAACGTTTTAGTTACAGTATTTTCTAACTATAATGGATTTCTAAGTTTAGCTGTACACTGACCGTATGATGTGTCCTATTCGTTTGACCAGCTGCCTGTAGCGTGCTCTGTTGTACGTTTGCAGGCCAAGAGCCAGAATTTCTATGAGCGAGGACGCAAAAGCAAAGACCCGCATCATCTTCTGACTGGAGCAGGCCTGGGGCTCGTACACACCTGGAAACAGAGCAGCTCGTCAGCTCAGTGAGTTCACAGTCCAAACGCGAGACAAAAACAGGAGGGATGAACTTTCTTACCCTGCTTGCTCATTCCTAGCATGTGTGAGTAGAGCTGCTGGAAGGGGAACTGGTTCAGCACGGAGATCAAATCGTCCTCACAGAGCAGCAACCAGCTGGTCTCCGGGTCCTCATCCTGAAGGTAAAAAGGCCAAGCAGGGAGAAGTTGAATAAGGATTCATAAGCAGCTCTATTTGACACTTTTCAAACTGTTTTTATGGGGAAATAAAAAATACAGGCTACAATCTTTTAAACAGCAAAATAACAACACAGTGAATGTCAAACTGAAAAACAAAACCATAAAATCCTTGAAGGGAAACTGGTTTCATTTGCAACACATTAGTTCTGGCAAGTTTTCAACAAGCAACAATTAAATATTTTTAAAAAGTGGAAACTGTTCAGTTTCTCAGCAGTGTGACTCAGAACATCAACAAGTTTTTAAAATCAATTGCCAGGGTATGTCTGCAGTACCTCCTCTCCACCTTCATCAACAAGGGTCCAGTTTCCAGACTCGGGCCCTGAAGCTGCTGATGTCTGGCTCTCGCATGGCTTCATGTGACTGAGAAACTCTGCACGGTGCCTGGGTCATATCAGAGAAACCACAGGTTAGATTAGAAAACCTTCACAGTCCGTTGATAAGAGCTGTAGGAACTCCTACCTGGCAGGTGACATTAAGATGGCTAGGGCTTGCATGAAATGCTGCACACCAGAGTCATTTGTCCAAACTTGAATCTGACATAAAAAAATAAAATTCAAGTCCACATTTTATATAAAAAATAACATAGCCCGTAATACAAGTTGTGTCCTCATTTTACCTGAAGAAATGGTGCAGCCCACTTTCCCACTCCAGCAGGGCAGATTAAAAGATGACTCAGCAGGTAAAGATGCTCCTCTGATCCTCCAACATGCAACAGGATGACGACCTTGCAAAGAGAAGACCAGAAACCCATGAAGATTCTACTTCACAAATAATCTCAACCAGAGGAAGCTTAAGTTTGCAGGTTTACCAGTCTCTCCAGCCACTGATGGATGTCCGTCTGGAACTGAGTGTCATCGAGGACTCTGCGGGTGAAACTAAACAGAACACTGATGGCTTCTTTCAGAGGCTGGAGAGAACAAGGCTGCGTCTGACTGCCAGAACAATCTGTAAACAACAACAACAAACTAAGACAACAATTGCTGTGATACTACTTTACAGTAGCAGAACAATCCACTGTGCTATTGCTCTCACCTTTACAATACAAGCGATACAAGTATGATTCCACCTGCAGGCGTGACAGCAGAGCAGTGTAGGCATGCAGCACCACTTTCTGATGGAGCAGCTCACTGCAAGTCTCAAACAGAACCCGCAGCTCAGCCAGAACACTCGGACTAAACTCTGCCTGCTGGAAACGATGGTATCCACAAACCTTAGACTGGTCTGCACACACACCCTGTGGAAATATAATGAATAAAGCTGTTACAGCTAAGCCCCAAGAAAACATGTCATTCATATCCTTGGTTATTGAGAAAGCAATGATCCAAAGACACCTGAAGTGTGAGCTGTTCATCTCTAAAGCTCCAGAGGCGATTCTGAGTGCTTTTGCAGTCAGACGACTGTGTGTGCAGCTGTGTGTGCGACTGGTTCAGCTGTCTGCGGCAGCGCCAGTAGTTCTGCAGCAACTCTGTCAATTCATGGTTCTCCTGATGGGCCAGAGCGCAGAACTGTGCAGCACAACGCTCAACACCTTCCAGCCAAGCTCGTAAGCCTCCGCCTGGCTCCCAAACACTCAGCTGCTCCGATGAGAACGCCTGCAAGGTGAAGTAATTATAAACAAACACTTACAGGTGACTTTGCAGAAAGTCATGCAAAAGCCTCGTATGCATTACCTGGATCTCTGGTGCTGTTTTGGGTAACTCTGGGTACAGTTTGCTGCATGACAGTTCAGCTACGGATTTCAACGGCTGCAAACTCAGAGGCGAAGATTCCTGTTCAGGAAGCGCCAACACTGCAGGCTCCCTTCCGCAGTTTTTCTCAGCTTCCTCACAAAGCTGCATCACCAAACCCTCCTCCAGTGCAGGAAGAGATGGGTACAAAGCAGGGACGCTTGGATTGTCAAACTGAGCTGTAGCAAAAGGCTGATTCCACAGCGGTAAGTCTTTTTCTAACTCAGGGGTTTGTTGTGCAACTTTAAGGTCTGTCCCTTGAGCTTCAGCCCCTCCATCTTTTTCTTCTACCTTGTTTGACGTTGGCTGATGTACCGGAACTTGTGGTTCCACTGTTGACAAATTCAGACTTGACTGTAGAGATTGATTCAACTCTGCTGTGCATAAAGTCTGAGCCAAGGAGGTCTGCTGTGTCTCAGTGGGGCATTCTGATGGCTGCGCTGCTGTCTCTGAGCTTTGGACCGGATTCTCACGCTCCTCCTGGGTCTCCTGAGGAGGACATGGAGGCAAGCTGAGCGGGATCTCGATGAATTCAGAGCTGGAGGCCTCTGTGGTTCTGTTATTTTCATCTGCCTGCTTCTGCTTCCTGGCCAGCTGAGAACACAACAAACATAAATAAACTTTACTAACAACTCATGTAAATAATCACTTACTCTTCTGTCAGTGTCATTTAAATTATAAGTTGATAAAAGTTTTCTTTGGAAATTGGTTGTCTTTAATCTCGGGGTTAAAAGCAAATAAAGTCTTAAGAACACAGGTAAAATATTACTAGAGGGTTGATTGTTTGAAAGCAAATGATAAAGAAACTATAACACAACTAGCCTTGTTATAATTGGTCCCTTATTGATCTGTATGCAGAAGAGACGCGATAAAGAGAAATATACAGAATATCAGAGCAGTTCTTGGTTTGATCACCTGAGATTTTCCGCTGCTTTTTGTTTTGGTCTTCTTTGGTCTCACAGCCTCCATGTTAATCAGCTCAGATCACAGTCACACACAGCCGACAGAAGAGTCTCCTGGTGGAAACGATCAAGTGAAAACTACAGCTCGCCTGAAAACAACAAGTCATCTTATGTTTGCTGGATAAACAGAAAACCGCAGCTGGAACAGCTTTAGGTCCTCTCTGTTTTGTCTAAGTAAGGACTGTCCCTAAACGTAAACAGCACACTATATGTTATATTTTCGGTTGAGAGGACTCACAAACCTAGGCCGCAAAGACCGCTATCTGGTTGTCTCTTAAAGTAGGCATATTATGTCGAGACTATTTTTTAGAAAACGAAACCTGCGGATGAAATTCAACTAAGCTAAGCTACGCTAGCTTTCTGTTCGCATATAAGACGCTCGATTTCAACTCGGAAACGTTTTCCAAACTGATATTTACATGATTAAAATAAGATTTCAACGCGTCGAAGCTTATGTCATGTAATAATTGTCAACATCCTCTGTCGGCTGTCATTTGTTTTGTTTTTGTTTATTCCAGGAACTGCGCGATCGTAATCTAATCACGTGACGGCTCCACCTCTCTACGGGATGTGGCAGAGGCCAAAAGGTACGGAACGCAAACGCTATTATTATTTCATATTTTCTTAGTACAGTCTGAAATTGGGAAAGGTCAGAAGACCTTTACCATAATACACATACAAAAAGGTAACAGATATTTTGTTTATTTTTTAATGTAATTATAGTGAAAATGTTGACATTTTTAAAATAAACATCATAAAACACAATGCAATCTAATTTTCTTAGCCTCTTTGATCTATTTAATACCAACGCGTTACACAAAACAAGCTAATACAAACATTTTATTTTCAATAAAATTGCTCTTTTGACAACATCAGATAAATCAATAAAACTCATTAGTCTCTTTCACATCCAATAGAAAAATACATTAAACTTTCCATTAGTTTAGCAAGTTTCTAGTAAAAATTTGACTCACTGCACATTACAACAATATAAGAAACAGCATGCAGCTGTTGGGTAGATTAGGTAACTCGTTAAAAGGAAAAACACATTTTGTATCATAACACAGGCTATGATAATAAATCAGAGCTTAAATAAAAACAAAGCTTGCTTCTTGTTTTCTTTTTACAAAATATACAAGGGTTTCAACATCAATGCATTTAGTTGCAACTTTAAGTGTGATAATTTTTTAATATAAAAATAACTTTGATATTTGACTGTTCATACTTTCATTTTTCCAGTGTCCAAAGAATCACAATGTTTGTTTCTGTGCCATTGGCAAACTCAAACAAAAACATGATCATAAATATGTTTGTATGCATCATCTCAAATTTAACCACTTATTGAACAGATTGTATAATGCCTTTACCTTCTCATTCTGTTTATTCAGAATAATTTAAAGGGACATAGATCTGCTGAGAACAAGCTGATGAGGTGTCACGGAGAAAGTCTGTGCTAGACATCTGCATAGTGCTGTTGTAATGAGTAGGTGAAAGACCACAGGGTGGGGATACGTCTGAATCCTGGTTGTATAAAATGTGCAAAGGGAGATGCTCTTGCAGGGATGTGTCGCTTGATGACTGGCTGAAGACATCAGGTGTTTGGTGAATGCATGCTTGGCTCAGAGCTAAGCTAAGGATCTCTGTTTTTTCTTTGTGGAAGCGTAGCTCTACGCCTCGATGCCGGGCCAGCACCAACTCCCTCTGCGCCACTTGCAGCTCGGCTCCAAGAATCCCCGGTGACCTCTGCTCCTGTCCAAGCCAGTCCAGAGCCATGCTGCTACGCATGTACTCGTCAAGTCCTCGCTGAGAGTAATAAGAAATCACACTCTGAGACAGAAAACAGGTGGTTATTATTATGTTACTGTAACATTATTTTAAAACATTTATTGAAAGACTTCCTCATTATTAAAATTCCTATAAAAATAAAGTCTGATTGAAGATTTTTTATGCAACTCCAAGTTTAGGTCAACATTGACCTGAGGTCACTTCTGAGCTCTGCTGTTAGTTGTCAACTTCCTACCTGTCGAGAGCACTTCCTTTTCCTCAGAGCCTTCAGGGTCCCATTCCAGTGCAACAATTGGAAAACTGTCATCATCTCCTACAGAAGAGATGAAGGTGTGAAAAAAAACCCTAAACATCTATATCAGTGGCTGTCAGTATGACAAAGAACGTTTTCACACTTAGGATTTAGCATGTGTATAACTACTTGTATGGAACTTGGATCCAGGCTTTAGTACTTGTATCATGTTTTATAACTTGTAACATGTTTTGTAACATGTAACTTTGTTATGTAACGTGTCACTTTAATTTTGTAACATACTGTAATGTTTTATATTCTGGAATTTGTGCTTTGAGATATTGAAGCTTTTTTTAACTTCAATTCACAAAAAAGGTTTAATGTTACAAAATGAAAGTTTCATGTTTCAAAATGAATGATAAATGTAAAAAAACACTAATGTTACATGTTACAAAATGAATGTTACATGTTAAAAAAAGGAATCTTACATGTGTACTAAAGTTAAGTGTTACAATACAAACGCTACATGTTACAAACAAAAGTTTCATGTTTCAAAATGAATTATAAATGTAATGTTACATGTTACAAAATGAATGTTTCATGGTAAAAATCGAATCTTACATGTTACATAACAAAAGTTACATGTTACATAACAAAAGTTACGTGTTACAAACGAAAGTTACATGTTACATAACAAAAGTTACGTGTTACAAACAAAAGTTACGTGTTACAAAACAAACATTACATGTCACATAACAAAAGTTACGTGTTACAAAACAAACATTACATGTCACATAACAAAAGTTACATGTCACATAACAAAAGTTACGTGTTACAAAACAAACATTACATGTCACATAACAAAAGTTACATGTCACATAACAAAAGTTACGTGTTACAAACAAAAGTTACATGTTACATAACATCCTACAAGTTACAAAAAAATGATACAAGTTCCAAGTACTAAAGTCTGGATCCTAGTTCTATAGACGTAATGTTTCAAATCCTAAATTCCACATAAGTTTCAACTTGATATGTAGCTGGTAACATTTATGTTAAGCAGGGATCGAAACCTGATTAAACGTGTTTATGCTACAACCTGTAACTACGACTCATCTTGTATTAACTGCATGTGTAAAATCTATGAAGATGTGTATCAAATTGCTAGATGCAGTGGGTACATGTAGTGTGAATTCCTTGGAAGGTCTCCGTTTTAATGAGTTGTGGCTGAGAATGAACCCATTTCCTCCAGCTATTAACGGCCTGTCTGTAGTCATGTTTATTTATACAAGGATAAAATATTATTAGGTGTTTCATGTTTCAGTTCCCTGTCAGGGCCAAAGAGTCTGGATTGATTCTTCAAATAAAAACTAGGAATTTGTTGGGTTCATGGTTTCTAATTATGTTGAAAGAACACTGAAGATCTTGGTTGGATTATTTCTATAACACAATAAGATCGCTTCATGCAAAGTAGCACCAAGAGAAACGAAAGCACGAATCTCTGAACTAATTAGATAATTTTTTAAGCACAGGACACCACGTGATTCATGAGCACAGTTTATAGAAATAAGAACAAAGACTTTCTGTTTTACCTGGAACTCCAGCATGGTCCGCCCCATGTAGGAACGGAGCAGCAGACTGTAGGTTCCTATACTGGTGCTTGAATCACACGCATCATCCAAAGAGACCTTTACACAGACAACAGTGCAGATCAATACTCAGAATGATTATACCAAACAGCACTTAGTAGCAGCTCACACTCACAGCACTCTCTTCAGCTGCCTGATTTAAGCTCTGGGTAATAAACTCAGGGCTGATTCGTCGACACGGCAGCTCGTTCACAAGAGAGTTCATCAGAGCCACCCGGGCCGCGTCCCTGCGAGCCTCCGCTTGAGTGTCACACACCTGAGGAGGATGGAAGAAGAGGAAACATATATGAAGGGAAAATCAGAAGGGAGGTTTCAGGGTCAGAGGATGTGGGTGAAGATACGCTTTTACAGTTTTAGTTGATTTTACACTTCATTACAGCTAATCATGGGATCAGAGCTAAAATCAGTGTTAAGGCTTCAAAGATAACTAATCACAAGACTTTCTGAGCTGGAGGCTGCTGTTTGGGTCACATGGAGCAGAGGGAGAAGCATCACTGGAGTGGAAATGAACACAAGTGATGTAAAATGGTAAAATGATCTTTAGTCACAAACCAAGTTCTAGATTTAACTTGGTTTCTTAGCCTACACCAAAAACAATTGACCATACCTTTACTTTGTATCTAATAATTTCTGTTCTGTTCTACATCCGTTGACAATTACAAATGATTCCTTCAGTTTTTAGTTTCTAGATAAAGTTTACACGGGTGTGGTTTTTTTGTACAGCTGCAAATGAAGTGCAGTTTTAGAACATTATCAGAAAAATACAATTATTTTGACCAAACTATTACCAGCAGTTGTTAGCTATGATAAACAGTTGATATTATTTCATTTTTCCATTATTTATTAAATTCAAGCAATTTTCAAACACTTTCAAAGTGAGTTTTCAAAAGGGTTCAGTCATCTTAAAGCTCAGAATAACTATTTCATTATCTGGTCTCCTAAAAATAAACGTTATGGTGCTAATTTCATTTAGTGCTTCGAGCACTTTTTCACAAAATTTTTGCACTTTCAAAAACTTGAACGTGTCACAATAAAAAGTAAGAATTTTAAGGATTTCAAGCAGCCATAATAACCTAAGAATAATCAGAAATTTACTTCATTTTAGTGGATTTACCAAATGAAGACAACATCTCCAGTAGCCTTTTAAAGGAAGATTATGAACACACACCTTGTAGTTGCCAAAGCAACTTCCTCCAGGAAGTGTGACGTAGCAGACGTACGGTGGACCAGGAGAAGGAGCAGACTCGTACGACAGCAGGCTTTCTGTCTGGCTCGTCCCACAAAAACTGTCTGATTCACTGGAAGAGTCATTTAGCTGAGCTGCCTGCTTCTGCTCCCAGAAGTTATGGAGGATGGCCACCACATTCACTGCACACACACAGATGTCACAATGCTAAAAACATCTGGTAATAATAGTCTGTTGAGATAAATCCATCCATCCATCTATGGTTTAACAGAAAAAGCTCTTTTCATTCCTGAAGGCTGTGCATACCTTTTAACTCAGATATAAAAACCGTATGGAACACCAACATTCCTTGGTCTGTTTGTTTAAGTAGAATTAGAACCTGAAGGAAACACCCATGAATTTAACCAGATCAGCAGTTTCTAACACTTCAGCTTGATCCTGCAAATGATTTTAGGATTTCCAATTTTCCTTGTTTTGTGCCAAAAACCTTCACATCAGCTTGATTTATGATAGCAGGAGACGGTTTCTGATTAAATGCAACAAAAGAACTTTTTTCTTTATGCTAAAACAGTTCACTTTTAAATTAAAAACAAAAGGCATTCATTTTTCTTTTTTAAACTAAGTAACTTACAGTCTGTGGGGCAGGTGTGCGTCTCACTCTGTGATAAGTATGACATGATGCTCTCCTCCAGTTTCACATAACTCATCTTCCTCCCACGTTCACTCTCCTCGGTGCCTCAAGCTGATTTGATGTTTCCCAAAAAGCACCAGCCAAACATTTTAGTAAAAATTAGCAGCCGCCACCGACATCCCAGCTCCAGATAGAGAAAAGTCCAAATACGAAGGCGTCTCCTTCTTTCTTCCAACACAGTTTGTGAACATCTCACCAGGGTTTCTCTTTTGAAGCCAACCACCTTTGTCACTCTCTCTGCCAATTAGCTCAGAGGGCCCCTCACTCCCTCAGCACACAAACAGAGGTGCAGAGCAGGAATGCAGAGCCCCTCCCCGCTGGCTGTGCAGCTGGCTAATGCCCAAAAAGAGCCAGACAGTTAAAGACCTGCAAAAAATGCCAAATAAATCAGAAAACATAAGTGAGTCTTTAGAGGAAAATATATGATCCAGTTTATTTCTCTTAGAGATGATTCCATCCATTGAGTGGTAGCTAGAACATGTGGGGGGAGGGATATTGTTGACTTTGCCCTCAGATCTAGACCCACCAAGTCTGAGCTCCATTCAGTTTTGATATGAATGGCCTTTGTTCAAGTGTGAATCAAACCCCTTTCCCAAAGCTTCTTACACATAAATTAGCCAAATTCAGGGAAAAAGTGGTTCCTTAGCTACCAAAGTCCCTTCACTTTAATTTATGCAGCAGGTGTTTTTCCTCAAACGCTGAAGAATCTATAGCATTATTATAAATTAGCATAAACAAAAGCGCTTTCTGAGTACGATTCACTACAAAACACCAAAACTGAGCAGTAATTTTGATTAAAGCAAGTTTATTTACAACTTTTCTGTTCATTGCATTATGTTTGGGTAGTAAAGACAAGAGTGAGTTTCACTTGATTCTTAAGGATTTACTTTTATACAAAATACTGTAAAATAGTTTCAGGGTTTTTTCCTGTTATAGTCTTGTTGTTCTGATGAGAGAAAACCAAACAAACCATGGATGATTTATAATAACTGGAAATAATTAGAGTTTGTGTAAAGATGACCAGAGGCTGAATTAGAAATGTTCAGGCTGTGAAAGCTGATCTGTTGCATAAAGACTCTTAATGTCTTTGTTCAGTCTGTTTGTTTGGCCTGAATCGGGTCTGTCCATCAATGCAATCCTGCTGAAGTTATCGCTCATCCCCAGAAGGAGGCGCTCTCCACGCTGGACTTGATGGTATTTTGGTTTTCCCGTCTGGATTTTGTCACCAGGTTGGCCTCTCCCTTCTGCAGACGCCTCCTCTGTGCTGCCTTCTGCTGTTTGGTGAGCTGACGTCTCATTTTCTGACGGACAACTTCCTGCAGCGCAAAAACAACAACAGATCACTACAGATGAACATGCTGCCAGCGGAATACAACATAAACATGTCTGATTTCTTTTACAACTGTACGCGTTTTTACTTTATGAACATGTGACAGTGTGCATTGCTCTATCTGTCACACCTTTGGACAGAAACTTACTGGTGGGATGGTGGAGCAGCTCCCGATGCTTCCCGTTGTGTTTTCACTCTCTGTTCTTCTTCTTCGGTGCTCTGTGATGTGTTGAAGACCATCAGAGTCCCTGCAGAAGAAAAACATCAGCTGCTAACAAGTCTCAGAAATATATATGCTGATGTATTTTTTTATTTGTAGACCCAACACATTTAAAAGTACACTTTTGTTGAATGTATGGAACTTTTAATGATGCCACTCAGCTGTGTTTACCTGAAAGGTTTGAATTCTTTGTTGGAAGCAGAAAGGTACATCAGCTCTGGGCACTCATCCTCTACTTCCTGTAACTCTTCCTCAAACTCTTTTCCCGTTTCATCACCGCCTCCAGCTGTGGACACCACCTCACTTATGTCTTCTGTTTTATTACTCTGTTGCTCCTCCTGATCTTGTGTATCGACATGTGATTCACTGACTTTCAGCCCCTCCAGTTCGAGTATTGCATGTTTATATTCCTCCATGTCCAGACTCTCCTCCTCTTGTTCTGCCTCCTCGTCTGTTGACTCGTCTTCCTCTTCATCTTCTTCCTCCTCTTCAGGTCCAGCTGGGTATAATAAATCACTATTCTTCTCCAGATCTTTTGAGAAACCGCTGGCTGAGACTTCAACATCTAGAGAATAAGATCGCCTGTAAAAATAAATAAATAATAAAAACATTTTTTTTGAGAACTACACTAATAACAAAGATATTTCAGGATCTCTTTTAAGGAAGGAATATATCAACAGTCACCTGATGTCTTTGAAAGTTGGAAAAAGCTCACTTTCATAATTAAATCTCTTTGCAAAAAAATCTTTGATGCACTTCACGTCACGGTCAAAGTACCTGCAAAAAAAGGTCAGAGGTAAAGAAATCGTTACTCTTTTGATAGTTAAATTAAACCTTAAATTTCAGCTCTTCATGGGAACCAACCAACCATTCAGCATTGGGGTGTGATGTAGAGACCATCTGAGGGAAGTCGATCATAGTTATGTGGTCCTGGTCGTCCAGCATGAGGTTGAACTCATTAAAGTCTCCATGAATCAAGCCATGATTGGCCAGTTTGACAATAAGGTCCATGAACTCGCTGTAGAGAGCAGATGGGTCCTGCAACTCGTGCACCTGACACCTGAAAGAGTGGGTCAATACAGGTGAATTGTGGGTTGTGAGTGAGGAAAACACAGTGGACTGTAGCATTACTACCACTGCATTCAAAGCAATAAACAGGTCTGACTTGTTTACATACAGAGGATATCCATTGATGAGCTCCATCACAACAGCGTGTCTATTATAGTCCACAGGTTTGGGAACAGGGAAGCCTCGGTCATACAGAGCCTGGGGGGAGAGAGGAGATCATTTAAAATAGTAAACAACGATTACTAGGGATGCTTCTTCTATTTCCCCTGAATCCTGTACCTTCATGTAGGCAAACTCCTTCATGGCAGAGAGGCGTGAGAGGTAGAGCCAGGACATGTTCTTCCTGTGTTTGTGGTAATCCCTCTTGTTCTTAAGGTTCCTGAAGGAGGTACGACCCAGCCGGTGCAGCTTCAGAGCGTACTGCTCCTCATTTGGACTCGCTACGATATATATGTCTAAAACGAGAGAACAGAAACATTTAATAAAAAAGAATTTAGCTGAAAGCTGCAGGACTGAAACAAATGATCAATTTAGTATTTTTTAAAATATTTTCCTAGTTTTGTTTAATGATTGCAGGTAAGAGAGTGAAATGATTATCACAAACTCAGAGGTAGTCAGCATTAAAAGTTTCCCTACCTGACTCTTTGCCCACACCCATCTGGTTGCCAACTGACAGAATCACTTCTCTGGAGCACAAAGTCTTCAGAGCCAGGTAGTCATATCCTCCATAGTTTAACCTGTAACCCTGCACAGCTAAAATAAACATACAGGACATCAGGACAAACAATTCATTGTTGACATCTCAATGTGTCAGACAAATCCAGATCTTACACTTTGTTCGTTCATAGACTACAAGTTTGTGCTTCACAAGTTCTCTGAGGATCTTGTTGCAGCCACCATGCTTGAGGCTCGCGATGGAGGACAGAAGACTGACAGGAACTATCTCGTGGTTCTTCATCCCCATCTCAACCTGTGAGAGAGGGATTTTAAACATTAGTCTGGGAAAAAAGTAAAAACAAAAAACAGAAAAATGGCTCCAGATAACATTTAATCATTCGTTAGTGAGTAGATTAATACATTTTGACCCATTCTACCCACTATCTAAAACTATTTACCTCCTTTTTACTGTTATTAAGCTTCAGAAAGACAAAATGACATGAGCTTAGTCTGTGTTAAAAGGACCACAGCTAGCTAGCTAGGTAGCTAGCTAGCTCAGCGACACCACGGTACTTACTGCTGTTAGGACCCGAAAGTCATCCCGAGATAAATATCTCAACATCACCACATTCAGCTTCCCCATAATTTAACGGGCGCACAAATAGTTCACGTAAAACAAAACTGCTGATTTGTTTTAGCTACCGGTGGGATGCCCACATTTACCAAGTAAACACATGTGCAGAGCGGAAATACGGAGAGTGAAAACTACGTCACTTCCGCTACATTATTATTATGTAGGAAACAAAAACTTTCATAAAACTTTCGTAAAAAACTTTACAGGCATTTTATTGTCCAGTTATGCATACATTTTTATATATCGTATAAATTAATAATTTATAAATTAAATCTGGTAAAGGGTTACATATAAACAGAATGTATTTGATCAGTGTTATCATTACCAATATTTAGTCATGACCCTCGCTGACCTTTAACCTACACATCATAAACTTGACCATAAGCATTTACAGTGCAGGCATGACTAAAAACTAGCTGCAGCCTATTCTGATTTCAGTTATGGTATAAAACTTATGTGTGTGTGTGTGTGTGTGTGTGTGTGTGTGTGTGTGTGTGTGTGTGTGTGTGTGTGTGTGTGTGTGTGTGTGTGTGTGTGTGTGTGTGTGTGTGTGTGTGTGTGTGTGGTTGACAGCACGAGCTGTATAGCACTTTTATGAACTAAGCACTGGTTTGTATTTTTGCATAAGCTGCTTTAGGAGGTCTGATTTGTATAACATAACAAAATATATATTGAACGTCTTTATTTGGACTCTAGATGGCAGTATAACACCAGAACTCATTTGTGTCTGAAACATTGCATCTTTTGTGACTTTTTTGTAAACAAAAGACATTTATGCATTTAAATGACTTGCATGGGAATGAGAGACTAGTTTGGTCTTATTAGATTTTTTAGAATTTTTAATTTAATACATGGAAAAAATTATATGTTGGATATATCTCGACTCATGCTAGACTAATATGACACAAATAAACAAGGCTAGTTTTTAAATAAAACCACCAATAAACCTCCTTTTGTTTATCTTTTTATTGTTTTCATGTGTTCTTCAGTCCCTGAGATTTCAAAATGTGTCATAAAATTCTTTTTCTTTTCATCTCATCCTTTCCCTTTTCTTATGCTGAAAATAAAATCACATGATGATGATCTAACTTGATTGGCTGTGTGTAATTAAAGACCACATCTCATTCAGATTAAATTATCATACCATTCTCTAACCCAATTCCTTATGTGCCTTCTGTTGCTGCAATATCATGTATGCGAGGTAGAAATTCAG
Source organism: Aphyosemion australe (assembly GCA_006937985.1). Classification (NCBI taxonomy): domain Eukaryota; kingdom Metazoa; phylum Chordata; class Actinopteri; order Cyprinodontiformes; family Nothobranchiidae; genus Aphyosemion; species Aphyosemion australe. The sequence continues at coordinate 1,859,756 of SSNS01000040.1, forward strand.
CTCTCAGCAGCTGCAGAATTGAGCTCTTGAAAATAATTTGTTTTGTTATGAATCATCTATTCGACTGTAGAGCAACAAGAGCAGATCAGAGGGCTAACAGGAATGATGGAGGGAGAGCATGACCTCGACTGCAAGTAGAATCATCTGGAACAAAAATGCATTTGCACACAGACTAACACACACTAAAACACAGAGACCGTTTCTTATTCTTGTCCTTTTGCTTTCAGCCTAAAAAGTGTCCCAATGCTCCAGGTGGGCTTTCACGGCTCCACCTTGTGTGTTTGTGAAAATCCTCGCTGCTCTTCAGGTGAATTGTATAAAAACGATGACTGCTTCAGTTTTCTGTGCATAAATGGTTTAATATTGTCAATGGACTTGCAGCGAGTCAGACTCCTTTGATAAGAAATTAATTATCTGCTCGTTAGAGTAGGATGAAAGTGAGAGGGGGGCAGGTCAGCATGATGAAAGGATCTTTGCTGAAGTGATCTCCACGTCTGATGTGTTCATAAGTAGTCAGTCCTTCCCCTTTTAGTACACAGACTTTAAAAAGTGCTTATTACGTTTTTATTATTTACCAGACCTACTGTCCCATCCTGTCTCTAATCTCCAGGATTAGCGCATTTTTTGGATTTGAGGAAGTTAACGCAGAAATACCTGAATGATAAAAAAATGTATGATTATTTGGTGTATTTGTTTTGTAAAAAGGATAAAGTACTTCAGGAGGGATGTTTGTCTTGTTTGAGTTTCTTCATCATAAAAATGGGGTCATGTGGAACATGCTCCTTCACCCTTCTTTCACAACAACATATAACTGATTTTGAGGCAAATACACACACACACACACACACACACACACACACACATGCACGCACACACACACACATGCAGCATGAGCCTGCTAAATTACTTTCATGCTGTTTTCCAGCTCTGAGCTTCAGGGAGAGAATGCTAAATTGAGGCAGGAATTGGAGAAGCTTAGGTAAGTCTCCTGCAACAAGCGTGGGCTTTGTTCCTGGGTTATCATCACCATGCCTTTAGCCAGCTGCTGTGTGTTTAGAAACATCAAATTTGATTAGATTAGAGGAGAGGAGAGCAGATCCACTTTCTCTGCCTGTTCTGCTGCCAGTCTGCTAAACAATAATCTGCTCTCAGGTGCTGGTACAAGTGGCTTGTAAATGAAGGGCCTTAGGATAATATGAGCAGGGGAAGCGTAACCTGCTCCAAGACAGAGATACACAAAGACACACAGATGCATGTGAAAGGCTGCCTCTATAATGTGCCTCTCTTTGCATACCTTGAGCTCTATAAACATTTTATAGTTTAAATACACAGAAAGCCTTGGTAAATACTCAAACTGGTGATGAATGACATGACTTTTTTTTTTACACTTTTTGAATTTTGGACATTTCTTAGTGCAAACTGCAAATGTTTAACTTTTGCAGTAAAATTTAAATATTCACAATGCACTTTTATCATAATTTGTGTATTTGACATTTTATCTGCAGTTAATGTGGTTTTGGGGTAAAATTGCTCACAGTCTGACTTGGTAAATGATGCAGTTCTCAGGAAAGTGAAGCTGGCAGTGTGCAGAATGGTCAGGGAACTCATGTTTGCATGGGTACCAAGTCTAATACAGTCCCTATAACACCACCATGTGCTGTTTGACTCAACATTTAAACTTTATTCTAGGAAGTTTCACGGTTTGCATGGGTTGTTACTAACTGATACACAGATTTGTTGTCTAGTTATGACAAACTTAAATCTGCAGTGATTTACAGTGACACACGTTCATTGCAACCCTCACCTATGGTCACGAGCTTTGGGTAGTGGCTGAAAGAACGAGATCGTGGATACAAGTGGCTGAAATGAGATTTCGCCGCATGGTGGCTGGACTCTCCCTTAGAGATAGGGTGAGAAGCTCGGTCATCCGGGAGGGGCTCGGAGTAGATCTGCTGTTCCTCCACATCGGGAGGAGCCAGTTGAAGTGGCTCTGGCATCGCTGGTGAGGTTTTCTGGGCACTTCCAACTGGGAGGAGACCTAAAGGAAGACCCGGGACACGATGGAGAGACTATGACTCTTTGTCCGGCCAGGGAATGCCTTGGGATTCCTCCAGAAGAGCTGGCCCAAGTGGCTGGGGAGAAGGAAGTCTGGGCCTCTCTGGTTAGGCTGCTGCCCCCGCGACCTGACTCCAGATAAACGGAAGAGAGTGGATGGATGAATGGACGGACGTTCATTGCAATAAAATTCTAGTGATTATACCATTATATTGAGGAAATGTAATAATAAAGTAATAAATAAATCATTAGTATAATTTGATAATTAATTTGATACATTTTGACTCCGGGTCAAATCTCAAATCTGATGTCTGGAAAAATGCTTGTTTGCAGACTTTTGCTCAGTCAGATAATTGATGGTATTTTGTTTGTAATAAACTAATGCATCTAGATTTAGTCCCAGAACTGCATTGGTACTTTTAGCTGTTGCTCTGATCCAATTGTGCACATGAGATCATTGGAGCAGCCGTGTTCCCCTCCCTGTGTGTGACTCACCAACAAGATTACTTTCACTTCTGATTACATGATTGTTCACAAGACTCCAAAAGAAAAGCTTGAGGCTGAGTTGAAGTCTTGACTGTTTGTTTTGGAGGGACTTGAGTCCCCGGCTGTAGCTTCAGGTCTGTGGTCCAAATCATCATCAATCTGCTGACTCCAGAATGATTTTCATGGGGGTGAAAGACAATTTATAGTAAAAATATTTCTTTCGTTTTCCTCCCAGATTGCAAAGAGCCCCAAAGCTACATCTCTCCTGGTGACTTTAACATAAAACGGCCTTCATCTCAAGATTGGGCACCACCTACTAAAATGCAGATACCTACCAAACACTCATCACTCTCTCTCTCCGTTTGCACTCACGTTAACCTGATAAAGTGTAGAATAAGCAGCTGAAGCGTTTTCCAACTCAAGCAGCACAAAGTAACCACAAAAACAGAGCAGAAATGATGCTAAAGGCCCGGTCCAGAGTCAGCGGTTTGTCATCTCTGGGTAATAACATCAGTGCTGCATGCCTGAGGGATGGATCTGAGAAGGCTTTAACATAATGAAACCATCTTATTTTCATATGCAATTATGTGCTAATGACAACATAGTCATGAATATTATAACAGTGTTTATGTTAATAGATTACCTCAGATGTTAAACACCGGGCCTTTTATTTACTTAAATGAAAACTGACCCTCTGTGGAGTTTCATAAGCAGAAATATTAGCTAAAGGCCCCAAAACGGTTATTTTGATCAAAAATCTGTTTACTTGTGCTGCAGCGTCAGGCCTTTCAGCATGGAGAGTTTATTCACACTGACAAATTTTTTAAAGCAGCCTCGAGCATCCATTTAAAGATGTGTAATTTTTGATTCTCGCAGTTCATCTTTCAGCCCTGGAGGTTGTTGTTTGGTAGCAAATGAAGAATGGAAAACACAGAAAAACCAATACAGACCTCGCTCTCTCTGTGAGTGTGTCCTGTTTATTTACAGGCACATCCTTTTGTGTGTTGATGTGTTTTGTGTGTGTGTGTGTTTGTAATATGACTGATGTAACGTAGCCTCTAGCCAGATAATAACATGCCACAGTGATAGAGAGAGCTGCTAAATAACAGCAGTCCTCGGATGATCTTCTCCATCACACACACACACACACACACGCACACACGCACACACACACACACACACACACACACACACACACACACACACACACACGCTCTTGTAATGGGATCATTGGGGTTTAGTCAAGCATCAGTCACAGTGCAGGTGCAAATGTGCCCTCAAAGACACTCGTATCATCAGCTGAACATGACTGTGTGTGTGTGTGTGTGTGTACACACAACAGGAAATGCTGGTATTTATCACAGAAGTTGTTTCGGCTGTCAGATGGTAGCATCATATTGCTGGTGTGTGTCTGAATGTGTGTTGTGATTGAATTTGTCTGAATGTCTAGTTTAATGGCATTAACAACTGCAAGCGTGAAATGAGACGGTCTTCCACTATTTGTCTTTAAGGGCTGAGAGAGCAGCAGCTGAAATGAGCTGATGAATCACGCCGCTCTCCAGTCAGACCTGACCTGTAGCTGTAATAGAAACTTTACCAGCCTCTGCAGAAAGATATCTGTGTGCATTCTAGTTTCGTATGCATTTTACAGAAAGTAACACGTGCAATTGACCCTTTCTGGCCACTAAGCAGGACTTAACCAGCTCAATTAAAAATCTTTAAACCATCGGGTCAATCTTCTGGAAGTCAGTTAATCAAATGCACATCAGGGTATTTTTAAAGCATTTTTTTTAACCACAGCTTGCATAAATCAATATGTATTATGGTTCCAATTGCTTTTTTGTACTGGTAAGAAATGCAAACACAAGCTTGTTTTATTCTCATGAAATCTTCTTGATGTCCTGACAGCAATCCAGGCCCCGGATCAATGAGATTATGCTGCATTAAACCCAGAACAAGCTGCCCAAAGCTCTCCTACTGGACTTGGACACAGCAACTCTGATAACAACCAGAGACACCCGGAGTCAAACAAGATGATCCTGATGAATCCCAAAAACACACATTTGCTTATCTTTTATTTTAAAATTCAAGTTTCTTTTTGTGGTTCAGTATGAGAATAAAAGCACCCACCCACTCTTTACACACAAGCAGAGACTCTGCATCACAGTAATCATGGCGCAGGGGATGCTGGGTAATTTGGTTAAAGATGTCAGGAACGTAAATCACCAACAATCAGAGCAGCTCTTTCATTGGTCAATTGTCCCTCCTTGAGAGGATGTCCATTGGTTGTTAGTGTGTCTCTGTCAGCTCAACAGGATACAGGAGGCTGTTTTCCTCCAGGCTCTGAGTCAACATTAGAACAAGAACTAACTCGATGCAACTGAGTCACTTTGTGTGGACGAAGATTGGTTTAGGCACATAAAAAGTGGCAAAAGAGAGTTTTGCTTGTTTCTTTTTATTTGTAGGTGACGTTTGACACACCTGTCTCGTGTTTATATCTTGTTTTTATTCCCACTAATCCAAAATTTTAAAATGAGCAAGAAGCCTTCCTTTAGGTTGTTTATAAACACATATTTGATCTTTAACCCACATAGATGCACAAAAGTTGTGTAATAAAATTAAAACTCAAGCTTTGGGGACCACTGCTCTAATCTATTAAAGTCTTTAAACTGAGTTTATACAAGCAAAGAAAAAATGAAACAGGAATCCCCAAACAGAATAAATAAAAAGTTCCTCAAAGGAGTGCATGTCATTGATCAATAATGTCATTATCATATATTGTACTATGATGAAACCTTGCTCTCATTTGGAGAATGTGGAGTGACAGACTCTCAGCTACAATAAACACATTCTATTTTAACTGAACTTTTGTTAAATTGACTGAGTTTTGATCATTTTAGTGTTTGCTGAGGTTTATTAGCTGCAGTGGTGACCCCAAAAATTCATAATTTCCCACTGAGTTACAACCAATCAGCATGAGTTAACCACAAGTCCCGCCCAGCAGCTCTACTGGGCCTTTTCTGAGTACATACCTCAGTTCAGGTACTCAACTGGTTCCTAAAATGGACCAAAAAATGGGCCCGGTGAAATGGAGACACGCGAATGACCCAGATGTTCCAGTTGTGGAGACGGGCCTGTAATAATTCTGCTTTGTTTTATCCAGTGATTACTCTGAGCGTCTCATTAAAATCTGTCCTGTGGTTCACAAACAAATGCACGGGCAAAGGCAAAAACATTATCGTCTTTCTGCAACCTGCAATTAAAATGTACTATTACTGCTTATTGCAACAACAACCACCAAATAGTTCCCGAGTGCAGCCACTGCTGCAGCTCCCCACAGGGATGGGTCAAATGTGGAGATGTGTGTGATGATGACTAATGGGACTTCAACTTTAACATATAGTTTCAGTTTTTCTTTCAACTTAAGTTTTATTTCCCAGATTAGAATTTGAAAAGCAGCATAACTTTTGCAAAAAGACGTGTTTAAAATGCAAAAACTAAAAATATCGAACTCCTCTCCTCCTTCGCTAAATGTTCCACATTATAAAACACAGTCGATGGAAAAAGTTTCAGCCCTTTGACTGAAGTGTTATTTCTGTCTTTGCTCTGCAATGGATTGCTAGAGATGTGCAACACACAACCACACACACATGCAATTACACACACACACACACACACGCACACACACCCAAGCTTTAGATGTTCACTGCTTTGATTTTCCAAAGTCTGCGCAACAAGATAGACAGCCAGAGATCTTCAAACAATACCTGGGTAACACACTGACACGCTCACTGCATAGGTAGCGCTAATGATTTCCTGTTAAGCACACACACACACACACACACGCACGCACACACACACACACACACACACACAGACAGGTACGACCTCAGACTTAATGATTCTGTGAATGGTGCACTTCACAGAGCCTTTCCCGTTTGGTTTCTTTCCCCTCAGGCAAGGACCTTCATCACACACCCGCTGACTGGGACGATACGCAGCATTAATAAATGAAACGCTCACACACTCACACAGGTAGAAAAATGTTTGACATTCCTAAGTCTGTTAAAAATGATGATGGGAACATCAAGCTGTGACAACGTGTGTTTACTTTTCTGCACTGGGAGGGCTAGGGGAGGTGATGGACAGTGAAGGGGGCATACAAATGAAGACCAGCCACCCACGGGGCAAATCATCCCACCTTGGATGTTTACTGCACAGGGACCGCACTGTGTGAGACTGTGGTTCTCGGTAAATATCCCTGGAATGTGTGCATGTGGTAGCTCCTGGGAGGGACTGCTGGAAATGCAGGAAAAGAAAAGATGCTGTGTGTGTGTGTGTGTGTGTGTGCAGGTTCATGTGCTCTGTCCAGGTGGATGCATTCTGGGTCAGGCTGTTTGTCAGAGCTAAAACCAGATCGATGTGGCTCTAATCTAAGGCTGTATGATGTGATTGATTACCTCATATTCTGAGGCCCTGCACATGGACCTCCAATGGTCGTGATGGGCACACACACACACACACACACACACACACACACACACACACACACACACACACACACACACACACACACACACACACACACACACACTGGTCAGTTCATCCAAGCTAGAATTGATTGGGATGAAATGAAATAAGAGCAGATTGCGTTTGCTGGGCACGAGCTCGGACAGTTTATCCAAGCGGTCAGAAAAGATGATGGGAGCAGAAAATATTCATTGATACCATCTTTCATGTGTGAGATGTGGAAGTGTGTGTGTTTTCTGCCGAAATTGGTTTTCCTCAGCAGCATTAGTTGCGCTGTTTTTTCTGTCTATCTCACCCCCCTGACGTTTGTCAGAATGCTAATGTAAAAGGTTGACAAGATGTTTGTTTTTGCGGAGCTCTGACTGATGAGAAAGTGTTTCGTCTGAGCGGCCGGAGGACTGTGTTAAATGAACAGAGCTGCTTGCTATCACAGCTTGGTGGGGTGTTTGCATAATTTTCCATGTTTAAAATGTTAATGACACCTGTAGGCTATGTTATGGTGAATCTGTTCATAAGTGAATAAAAAGAGACGGCGGGACGTGGATGTGTTTGTTGATGTTTGAGGTTTTCGGGGTGAGTGTGTCCTTGTTAATGTGCTCAGTCTGAGTGTGTGTCTACAGTGAATGTCTGAGTGTATTTTAGGCTTCAGCTTCATCTCATTGACATGCATGCTACAGGAACCTAATTTAACCCCCCCAATAAAAGGCTTTGATGTGTTTTTATCTGCCTGCTGGATTTGGTCTCCTTTGAGATAAGAATGTGTTAAAAAGAAGCTCCTCCTCCTCCTCTTTCTCAGTTTTTCATAATGTAGTGAAGACCTTGCATTTTCTCCATTTGAAATAAATGCAAACTTTATTTATTTACATTCTGATGCAAAATGTTTACTTTAAAATGAGCCAGTTTCATCTGCACGTTAAAGGGACGAGGAGCACCCCTCAGGTGTTTGAGTTGAGTCTGAAGTTCATTAATTAGTTTCTAAGACCTATAAATGATCATTTGCTGTTTGTGGAGTACATTTAGTTACTATTCTGTATAATAAAACTTTAAATCTGAACTTTTACGTGGGTGGTTCACTGTTTTAAAGCCATACTATGCAACTTTTTCATTTTCTTGAGCCAGTTTGTGCTAAAATGACCCTTTACAGGGTTAATGAAATGTCACTCAGACCCCTACCGCCCTCTGTGGCCATAACACTGCACTTGCAACTTCAGAGTGTCGTCAGGTCCCTGTTGGATTTAGTAAAAAGGAGCTGACATACCTGGTGCTGCAGTCTGCTTCCAGCATGTTTTAGATCATGAACACAGCTGATTTGTTGATTTAGTGATGAACCACTCCTGTAGACACTAATGAAGGCTGAGGAGACATTTCAGCAGTTGGATTAAGGTGTTAAAAAGACGAACGCACAGCGAGGAGATAAGTTTCACTTTTACTTTCACTCACGGACACTAGGGGGTGCTAAAAACAAGCCAAAACTGCCAAGTGTGCCTTTAAGTAGAAACAAGTGGAACATTGATTTTCTGTCTGAACCAAAACATATTCTGATATGAATCAAGAGCACTTTTCTTAATTTGGCTGAATTATCCACCAGATATTTATATTATTATTACTAAATATTAGCTAAGACCCCTACCTCTTAAGCAAGATTAGTACTTTTCTCAGTACCCTGCTGTATTAAACCCTGATACATAGTTTTATACATCTTTCAATTTATATTTTCTGCAGCTGCTATTTAAAACCTTTCGATGTTAAAGAAATAATCAACAGAATCCAGATGGCTCAGCTCAGTTTCAGGTCCAGACTCGGCCCATGCACGTAGACATCTTTGTGTCTCCTTGCTACACAGATCTGCTCCCTCAGCCTCACAGGACACACTCCTCACCACAGGAAACACACAACTGAACACAGATAAGACAGTCTGCAGGATTTATTGCAGCTAGTTTCACTCTCTGAACGTGTGAACCACACCCTGTCTGTTCCCCTTTGTCAGCCTCCATCTCTCACTCTCCTCCTCTCTGGGTTAGACCTGCCTCCACGGTTCTGCATTGTTCTTTTATCTGACTCCCATTCTGCCCCATCCCATCAGTCACTCGGCCTCTATCACACCGTGGGAGGAGGAAGATGTCCCTTCATGTTGTGCCCATTTTCCCCTCTCTGAGGTAACTGTGTGTGTGTGCATGTGTGTGTTTGAGCCATCGCATGAGGACATTAAAGAGACAGAGTGGGCAAAACATCATTACAGAGCAGGTGTCCTTCCATCTGTGCTTATCATGGTTAACTTTTTCCTCTTTTCTCTAAGACACATTATGTCCTCGCACATTTTCACAAAGACATTTGTTACAAGCAGCGTGACGTGATCTGCTGAAAATGGGGAATTACAATAGGAAGAGGAGGGGGATGAGAAAGCAAACAAATAGGTGAGCAAAGCAATAAGGGACAAAAATGCACATAACTAAAAAAACGATGCTATGGGAAGATATATATAACAAGTATTTACTTGCAGAAAAAAACTTGATGTGACAGAAACAAGTTTTTGAATAAAATCAAAAGGAACGGGAGACAACAGGAGAATAAAAATGAGGGAGAGGGCATTGGTGAGGTCATTGCTTCTGATATACATGCAACTCAGTGCTTGTGAATGTGTGCTTCTCCAGAGAACCAGAGGAGCCAAAAGTTCAGACTCACCATTAAAACATGTCTGAAGGCTACAGGAGGCAGCTGAGCCTCTCCCAGGAGAGAGCGGCTTACTGCCTGCTCGGACGGACGGATTTGTGAATATTTCTGCAGATATATGCGCTGATATATGAATGCACCTGAAAGAAAACAGGAAGTGCATCTTTAATGCATGGAAAAGAAGGAAATGTAACAAATTAAATTCAGTCAGAAACTGTTTGCTGCTTTGTCAGAATTACTTTAATTGCAATATTTTAATAATCAGCCCTTTGAGAGATGTTGAAGGATGAACAAGAATTAAGCCGTTTCTGTGCAAACAAGGTGTCTGGTGCTCACAAAACCTGGTGAGCATCAAATAATCGTCTCAATAGCCCAACAGCCATTAGAGAATAGCTACAGGAAATGCATTCACTCACACAAGAAAGTTTCTCTGTGCTCATGCAACACTTTCTATTGCACACCAGTGTCCCTTCAAGGGTTCCATACTTCTGAAGTAAGCATAGGAGCAGAAGCTCGGAGGAAGCTGTGTGCTTTTGTTAAACCTATCCATCACATGGACAACAGTTCGATTGTAATTTTTGCAGATAGTAGGCACTTACAAGGTTATCCTCAGATTATTTTACAACCACTGCCTTTGATATTCAGATATATCCTCACTCTGTGAAGTCCCCCTTATCTCTACTGGTCTTACAGCAGCAGTGCATGAGCTTCATCATCCCCATCGGCTTCACTCGAGTGCAGCTGAAAGAGAAATGGATGCTCTGTGAAACTGCTCTGAGGGCATGAATGTTCAGCCTGCAGGAGGAGTTCTGCAATACTTTATTCTGTTCAGTTTTTAAACCCAGAACTCGCAGTCCCAAAATACGTTAGAATAGAATATATCTCACCTTTAAATGTCACCTGACTATTTATATAATAAATTCATTTGTAGTTCCTTGAATTAAAATTAGCACACCAAAGAACAAGGTCCTTCCCACAGAATTAATGAATAAAGATTCAATCCTGCAGCTCAATGATCCATTTATTACCGCTGGACTTTACAGTTTTGAAGCTGTTTGATTGAAGATTTGGCATCACTCACACACTCCCACTAATCAAATTACCCTTTTTGAGCTTCTGCAATAATGATCTTGTTTCTAACATCATATTGACATGAATCTCCTCCCCGTGTGACACGTGCATCTGTTTCCTCTCTTTATAATGAAATGTCTTCTGATTTACTGCTCGTGTTTTATTTAACTGCGTTTCCTAACAGCTTGTGCCACAAATCAGAAAGAGAGAGCACGAGAGAGGGAGAGAGAGAGAGCTCTCCTTTAAAAAACCAACAACCAAAAAACGCCAAAGAGTTTAGCAGAAATCCACACTGATTAAAAAGATGAAGCAAGGAGCAGAATGACATAAAGCCATAAGATGGAAACAAATCAGCACGGATCCACTTTAAAGCTCTATAATGATAGAAAAGCTCCATATTTGTCACAGAAGGAGCCACAGTGACACACGTTCCCCAAACCATGACAGACACACACTTTTTGTTTTGGAAGTGCAAACATCTGCACAAACCCAAACTCTGTTCCTTTAACATCAGAGCAGCGTACTTCACGTGCAGCTTTTCCTGGAGTTATCTGGAGACTCACATCAGCTCCAGGTCACCCAGAGGCCGGCCAATCAGAGGGCTCACCGTCTCGGCCGCACCAGACCCCCCCTGGCAGAACCAAGCAGCAGAACCGTGTATCATCTTAATCAGACAGGCATCTGCGTGGAGTGAATGTGCAGCTCCTATTCTGGGGTTTTATTAGAGAGCGTGTATCTGTCATGATGCCCCCAACAGGGAACAAAACACCTTATTTTTATCTGAATTATCACACAATCAAGGGAGCGGGTGAGAAATAAGAATAAAGATGATTTAAAGATGCACCGAGCCCTGGAGTCAGGTTTTGTCCACTCAACCGTGTGTATGTGTGTGTGTGTGTGTGTGTGTGTGTGTGTGTGAGAGAGAGAGGCTGAATGCATAATATTGTATGATGCAGTGTAGCAGGCACCTGCTGGTGCACTTTTATGGGGCTGACCCCGCAGACACACTCTCGCTGTGCCCCAGGTTTAATGCATTCATTTCATTGGTGGTGGTGAAATGGAAAAATAGTCCATGCTGCCTGAAGCAGAGCGCGTTGTGTTGTTTACCACTTCTGTGCAAACAGGTTCTCTCATCTATTGTTATGGACTGTTTTATTTCACTCATTAAAATATTATTAAAGGATACTGCTTTAGTTCAAAATGTCTTTGCTGCAACATCTCAGGTCCACGAGAAAGATCACAATTAAAAATGATTCCCATGCAAAAGTGACAAAATCTTATAGAGTGCAGTAAATTGTTTTAATGATATTTTTAATAAAGCATTTCAGTATAAAATGTTTTGGTTGAAAAATTTCCTTTTCTTGTTTATAATTTAAGCAACCATTAGCTTGACCCACTTTCAGTCTTTTTACACTCTCACAAGAAATGCATAAAATATTTGTTTAAGCTTTATATTTTTAATCTTCAGATGACAGAAGGGATTGTGCTTGAGTTGAACTTTTCTTCCACTGAATAATTAATCAACATTATCATCATCATCATCATCATCATCATCATCATCATCATCATCATCATCATCATCATCATCATCATCATCATATATATATACTAAGATGCCCCAACATGGGCGTTGCTGCTCCTGTACTTTAAAAGATGATTTCAAATAAAAATGCTTAAAGCCTAAAATCTGTTAAGACACTATTAATGACTGACTTCTATAGTGTTTAAAGGTTGAATATGGAACATTTTAATAAAAAACTTCAGTGCTAGTTGGATCCATTCACTTACTGTGTTTTATGCTAAGCTAAAGCTAAAGGAGTACAGCCGGGTCAGGGAATGACTGGGCTGGGTAAAAATGGCAAGTATGTCAACTGGCAAAATTTCAATTTTGGGTGGAATATCCTTTTAAGCTGAAAATTGTGGTGGAAATCCTCCCACAACGCCATAATTCACGAGGCTTTGTTGTCTCACTAGCATGGTAAAAAAACAATGCTTCTTCTGGTCATTGAATGCTGCATTTTAAATCTCACAGCCGCCCTCCCCATGCCCTGAATGGAATCATCTACAGCGTACTTTAACAGAGTAAAACTTGTAATGTTATTATTGTCTGTGGATAACTTTTGGCACTGATCAGTGACATCACTCACTGCCAAAACGCTGATGAATCTCTACATGCTCCCCCTGGGTCAGGTCATACACAATAACAACATTACCTATCATAGTTATGCAGATGACATCCAGACCTATCTAGCTCTATCACCTATATAAGCTGTTAAAAGCATTAAACAATAAGTTAGCCTCAGGTGAGATCATTACTTGGTTTGGATATTGTGAAGTTCTTGCAGCAGACGGCAACATTTTCCACGTACCAGGCACAACTTTCTAAGACCTTTAACCAAACTTTAAAGACAAAATCTGAGGACTTTCTCTCTAATGAAAATGGCCTCAGAACATATTTTGGTCTTATCAGCGTGTAAAAGTGATTGGTGCGTTTGAACACTTCAGTGACTGTTTTCTTATGTGCAAGAAAACTTTAATAAGAACATTTATCACATGCCCCGCAGCACTCGCTTGGGACCAATTAGGGCAATTAAAAATTCCATTACGTGGAGAAAAATTAGTTGCTAGAATCTAATGAGATTTTAATTAATTAAACATTTTCATTACAGGAGCTCAAAGAGGTCACAAGATAAACTGTAAAATAAGCTCGAATTTAAAAAAACGTGTCATCATTGTTCAATGTTCCATGAAAAATTAATGAAGTGCACGTGTCCAATAACAATAACACATCAGTGTTTGAGCTATAACACAATCATGTCTGGTTAGAGTTGGGTTTGAGAGGACCTTTTTATTGCATTTGTACGTTGATATTTATAAAATATACTTGTTTACTGGTCTCATCAAGCTTGCAATGCAATTTCCTTTAATCACTTAATCAATGCCCCAGTTTTCCTTTCCTTTCCTTTCCTTTCCTTTCCTTTCCTTTCCTTTCCTTTCATTCCTTTCCTTTCCTTTCCTTTCCTTTTCTTTCCTTTCCTTTCCTTTCCTTTCCTTTCCTTTCCTTTCCTTTCCTTTCCTTTCCTTTCATTCCTTTCCTTTCCTTTCCTTTCCTTTCATTTCCTTTCCTTTCCTTTCCTTTCCTTTCCTTTCCTTTCATTCCTTTCCTTTCCTTTTCTTTCCTTTCCTTTCCTTTCCTTTCCTTTCCTTTCCTTTCCTTTCCTTTCCTTTCCTTTCCTTTCCTTTCATTCCTTTCCTTTCATTTCCTTTCCTTTCCTTTCCTTTCCTTTCCTTTCCTTTCCTTTCCTTTCCTTTCCTTTCCTTTCCTTTCCTTTCCTTTCCTTTCCTTTCCTTCATTTCCTTTCCTTTCCTTTCCTTTCCTTTCCTTTCATTCCTCTCCTCTCCTCTCCTCTCCTCTCCTCTCCTCTCCTCTCCTCTCCTCTCCTTTGTCTCAAAGGTCTCTTGAAACTCTCCCACTTATGCTTTCTTGTCTCCTGCTTCTCTCTTCTCAACTGAGCCTCTTTCATTCCTTAACATCACTGTTTTCTGTTTGACCTCCTCAGAATGGAAACTAAAGGTATCCTGGTAGATGGAGGGAGAGAGATAAAACAGCAGAAAGCCAAGTGAAGTCGTACTCTCAGCCTCGCTGCTGCTTCCCCCTCCTGCTCTTCTTTACATCACTGGCCTCTCTCTCTCTTTTTTTGCTTAATGTTTGAAAAGGCTTTTATTCCACAAATTCTTTTCTCTCTCATGAATAACACATGAGCATCAACGGCAAACTCTTATCCCCACTCGTTTCTGCTCCCTCTTACTTCACACACACACAAGCACGCACGCACGCACGCATGCACGCACATGCGCGCACACACACACACACACACACACACACACACACACACACACACACACACACACACACACACACACACACACACACACACACACACACTTCCCCTCACAGATGGCCTGGGCCAGGTCATTTCCTCAGTGGATGGAGGATAACTGGATTTACCAGACTTGTGTTCTGTTGTTCTGACAGATCTGTTTATAGAAAAAAAACAAAGAGCCAATAAAGAGCTCCGCAGTGAGCGTCTCTGCAGGTGTCTCTGCTCAGAAAGCCTTGAGGAATTTTACATCTGCTGGAGCAGATCCCCTCCTGACGATCACACCACCCCTGCAGCTCGGTAATAGTGCTAGTTGTTAGTAGTACATCAACCACCGTGTGACAGTGTAATGTTTAGTTAATGTGTTTAGCAGATTATTCCATTATGGTGCTCTGTGTTCTGCTGAGAAGGCATAATGGTGTTATTTCTCACTTTTGTCACCATGTGTGGTTCCCACAGTTCTCCTACAGTCGTCTGTAAACACGACACTGCTCGGCTGAAAAAGCCACGCTCCCATCATGTTTGATGGAGTTCCCCGTGATACTGCTGGCACTGTTTAAATCTCTGACGTGTCACGATGGAGAAAACATTTCAGCATCTGAAATGTAATACTGCGTGCCTTCAGAGCTGAGTGAAAAAAGCGCCTGGGGAAATTCTTGTATCCATAAAACACTTTCTGAAGCTTGAAGAGAACTATTTGCCTGTGGTAGTTGAACAAACTTTCTCTCTTTTTTTGCAGACAGGTTTATTTTCCTGGATGTAAAACTGTGTTTATCATGATTACTTCACAGGACAATATTCTAGCTTAAGCACAATTATGTATAAAGGAAACGAACAACAACTTGTCATGTCTAATTCAGTTTTGTTATTGTTTTGTGTGTGTGGCACAAACAAAATCAAGTTTGCCTGTACCTGTTTCTTAATTTACCTGACCACATGTGTCATTATAATCACACCTCAAAAACACGCACGCACGCAGACACGCACGCACGCACGCACGCACGCACGCACGCACGCACGCACGCACGCACGCACGCACGCACGCACGCACGCACGCATGCACACACGCATGCACGCACACACACACGCACACACACTTTCTCGTATTTCTATCTTGGTGAGGACCATCCATTGACTTCCATTAATTTTTGTTCATTTTAGTGATTCTATTATGCCTAACCCATACCCTAACCATAACCATAACCACTGCTGATCTATTGCTAACCCTAACCTTTACTAAAACTTAATTCACACCATACCTCTAAATCTAACGAGTAGAGCTCTGAAAGATTGCACCAATGTGAGGACCGGGCAAATGTCCTCACTTTACAGGTGAAAAGCTTGTCATGGTCCTCGCGTTGATGTATAGACAAGTACACACACACACACACACACACACACACACGCACACACACACACACACACACACACACACACACACACACTCTCTCTCTCTCTCTGTGTCCTGCTCTCAGTGGCGCCCCCAAGGGGTGGCCAAGGGAGCGCATGGCCACCTGGCCACCCCTACAAAATGTTGGCCGCCCCACTGGCTCCTCTCAATAAATCACACTCATGTTCACACATACCATACATTCATCTTCTTTAGTCTAGAAATACATTTTAAAGCCAATAACCCATTTTCAAAGAAAAGTATAAATCCCAATAATTTGTAGATGCTTATGTTGGAACAGCGACAGGCAAATGAATCTGCTTTGACATTCTAAAACAATCAAATTTGAAATAATAACTGAAAAAAGTGTTGGAAATGTTGTCTTTTATTTGAAATTTGAGGTAAATATGTTGGATGCATATTGTTTTTTTTATGTAAAAAATCGAAGGATCAATGCACATCAGGCTAAACTCCCCGAGTTACCACAGGGACCAATTTGGTGTGCTGCCCCTGAAAATATTCACTGGCTCCCTCCAGCTCCCCCTTATGAAAATGTTCAGGGGGCACCACTGCCTGCTGTGAGCAGCAAATGGAGACATCACATTATCACTGCTTAATATCACTTTAGCAGGTGATTACAAGGATGGACATGCGGCCGTCACAGCTTCTTTGTCACTTGTGTGAAATGACTCTAAAAGTAATGTGGCATTGCTGATGGTAGACAGAGCCAGGTGGAGACGGGGCCGCGTGAATTCAGATTGATTATTTCTTGTCCTTTGAGCACCTGCTTTCACTGGAACACACACTGACATGAAGCCATGGATGAATTCCCAGCCCCGCGTTAGCGCTGCATTACGAATGCATACGGAGTGTTTAGAGGGGCACAGAGCTCCTTTCATATGGAGATGCCTCCGACGACTCCAGGCTTCGACCTGAGATTGCTTATCAAAATACACACAGCTGCCCCTCCTGGTTTTATTTAACATCTCTCCTCCTTCCTCTTCTCCGCTGTTAAAAATATTCATCCCTCTGTGTCTTCCAACCCTTAGCAGGCTATAAATAGTAAAGACAGTGATGCTGTCCCAGTTGCAGGAGTTTGTTTGCAGACTAGAAGCTAAATTAATAATCCAGGGACTGAGAAAAATGTAAATGATGTTACAGACGAGGTCCCAGGTAGCAGGGCTCTGCTTGTAGATAAATATGATGGAGATGGAAGTCAGTGAGGGCTCATTGTTTGGCTGCCATGGGAGACGACTTATTGTGTGGTATAGTGTGTGTGTAATTATATGCACATTTAAAGCTCCAGTCTGATTGCGAGTCTGGCATGTGCTCACCTTTGTCCCAGTGAGGAGAAGGGAGGACGGAGAGAAAAGGAGGCGCACAGAAGGAGAGCAGCAGGAGCGTGAGAGAGAGATGAAGATTTGGAACAAGTTGAAGAGGAAGCAGGAGGCTCTGATCAAGCCTTTGTCAGAGATTTGTGTGTCTGTAATAGAAAGAGAGAGAGATAGGAGAAGGGATGCTTTACCGTGACAATATTTCCTTTGCTTAGCAGGTGCAGTCTGACCTGCCACATTCTTCCAACCTCCTCTTCTGAATCACTTTTTTTATATTCCGTCTCTCCTTTCAGCCAAACAAAGACGAGAAAGCCTTTTTCTAGAATGTTAGGCTGAACAAAGACGCAGGATGAAACACTCCTTCTTAGCGCTGTTCCCTTTTATGTTCACTTCCTTCATTTTTACTTCACTGACATTTTATTTTCCATAAGCAATTGGATTTATTTTCTAGGACACTGCCTCGAGTCCTGAATGCATCATGCAACATTTTGTAACACAACTACACCCAACGACGTGTGGATTTAACTGTAAATATGTATTTGCCCTTCACCTTTCACCTTTCTCCCCTCACTGAGGAACACACACAACCTGGTGTAAAGATGAGTCATTGATCTTCTTTTTCTCCCCTGCCTGGGCAATTATCGCCCTAATTATTCACAATCCATCTTCAGCTCAGTGTGGGCCATCAAAGGGGGAACCGGCCCAGTTTGTGTGATGGTGTGTGTGTGTGTGTGTTGGTTTGTCTTCGAATGTGTCTCAGGATGAGGCATAAATTGTGATCCTAATTGCTGAAAAATGACAAGGACTCTGCTCTGGAAATCTGCTACTTACTGCAGTATAAATCAGGTGTGTGTGTGTGTGTGTGTGTGTGTGTGTGTGTGTGTGTGTGTGTGTGTGTGTGTGTGTGTGTGCCTCGCTACATTCTCACACACACTAACGCAGGACCACCACATGAACAATATGTCAAGCCTGTCATATTTAGAGAGCCATTAAGGAAGAGTCAGCACCCCGGCACTTATTAATGATGTCACTGTGGACAGTGTCTTGTATTAATGATGTCAGAGCAAGAAGTGAGATCCAGCAGCAGGCATTCATCAGCCTGTGTGTGCGTTAATGTGTGTGTGGAGAGGATAGGAGTGGGGTGGAGCAGTGCTTCATTTGTAACACGGTCCGACCTTGATGTCTGGAAACGAACAATGGGGGGAGGGGAGGAGAGTTGCGGGAGGAGGAAGAGGAGGAGGAGATGGAGGAGGGACAAAGAGGTGTAACATCTCTTTGTCATCACTTCTCTCCGGTGGTTTTTCACAAGGCCCCTGAACTCTGGGGGTTTAGGCTAGCCAGGCTTTACTTTGTGTGGATATGTCTGAGCCACCGTCCAGTGCTTTTGCAGTGTGATGTGTGTGTATAAACAGACTCGGACACCGGAACAGCACTGAAGCATTCCTCCGGCCTGAGCGGGATTTCACCATCCAGTCATGCAGAGAGACAGCAGGAGAGAAATGTGACATAAAACAACATTTAATTAGCATCTTTGTGTGCAAGTGCATCACTTTAGCAACAACAAAATAGTTTATTTGATTGCTGTAGAAGTACTTAGTCTTGCTGTCAAAATTTATAATTCAAAAATTATAAACTCGTTTTTCTTTCAGCACCACAAATTGAAATTCTGCGGTACCGAGTTCGCTTTAAAAGCCTCAGAAAATGTGCAGGTCAACAAGAAGTCCTCTAACATAATGGACACACACTTTAGGTGTGTTTGTTTGAGAGGCTGTGCACACTGCAGGTGCTGACTTTGCACTTCCATGCCATGCCAAGGTTAGATTAGTGAGAACAAACACAATTTACAGTGATTTACACCTTGATCTATGAGGAAAAGGTCAGAGAAAAGGGCTCAGAATGATTCCTTTGCAGCAAATAGACGTCACACTTCTTTCGCCACGCTTTCAGCACAACTGTTCAATTTTTTATACGTTTCAAAATTAAAATCCAGGTCCTTTAAGGGTCAAAATGTCTTGATGTGTTTAATGTGAGTGTGTCCAACAGTCTGAGACTAATGGTGTCTTTGACTCGCTGCTTGTCCTGGAATGAAGAGGACTTTCTTATCTACAGGTGAAACTCCAAACATATTGTGCGAAAGTTCATTTGTGTCAGAAATTCAACTTAAAAGGTGAAACTAATACAAGATAGACTCATTTCATGCAAATTCAGATATTTCAAGCCTTTATTTGTTATAAGTGTGATGATTATGGCTTACAGCTGATGAAAACCCCACATTCAACATCTCAGACAATTAGAATATTGAAATGGTTCAACATTCTAGACTCAAAGTGTCACACTAATCAGCTAATGAATCAAAAACACCTGCAAGGGGTTCCTATCATCAGGGGTGTCGAACTCCAGTTCTCAAGGGCCGCTATCCCACATATTTTAGTGTTTTCCCTGTTTCAATACACCTGATTTCAATCAGCAGGTGATTAACAGGCTTCTGGAGAGCTTGATGAGCTGCTGCACAGGTGAATCAACTGTGTTGGAACAGGGAAACAACAAAGAGGTGCAGGATGCCGGCCCTCGAGGACTGGAGTTCAACACCTGTGCTTTAGATGGTCTCGCAGTCTAAGATGAATTACTAAAATAAATGAACTTTTGCATCACATTCTCATTTTTACTGTTTCACCTATATTTCACTCATCACCTCTCAACCTCCTTGGATTCCCAGTGTCCAAATTTTTGATGGACGACCCGGTCCCAAATGAGGTCAACCAGCCAATCACTAATCAGACTCAACTCATGAGTCCTGCACAAACAAAGAGTCTTAGCTTCATATTGATAAAAGCCCATGTAGGACATTTAAACGAGATGTTTGGGGTGGCAATGATATACTGTCAATCATATTTATCAAGGACATTGTGCTTGTGGCAAAAATTAATTATTTATTTTTCTTTACACAAAGTTCAATCACTCACTTTATTTTTATTTAGGAACTTATACATGCAACACGAATGGCTGTGCACGTCTGGTACCGTATCAGTGTCATTCAAGCATTTGTCACTTTTTGGTATTTTAACACACTGCTCTGTTACTGGTGAAAATGAAGAGATCAACACGTTCCTAAAGGAAATGAGTCTCATCTGAGTTCAAACTGATAGCAAATCAACTCAAATCTGCATGTCAAGCCCCCAAAGATTCAGATTTAACCCAAGTAACCTGTCATGTAATAGTAATAGTTCACATGAGCACATCATCCAGGCAGTGGTCATTAAAAATCACAAAGCAGCAAAGATGCAGTTTTACTTCAGGACACATACTCATGATAGTTACTTTCACATAACATCTAGAAAATTCCATATTTGTATTTAATTTAATCTGAGAACAAAGCCTCTCCATCATCATTGCTGCATGTTAGAGTGAAGGTTTGTTTTGTAACTTTTGCCCTTCATTGGTTTAAAAATCCCCCTACTATATATCTGGTGCAGAAAAACCTTCAGAGTTCAGCACTGATGTCTGTCTGACCCTTCCCGTTGTGGTTACACACAATACACACTCATTGTGATTGTGTAATTTTCACGTGTCTGCTTGACAGCTGCGCCCATGTTGAGGACACTTCATTGAAATGCATTGAAATTATTTTGAGTGAACGTGTCAGAATCAGTTTTCAAAAGGCTCCAAACCCTCATCAAATCACGTCTGTTTTAGTGAGTGTTCTCATAAAAGAGTGTGTGTGTGTGTGTGTATGTGTGTGTGTGTGTGTTAATGCATTCAATTTCTGAAAGGGACATAATCTCCATAAGTGATGGCTCGAGAGTGCTGACATATTTTGAGGTAATTATCACAATTGGTCGATTTTACACACAGACACACACACGAAGCTCCATTTAGGTGGCGTGGGGGTGGTGTACTTCAATTATCGCCCAAGTCACAGGATGCCATGTTCACACTAGTTAGTCCAAGCTGTAGATAAAACAGCTGTGTACAAAAAGAGATCTGAACATATTCTAATTCTCACATTTTGTGAGAAAACAGCCTCAAAACACACAAAACACACACACACGCGCACGCACGCACGCACACACACACACACACACACACACACGCGCACACACACACACACACACATAAGAATAAGTTCATGTCAATGTGTCAAACGCACAACCTCAACCTTAATCTGTGCTACAAATAAAAAAACATCCACAGGTTCAAGGTGGACAAAGTTTACCAGAGTTTCCTGAGTCATTATTCTTTTTAAATGTGATCCAGTCAGAGTCAGCGGTATCAGAGCATCTGTGTCTTATGGAGGTTAAATTCTCACCCTGACAGTGGTCAGTGTTCTGCTTTGTTCCTCTGCAGGGAACGAGTTCAATCCCAACCTTGAATTGTTCCAGCCACCAAGCTTTATGTGGCAGAAATCCTGCAAGTACACACACTCACAAAAACAACCCACAGTATCTTAAGGGTCTGATGGCGAGTCACCATCTGGGACTGAAGATAACAGTGAGCTCGTGTTTGCAGTTGTGTGTGTGTGTGTGTGTGTGTGATTGTGTGCGTTTACCTCCATCTCCTCCTTTTTCTCTCTGATTCGGAGAACAGAGGACAAAATATGTTGCAGAGCACCAAAGTCCAGTGTCTGTTCAAAAATATGTGTGTGCGTGTGTGTGTGTGAAGTCAGGGATGGCTATGAGAAAGGATTAGGACAGCTTTAAACGGGCTTTGTTTAATATGCAACACAACGGCTGCTCCGGATGGGAAACTACCTTCGTACAGACACACACTTATCAAAACAACACAAGCACGTAGGAAGATTGTGAATAGGCTAAAAAAGCTTTGACCTTTGGTTTTGTTATGGTGTGAGTCTGGGTTGTGCCCAGCGTGTCTGCATGTGTGTGTGTTTAGGTTCTGTTCCAGGGATTGGGGTCCCTGGCTGTGGTAATTGGGACCGATGGAGCTGAAAGCGAGGGATGAACCAGGGGATAAAGGATGGATAAAAAAGGATGGGACTGTGCACATTGCCCAAAGAGCTCACCGATTGGCTCTGGGTGACTGCATTTGTGTGTGTGTGTGTGTGTGTGTGTGTGTGTGTGTGTGTGTGTGTGTGTGTGTGTGTGTGTGTGTGTGTGTGTTTATATGCCAGCAGATGTGAAAAGCTTAGCCATTTTCTCAACAGACCAATTAGATGAAGGGAGTTAGGTCCCCAGGTGTGAAAGCCTCCTTCTGCTAATAGCAGCTATATTAGCTGGTGTATTAATGGTGTTTTAGCCAACGTGAATGTGTCTTTGCGTGTAGTTTTTTCTTTGCATATAAGAAGATTAGGTTTGCCCTTCAGTGGTTTGTACTTGCTGGTATTTGTGGATGTCTGAGTCTAATCATGGTCGTGATGCTAATAGGAGGAAATCCAAACCCCGTCCTTCTACTTAATACATGCAGTATTTTCACCTTCAGAGTAGTTTCTCATTCAGGTCTGCAGCAATCAGACGGGGATACAGAGATAAAAGTGCAAAGCAATTCAAACATTTTTACTAAAGTGATGTTCTTTGTCAGAGTCATCGTGTTAGCAACAGCAGAAGATGACAGAGTGAGAGTGGGAAACAGAAAAGCGATAGAGACCGAGAAGGCCGAAGGATAGAGGTGAAGTCTGCTTCTCAGCACGACTCTTGGGAGCCTAAATGCTTCTTCATCGGTAAGCAGTGAATAATTCATCTTGTTACCATAGAGAGGATACTCAAACACATCTGCATGTGCAGACACACGCTCAAACACACACAGCAGAAATCATATTCATGTCACAGACGGGCCATTCTTATAAGAGACAGACAGTCCGGTCCAGGGAGGAGCTTTTATTATTCACTAGCTTATGAACTCCGTAGGACCCTTCACTCTTTGACTGTCTGCTTGTGTGTATTTGGCTGTGTGCACAGCTGGGCCTTGTGTGTATTTGGGGCACATTCATTTTTCTGCATGTGTGAGGGTGAAATGAGGGTGAAGAAGAGACGCACACAGCATTCTCTCTAACATTCCCCCCGTACATAACCCTGAGGCACACGCATGCACGCACACCACACTGAACCATGTGATTTTATTTAAACCTTAGGCATGATTTCACTGTTTTAGCTATTTGTGTATCACTGTTTACTGGAACAGGTTAGAATCTAAACCTCACAGACACACACGCATAAAAGTCCACACGTACACACTTGTGCATTTGCACTTGTGTTCAGAAACTCTACTAGAACTAATCACCACAACTTTTGTCATCAAATTATTTCATTTGTGCCTGAAAAATGCAACTGCTCAAACTGATCTGTAACATTTTGTTGTTCTCTCAGCATCATTTATTGATTTGCCACAGCCTGTCTTTCATCTCTGTTGCTTGTTTGACATTTTGTTACAAGGGAAAACTCTGAAGACTGGATTTGCAAACAAGAACAAGGAAACATGCTGGAAGCAGACTGCAGAAGCAGGCATGTCTGCTCCTTTTAAGTCCAACGGAAACCGAACCGCCACTCTGAAGTTGCAAGTGTGGTATTCTGGCCACAGAGGGTGGTGGAGGGTCTGAGTGACATTTCGTTAACCCTGTAAAGGGTCATTTTAGCACATACTGGCTCAAGAACATGATTTAAAAATATGACAAATTTGCATCGTATGGCTTTAAATCATCAACATAAACAAAGAGGGGGGAAGCAACGGCTTTCTCTAAAGGTGTTGAAAAGACTTTTCCTGAGGTGTATTTTTGATATTTCATATAGGATAATGTCCCATTCATTTACATAGGGGAGTGGGCCTTCAGACTTACTGCAGCCAGCCACTAGAGGGCGTTTAGCTTCAACTTTAACATTATGCTCCTATGTTATTGTTATATGAGATTTATTTTTGGCTTTATTGATTCCGGTCAGGCTAGACAAAAGGGAGGACTTGTACTTTTTTGCAAATATATTTATGTTTCAACTGAGTGTTTAATAATTCTGACAGACAGAAAACACACACACATGCAGTCCTTCACACATCACTCACAGATCTCCACGTCATCTCGCTTCATTTGTGCCACATATACTGTAATAAATGGATGTTTTGGTGGATTTCTGCTGCAAATGAAGGAACAGTGTTTTATTTCATCTCCAGAACTCCTGTCTGTGAATCATTATTATTATTATGCTAATGGCGTCAGGAAGCCACTGCCACAGCGCGCCGAGGTGCTGGAGCTGTGTCTTTATTACATGAAAGGTAAACAGTGAAACATGATGAGTGACAGAATAATCAGAGATAAACTGTTTACAAAAGTGGCTCGCTCCGCGTTCTGTTCTCACAGCACTGTTTCACATTCAGACGCAAACCGAGGGTTGTGATATTCTGATAAGTTACAAGAGGAGGAAATTGTTTTCTTTATCCCCGGAGATGTTCATGCTGCTGTATCTGTGTGTGTGTGTGTGTGTGTTGTCTAAGATGATGCTGTGTCTGACCATAAGCTTTGTCTAAATATACTATGGACAACTGTCCTCCCACATAAGATCCTCCTAGACTCCTGTTCAGCGCTGGCCTGATTTACCAGACCCCAAGGGCTTCTTCTTTCTTTCTTTTTCTCTCTGCTTCATCCTCTTCCTCCTTCTTTCTGTCACTCTCTGACATACACACCCCGACATACAGAAAACCTTCATCTTGAAGGGCCGTAGAGAGTCAAAGAGAGAAATGGCTTCTGTCTTTTTCCTCTTTTAACTGGGACTCTGCATCTCACAGAGCCCCCCCGAGGGGGAGGACGTCCAGCAAAGGAAGAAACCTTCACACTTTATTGTCTTCTGCCACCGAGAGCTCATATTTCTCTCCTTAAGCTCTCAATCTGTCTTACGTCTCTTTTTCGCACTTGTCTCCTCGTCTTCTCTTCTTCCCGCTCTACATCTATTTCTGTTTCCATATTTTATAAAGAGTGATGGCTCGACGATGCCTTCTGAGTGTGCTAGCTTCTCAAAGATGCAGAGAGGAGAGGGGAAAGTGTGGAGGGAGAGTCTGCAGAGCGGTGAGCGTCCGGCTGTCTGAAACCCGTTATTTGAGGGTCTGAGGTTGAACAGGGTTCAATACGGGCTGTTAGGTCCTTGTACGACCAGTGTCAGAGCTTGGTCCGCATTGCCGGCAGTAAGTCGGGCTCGTTTCCGGTGAGAGTTGGACTCCGCCAAGGCTGCCCTTTGTCACCGATTCTGTTCATAATTTTTATGGACAGAATTTCTAGGTGCAGCCAAGGTGGTGAGGGGATCCGTTTTGGTGGCCTAAGGATCAGGTCTCTGCTTTTTGCAGATGATGTGGTCCTGTTGGCTTCGTCAGAACGTGATCTCCGGCTTTCGCTGGAGCAGTTCGCAGCCGGGTGTGAAGCAGCTGGGATGAGAATCAGCTCCTCTAAATCCGAGACCATGGTCTTGAGTCGGAAAAGGGTAGAATGCCTTCTCCAGGTCAGGGACGAGGTCCTGCCCCAAGTGGAGGAGTTTAAGTATCTCGGGGTCTTGTTCACGAGTGAGGGAAGGGTGGAGCGTGAGATCGACAGGCGGATTGGTGCTGCATCTGCAGTGATAGGGGCGTTGTACCGGCCTGTCATGGTGAAGAGAGAGCTGAGTCGAAAGGCGAAGCTCTCAATTTACCGGTCGATCTACGTTCCTACCCTCACCTATGGTCACGAGCTTTGGGTAGTGACCGAAAGAACGAGATCACGGATACAAGCGGCCGAAATGAGTTTTCTTCGCAGGGTGGCTGGGCTCTCCCTTAGAGATAGGGTGAGGAGCTCGGTCATCCGGGAGGGGCTCGGAGTAGACCCGCTGCTCCTCCACATCGAGAGGAGCCAGTTGAGGTGGCTCGGGCATCTGGTTAGGATGCCTCCTGGACGCCTCCCTGGTGAGGTTTTCCGGGCACGTCCAACCGGGAGGAGACCCAAAGGAAGACCCAGGACACGCTGGAGAGATTATGTCTCTCGGCTGGCCTGGGAACGCCTTGGGATTCCCCCGGAGGAGCTGGCCCAAGTGGCTGGGGAGAGGGAGGTCTGGGCTTCCCTCCTTAGGCTGCTGCCCCCGCGACCCGACTCCGGATAAGCGGGAGAAAATGGATGGATGGATGGAAGGTTGAACAGGGAGCAGTTCCTGTGAAGAAAAATCCCATTTTGCTTCTATTAGATACAAAATGAGTTAATTCTGTCTTATTTGAACCTTTTTTTGTTTATTTAGTGCTTTGTGAAATTATTTTATCTCTCTTTCTTTTTTAATTTAGTTAACGTTTCTCCTTGACCTTGTTTCCCACCTGGTTTCAGTTTGCTGATTGGTCCAAACCTGTAGCACATTTGGTTTTGGTACCTAGTAAACAACCTACATGGTTCTTTTTCATTCAGTGCCAGGTTGTTGGCAAAGAGCCCCATGTTTAATTTAGCTGCCATTTCATTTGTGCTATTGGATCACTCGGCCATGCTGCAGGACATTTTCAGTTACTTTTCAGTTTCTGTTTCATCTACTTTTCCAACAACCTCCACCTTTGACAGCGTTTGAGTCCATACAAGGAGTGTCTTGGGAAAAAAACGGTTTATTTTTGCACAACAAACATGTAGACGTTTTTTTGCAGTGTTTCAGCTGAAAACGTGATGTACTATACATGCTCTTATAGAAATGCACGTGGATTTTGTTTGAACTTCTGCTGATTCAGTGAACTACTATGATGCAAGTGGGATAAAGATGCAAAATGTATTATTTATTGACAGAGCAAACCACATAAAATTATTTAATTAAACAGTTACTGTATTAAATAATCACTTTGTTTTAAAAACTCATCATCTGAAACAGGAAAAAAGTTGAGCAACAAATTCTAATCATGAAGTCTGATCTTGTTTAGCCTCAAATGGAGAGATTAATTATATTTTACATCTAATATTATGAATAAAATGCTCAGCTGGGTGGTTTTGTGACTTTTTTCCTTCATTCATATTTTTATTCCATTTCAGGCTGCAGCAGCGTATTCAAATTTTCAAGGACAACTGATAATTTAAGCAGCTGATGCTGCAACATAGACGAAAAACATCAAATGGAGCAGTTCATTAATGTTTCACTGAGCTAAGCACAGATTAATGAGCTTTGCAGGATGATGGCGAGGCTTCAGCTTGTAGTTTGCAAAGAAAATGCACCCAAGTTTTTATAAATCGTCTATATTTCTACTGTGTTTAATAAACATTAGATGCAGAGAAGTAACCACATATTCTTGTTATTGTTTATTAGACTCTGAGTTTAAGTGTGAAAATAACAAAACAGAAAACCTATTGCACAGAAGTCGCAGTTGGTTATTTTGGCTCACATCCAGAGTAGCATGGCATAAATTGCTCTAAAATACAATAACACACACGCACGCTTGCACACACACACACACACACACACACACACACACACACACACACACACACACACACACACACACACACACACACACACACACACACACACACACACACACACACACACACACACTGTAGGACCAGGGCAGAGGTTAAAATGGGCTCGGAGCGGCCTTCCTCAGAGGTGTCCCCGTGGACTTCTTGCCCTTTTGCAGCCATCAGGAATTTCTCTTAGCGAAGAAGCTCACAGCATCATTATTTCCATCTTCCTCGCGGGAGGCGGATGCCTCAGGAACCAAACGGCTCGACACAGCTGGTATCTTCTGGTCTGAGCTGGGGGTTGGCTAATCAATACTGCAGAAGGAGATCAATCCTGCTGCGTGTCTCTCAAAGGTTTTCAAATTGTGTGTATGTCATTTCCCATGAGGCTGCGCTATTGTATCTAATATAAGACCCAACCAGAGACCACCTGAAAATAAATGCTGTGAGTTTTATTGCACTGCAACACAAGCTGCTGGAGATAATTTGTGTGTTAGGGCATGCATTTAGAGTTTCTTGTTTTATACGTGTTGGGGAATGTGTGTATGTGTGCATCTATGTGTCTTTGCATGTGTTAGAGTACCCAGGTGCACTGCCTGAAGGTTGATGGGGTGAGGGGGTGAGGTAAGGGATGACAGGCTGTGTCAGGAGGATTCTTTTCCCAAAATCCCAGAACAAGAAATAAGGTCAAATTCCAAATATGTGTCAGAGAGGAGACAAAAAAAAAAAAATCTCTTGGGGGTTTTATTAAAATGAGAACCAAGGCTGAATCATAATAGAAGAAATGAAGCCAGAAATTGTGGTTAAATTCTAAGGAACTCTATAGAGTGACTCTAGAATCTTTTGACGACAGTGGAAAAAATGTTTATTTTTTTAAATTGCATATGCTGTGATGATAACCTATAACATATAGGTTAAATTTTCATTTAAAGCTTAAAAGAAAAAACTCATAAAATCCAAAATGCCTCACAGTAAAAACAATAAAATCACAAATATTAAGCCTAGAAGAGTGTTAAACCCTCAAACACTGTTTTCAGGGAACAGATTTATCTTCATAAAGCTAAAGAAACGATTAGATGATAACAAAGAAATCTACAAATTACACAAAGTGTGTGCATTAAAAGACTCTTGAGTAGGGAAACACCTTTATCCAATTCACCTATTCATTCATCCCTCTGGTGACTGTGTGTGCTCCTGTGAGTGTGGTTGACAGCATGAGCTTGTAAAATAACGGGAGAGCACACACACACACACACACACACACACACACACACACACACACACACACACACACACACACACACACACACACACACATATGCAGACACAATGGTGTCTGAGTGTTTCGCAACACCCGAGCCATGAGGAAAGCAGGATGAACCATGTGTGCAAACATTTGGTTCACAGCCCAGCCTTCCATATGAATAAGCAATCAGCAGGAGCTGTGAGTGATGAGCATTCATCTGTGTCTACTTAGATTTCATGCGTTTGATTTTTTTTTATATGCGGACGTATAAATTGCAGGTTTATGAATACACTTATCCATAAAACACCAGCAGGAGCCAGATTCTGCTTCATGTTATTATTGCTGCAGAAATTAAAAGAGGAGAAATATTACACATCATGTATGTTTTATAATAACCATTTAGATTAAACTGGTGCCTGTCTTACTGTTTAAGCTCAGGTTTCAGTTCTTAATAACATAAATGACAAATCTGTCTCAATTAATTATTTATCACCCTTTTGTCTATGCGTGATTTTGATTAATGGTCGGCCATCTTTCTTAGTTTGTGATTTAAATGAGGAAAATCAGACATGAAGATGATCCCTGATGGGAAATATTGTTGTTTTTTGATCAGCCATCTGCTTTTTCCATCAAACTGGATCACTTTGATCTATTTTTATACAAACACTGACCAATGTGGAAATTTACTCATATTTTGAGTGCCACTTAATCATCTGGCTCATTTTTCAATAAATAATATCATTAATGTTTTATAATTTTTCTTATTCTAGATGTTTTGGGGCTATTGCACTAAACTAAATACAATCCCTCTCCTTGTCACAGATGCATTAGGGTCTCTTTGTCTCAAACAGTAACTCTGTTGTAGAACGAGTTTCAGACTCTGCCCCCCACCCACTCTGGGTGGGCCTGTCTGCAGGGTGCCACGGCTGGTGTTTGCGGGCAGTGACGTGAATTGACATGCTGTTTAAAAATGGATCTGTCTAAATTATTCAGTCTATTTTTTTAACAAAACCATTCAGGGATGATGTCTGGTTGTCACGGTAACATAGTCCCATGATCTCAAACCCTCCACTGAGTTCCCCTTGGAAGGAGAGAGAGAGAGAGAGAGAGAGAGAGAGAGAGAGAGAGAGAGAGAGAGAGAGAGAGATGCCCTGAGCTTGCCGGATCGTTTCCAGAAGAAAATTAGATGGAATTACAAACTGTCACTACATATCAAAAGGTATTTGAGAGAAAACATCCGTCCCACTTAGAAAGTTTATTTTTCTGTGCCAGCTGCTGCCAAGGAATTAAATTTATCCCGAGAAACGGCTCACGTGTTGTGTGCTGAATTTCAGAAATGTAAAAGTTTCCTGAAACTGATTCCTGCATGTTCTCTGCCTTTTTGTTTCTCTTTGTCAGAACACATGCACCAACATATGTGCATGCACAAAGCGCCCCAGGCTGTCACGGCCAAACTTTATGGATCTCCTGTGAGACATGAACACATGGAAGAGTCATCTAGCCTCCAGCTGCTGGTGTGGAGCTTCTTTCCAGCTCCCTCTGAGATCCTTTCTGCAATGAGAGGCAGCATCCGGGGGCGGGATCGTCTCTTTCTGGACACTTTCAGGAAAACTTCTACTCGTCAGTTAGCTCTCCGTGTTTCTTTGTGCCTCAAAGTCTCCATGTGTCACCGTGGGTCCACAGTTAATGTTTCCTTGTGAACTAGGAGGCAGAGAAACGGCTGTGTGAACAGCTGGGAAGTCAGACGGCAATTCTGTCTGCCTCCTAAATGCTGGGATTTACACACAGCCTGGATCCCAGACACACAGGACTCTTGTGCCAAAAAAATGAACATGCATATGCATGCAATCATGCACACACACACGTTCAGACAAAAGACTCTCCCTCTTGCACAGCTTGCATCATGGATTTCAGATTGTTTCATCATCTGCTAGTCATCTTTCACCCTAAGCTTTTCACCTTAAACAAACAAATACAAGATGCTCATTGATTGATTCAGCAGCGATTCTTGTGTACAAAGTGATTTCTGCTCAAGCAGCTGACTTGTGATAAAACAAGATTTTTGCTGTTACGCTGAACTATCTTTTGGAAGCAACAACATCTGATCTGATAAGCTGACAGTCATGTTTCTTTCTCCCAGTTAAACCAGGAGCTGGTGTTGGGAGCCTTTCAAAAGACACACACTTTACTTCTGAAACAATGAAAGCTGGATTGCCTTAATAACAGTAACAGGAAGTCAGCAATATTTACTCAAAATGAACATTTTACTCTTCATTTGAAAAGCACATGACTCATTGCTAGTTGGAACGTTTTTATTCCCTCATCGTTCGTTTTCTCAGCGTGACTCCAGTTCCCTCCATCCCTATTGCTCTTTTATCCCAAACTGCCTGCAGACAAGACAGCTCCGCACACTTGTAGCAACCCACACTGACGTGTGTGTTTTTGTGTGTGTGAAATCATATTCACAAGCAGCATTTCTGACAAGGCTAATGAATCTCCAGAGAGCAGCTACCTGCCAGCTTTCTCATGTTGTGTCTTGTCTTCATTGTTCTCACACTCTGCTCTTGTTTTCTTTCCTATTTCTCTCTCGCTCTTGTTTGTCAACCCAAACCAACGCTTCCTCTCACATGGTGATGGGTATTTGTCTCCATCAGGTCTCCAGACTCTCATCAGTTCTGGGAAACACAGAAAGTTGATAATGGCGGTGGCTGTGGTGTTTTTCTGTTAAACCTCTGCTTGTCTGTTTAAAGCCTTCTCTACACCATGGATACATTTAATGTCAATGTGTTAGAACTGTTTAGACGTGACCAGTGGGTCCCCCAAGGGGTGGCCAAGGTGGGCCATGACCACCCCTGGAAAATTGTTGGAAACCCCACTGACCACCCAGGGATGACCGTCGCTATGGGACTTGTCATTTCGCATGAATCACACATTCATCTTCTTTAATTAAGACAAAATGTTAAAGCCAATAAATCCATTTATATTAATGAAATAATAATATATTTTTTAATAAATCAGAAGTTGAATATATATGTATGTAACTGAGGCTCGCCATAAAATATATATATATATATATATATATATATATATATATATATATATATATATATATATATATATATATATATATATATATATATATATATATCCCAATAGTTTTTTAATGTTTTTGTTGAAGCAGCAACATGCATATTAAACAGTTTTAAGGTTGTATAACAGTTAATTTTGACACAATAACTGTTTGTATTTTTCTGAAATGTTTGAGCTTCTGCAAATTTGAGGCAAATGTGATGGATGCCTTTTTTATGAAAAAGAATGAAAGATCAATGCAAGGCACAGTTACATGCTTAAATCTCCCTGAACAGCAGGAACCATTTTTGTGCCACCCCAAAAGTTTCACTGCCCCCCCTATGACAATTTTCTAGGAGCGCCACTGGACGTGATTAAAGGTTTTCTTTATATTTAGAACAACTCTACACCTCATCGATCAGTGAAAAAATAAACATAAAGAAGTTCAATGAGATTTGTATTTGAATTAATTTGTTCAATTATTAAATAATTGTTGTTTTCACTGACTTTTTAGTTTGTTTTAGGTTTAGTTTCAGATTTAGCTTGAAAACTCCAGCTCCTGGCAATGATTCTGTATATATTTTAAGCAGGTGTGGAGTGATGATACGGCGCTCAGAAGGGCATGCTAATTTTTGTGCAGACCTTGGAGCTACATTATGAAACACATCCTTTGAATAAATTAAAAGAAACACACTTTTACCAACTAAACTCCCACCTTCTGTCACATTTTCATCCTGGTTTTCCAGGAATGTTACATTTTTTGCCTCTTTAACCCAAATTCTTACGTACAACCAGCCTGTCGTTTAACTATGCAGGGCAACAAACACGCTGTAATAATAAAGCCTTAGTCCTCCTGCTGTAAGATTTGTCTGCCTGCAGTAAAACCCTGCTCTGTAATGAGGAAAAACATCTCTGGAGGTTTTTTAATCAGCAGAACCACCAACCCATTGATCCATAATACTGATCTGAATGACAGATGCTCTCCTCAGCTGCATCGCAGTCAGGTCCAGCCCTAAAGTTCTCAGAAAGTCTCATTCCTGCACACGTGTGGGCTCCTTTGAATCAGACACATTTAAGATTCCTCTTATCTTTAGTTTGCTGAAGCATAAATTTCAACATTTCTCACTGACAGCAATAAAATGGCAAAAGATCCAACCTCCTTCCAGAGAGGAGACTTTAATTATACTTACCCGTTTTTTGTTAGTCATGCTTTAGCTCAGCTTGTCTTTCCCAAATCCATTACCTATGCCTGAGGAAGCCTTGTTAGGTTACAATTGATTGCTAATTGCACAGCATTATGATACATTGGCCTCATCTTGCTGTAATCACAGTAATTAGAGGAAATAATGTCTACATGAAGTCTACATGAGCGGGGGAGCAGAATAAACCACCAACAATGGAGCTGGATCCAGACGGGCGTCGTTTTTAGATTCTGAAACATGAAAATGATTGTTAACAAACACACGGATGATATATATTTACGCGTCTCTCACAAAGTTGTGACTGAATCACATGAACTGAGTCAGAGAGAGAGAACAAGCAGAGTAATGAAACGCTTCGCTCTCGTTTGGGTTTCACACTTCAAATGAGATTGGCACGGTGCGGCGTCTAAAACACAACCATTAGATCTATAATGACTCCGCAGCACAGTCCCTGTGGATCGACAACACACACACACACACACACACACACACACACACACACACACACACGCACGCACACACACACACACACACACACGCATGCACGCACACACACACACCAAACCCCCTCCCAGCCCCCAAACTGTGTAGTATGCATTCCATCCATCTGCCACTCTGTGAGCGCTCTATCCCAAGGGGGGAAGCGATGGAAGGAGAGGGGGAGGAAAAAAGAGGAAGGCACTCACAGCTGGATTTTGGGAAGACAGAGTGGGAGGGTGGGTGACTTCCTCCTCCCCCCTTCTCTGTCTCTTTGTCTGTCTCTCAGTCTGTTCATCTGTCAGGTTGTGATTTGATGGAATGTGTGGGACTCACCTGTGTTTGGGCTTCCTCCTCAGACAGGTATGAGCATATGGCTCTTGGTTATGAGTGATTTATGGATGCCCATACCTTCGCTGTGCTGACACAGGTATGTGTTTTTTGTGCAAGACCAAGGAAAAGATGTAAGCTACCCACGTGGGAGATTTAAGCGCGTTTGCTGATGGAAGACAGCATAACGACAAAGTGAAATGAGGACCATGTGATTAAAATAGAGACTCAAAAACTGGCAAAGTAGCCAAATGTGTCCCAGTTTTTGAAAATGTCACACAATAAAGGATGTCTCTTATCCTTGATTAATGTTGATAAAAGTCACAAGTCTGCTTCAAGTTGACGTTGGCTAGCAGGGTGACTGACTAAATAAGTTTCAGTGCAGAGCGAGCTGGAGGCGAGAAGGCAGCAGTTCTAATAGCACGTCTTTGTTTCACAGCTGCCAAACATCCAGCCTGACCCAAACCAAACTGCAACCCCATGATCCTCATCTGCCCTATTACATCCTTCAGCTGTTTCCTTCTTACTGCTCAGCGTGAGCAAATGTGTGTGTTTGCCCGGAGAAAACAAAGGCCTCGTTGTGACGGCGCTGTCAGATGCAGCTGTGTACGCTTCAGATGTTTTTACACAAAGGATGGAGCGGAGGATGAGTGAAACGTGGGGGGTAAAGGCAAAGACGATGCCGAGCTGGTCAAGAAAATAACTTTGAGATGTGTCAAAAACTGTCTGTTTACCTCACCCTCCGCTGTTTGAAAAGTCTTGTTGCATCACAAGAGTGTTTTTTTTTTCAAGACGTAAAATCTTGTTGAGCTAAAAATGGAACACGGTTCTGTGGACTGTTGTCACCTCACGCATGGGGGGGGGGTGATATCTATCAAGCAATGGAGCATCTAAAAATAAACACCAGAGTTTCAGAGGAAATGAAAGAAGTGGGACAAATATTAAAAATAGGTAAAGCTCCAATTTACAGCTGTTGGGAAGCTCATGCATAATAATTATTGAATCATCATCATGTTAGCTGCGTTTACATGTATTCCCCTAATGAAGCTCATTTAGATTTGTGCATCAGAACCACCTGCTCCTCGTGCTGCCAGCACAGTTCTGACCCGGTGGGACACAGGACCTCTTTATGTCCTGTAGTCTCTGGCACTGGGACAGTGGAAATGGATCTGATGATTCCCGGATTGTGTTTGAGGTCCACGGAGCGGGCTTGTTCCAGCACATCCCACAGATGGATTCCCATCTGGGGAGTTTGGAGGCCTACGCCTTGGGCTCCAGCTCCATGAGCCCATCCTGAGCAGGCTTTTGGACTGGACCTGACTTCCTGGCACAGCCTGAGTTTTTATTTTTGCATTGTTATCAACGTTCCTTTATTCACTTGTTATGAATGTCAATATCAAAAGTTTGAAGAATAACAAAAGGTTTATTCCATTTTTTAGTGTAAATTTTTACAAATGTGATTCAGTGTTAGGACATCTGAGGTAGATTGTGCTTGAAGAAGTGAGAAAACTCTTTAAAACTTTACTGTCCAAATAATATTTGGGTTTTAAATCAATACCATCAATCAATGCACCTCAGTGGACTGCTCAGGCAAAAAGAGAGAGGGGTTTAGAGTATAAAGAAGGACAGATCAATGAGAAGATCCTCCTCTCTGACCTGAATCCTTCAGTGATCTGGGTTCTCTGATGGGGCCTCGCTTCTTCTCAGCATTCTAAAAGATAAACTCTTTCATTTCCCCTCCCTGGCAGACGAACCCACCCAACCCAACCTCAGAGTAAAAGTGAGGAAAACGTGGAGACACAGGACGGTTTGATAACTCAGGTAAAACACAACACAGGCTTGGCCCTGGAGAGGAGCAGCCATCAAACGGGCTATTAAAGGATGTTGTTTCCCCTCAGATTACAAGAAGCTTTGATACTTAGATTTTATCTGTTATGCTATCGTCCCACATCAGGAATTTAACCGCACACACCTGCAGTGTTTCCCCTTCGCCTTGACACACATCCGTGGTTCAGGAATCAGGCGTGTGTGTGTGTGTGGCTGAAAATAAAAAGACATGAATGGACAGAAATGTGTCATATAATGTAAAATAAATGGACATTTTGAGGAGATAAATGCTTTCTTTTCAAGCATTTAATGAAGATACTTGTTTGCTTAAATGTTATTTATTAAATCACACGATTCCAGTTTAGTGGCTCAACAAGATTACTGTGATATTAAAATGTACATGAGAACATTAGAAATGACTTTTTTTGTAATAAATCAGCTGTAGATGTTGCTTGAATAAAAGTTTTTTGGATTTTTAATGAGCTTTTTCATGAATAATTTATTTGCAGATATGCATTTTATTGAGGAAAGTGTGTTCTCACATCTTGATATTTAAAGAATGCATCACTTCATCTTGTCCAAACACAGCCTTGGACAGGTTTGCAACAATACAAACTGAACACACACACTCAGACACACACACACACAGACACACACACACTCACAGCTGTGTTGTGCAGGCTGTTGAACGATGGCCTGTTTGGAGTTGGGGTGGGGTGGAAAGAGGTAGAAGTGAAGAAAGGAGGCAGAGGTGTGGAGGTGAAGACAAGCCAGACATTCAGAAACAGACCGTCTTTGTGCCTGAGGCCAATGTGTGTGTGTGTGTGTGTGTGTGTGTGGGTGTGTGAAGGCAGAGCAGCTTGTAGGGAGGGGGTTTAT
Organism: Aphyosemion australe; assembly: GCA_006937985.1. Lineage (NCBI taxonomy): Eukaryota > Metazoa > Chordata > Actinopteri > Cyprinodontiformes > Nothobranchiidae > Aphyosemion > Aphyosemion australe. The sequence goes on from SSNS01000040.1 coordinate 1,896,578, forward strand.
ATATATGGGGTGTGTGTGTGGGGGGTGCGGTCAGCTCCCCCTGCTCAGTCTCAGCTGTGGTCTGACTGATTCGATGAATAAGTATAAAATACATCATTAATCTCCATGAACGTGGTCGTGTGTTATCCAGGTCTGTGTAGGCGGGTGTATGATTAGAATGAAATCAGAAATTAGATCTGATTAATAGCATCACACATGTGATTGAATTAGCCAGTCAGTGCTGGATGCGTGTTACCTGTATGTCCTGCAGACAGGTGAGCTGCAGGGTGACAGGCTGGTCACAGGAAGTGTCAAACTGTCAGAACACAGCTCGCTTAAAACCTGCCTCAATATTTGGTATCCAGGATTTACAGCTGGGTGGCAAATTAAAGTTAAACAGCATTAAGTGTCTGCGGGGTGTTGGACTCAAACTGTTTTTGTGCCACCGGCAAGGTGAACATCATTGTTCAAACAATATTTCTAATGGAAAATATATTTTAAAGCACTATGTGTGTGTGTGGTGTTTTGATAGTGATGTGCTAGGGTAGAGAGCGCTCTGTCAAAGGTATTTTAATCAGATCTCTGATGGTTTAAGGTCATCTGTTATTTTTGTTTTTATTCATAACAGTGCAGCAGACGCTCTGTTTAGTCTTTTAAAAAAGGAAACAAAATCATACATTTATGTAGCAGCAGCCGACAGATGTGAACTCCATTCCAAATATCAATGAAAGCATCAAAATTTCCAACAAATGCAACATATGAAATTTGTATTTATGCTTATGTAAGTAGTTTATATCTGCTGGTCAACAGTCCAAAGCCTCATCTTTCACTTTTCATAAAGCATCAAATATTTATTTTCTATCCTTTTTTATGGATGAGTGACTGGATTGCTCGAAGGTCAGTTTAGCACAAGGACTCTCCATTTGATGCTATTCTTTAATCTGGTTAAACATATTTTATGGTGTTTTGTTAACCCTTCCTAAACCCCTAAGAGCTGTGCTAAAAAAAGAGCATCTATTTTGCAGAAATGAACAAATGTTTTTAGTTTTTGCATTTAATATTCCTATATTATGGAAGCCCATTCCCGCCACTCTGATTTAAAAAAATATTTTTTATCTCATAATTATGACATATTTATCTCATAATGATGAGATCTCATCATTATGAGATAGCTTAGTCATAATTATGATATATATATATATATATATATATTTTAATCAGAGTGGCAGGAATGGGCTTCTATACTCATTTACTCTATTCCAAATCAGTTTGTTTCAAGTCACAATATACTTTTAAATATTCTGAAAACAGAATACATTTATATTCATACATTTTTGCTAGTCTATACCTAATTTTAGAGTTTCAGTTCTCTTTTTTTGGCTTCTTGGACAGGACTTTTTCTGGATGCCTGCAGAAATTCTGTTTGTTTAATTTTTTCCACAGGCACTAAACGCTGAAAGCATCATAAATCATTTGCAGATGAACAGAAAAGACGAAAGGTGAGGAGACAATATAAACACCACTCAGAGATAACGACAGACGCTGAACACTTACAACATCATGTACTTTGTCTTTGTTTCCGCCACCTTCAACTATATTTCATAAATGAATAACTTCACACCTTATTGTTTCTGGAAGCCATTTTTGAAGCAACTTTTTTATTGCAAAGATCTGAACCTGAGCCAGTCTCACTCATTCAATCAAAGGCTGTAAAAATAGTTCAACTTTCAAAGAGATCAGTGAAGCATCTACAGCTTTAGATAATCTTTTACCGTGCAGTGCACGCTGTGTTTGATCTGTGTGTGTTTGTGTGTGCCGTTTATGGGCTGTTTGCATCCTGGCTCAACTTGTTTATGCAAATGTGTGAGAATGAAGGTGTGTGTGTTTCCATAATGGCTGAGAAGCAAATAAACCCTCCCTGACTGATAGTTTATGTGCTTCTATATGAGTCACATTCCTCCATTTTTACTTTATTGTGACTCATTTTCAGCGTGAAAAGTGGCAGTAACGTCAGTCATGGTCACTCGCTCTGTCTTGTAAATGGCAGTGAGACAAACACACACAGTCAGCCTGTGGCTCATGGAGATTTCACAGTGAGTTTGTGCTGAGGAGATGGTGCGTGCAAATCAAACAGGCACTCATATTAGATTATGTTGACTTCCTGTTTGTGCCTGAAGTCTCTAATCTCTGCAGTGAAGACGTCTGCGTGTGAGGAAATCATGTCTGACGTGGTGCTGGAGTTTACACGTGATTCAGGAAGTTTTTGAACAAAGAAACAAAGAAAAGATGGAATATTTAAGTTAATCATTTGAGAAGACTACTATAGAAGATTACAGCTGTGTACTATTATAATGGCAAGATGTAGAGGTTTTTGAAATAATTTAGATTCAAAAAAGTTATCAGTGTGTGAATGGATGAATGAGTGACTGTAGTGTAAAGCTCAGAAAGGCGCTATACAAGTGCAGGTATTTATCATTTTATCAAAGTGGAAGGATATTTTACAGTGAATGATTGCTTTAATGTTTTTATGTTATGATTCTTATGCAGTGCAGCATGCTATGGGGCGAGTATAATCTCCCCATGGGGACAGTAAAGTATTATTTGAAGTATTTACAATCTTAAAATAGATTAAAAAGTTCTTTGCAAATCTGTAAAAGTGGAAAAATAAAGTAATGGTGAAGCTTTGAAAGTTACATTTTATCACACAAATTAAGCTTTTTTTCTTTGAAGTGAAATGTCTTGATATATATATATATATGTATATATATATATATATATATATATATATATATATATATATATATATATATATATATATATATATATATATATATATACATATATATATATATATATATTAAATATGGAAATCTACTATATATTTAAATGTATCAAGACAAATTTTGCTTCAATGAAACAAAGCTTGGTAATTTGTAGCTAGTTTTCTCAAAGTAATCCCATGCAGCATTCATTTGTTTAGATTTTTGTAGAAAACTTTGTCAGAATATTACATAAAATTACAATTTGGCATTCAGATTTTGAAATCAATATTGTTCTTTTTAATTGATTTCTGTCAAACACACCTTTTATCTTTTTATCTTTGTCTCTAGACAACCAAATTACACAAGAATTTGTAAGATTAGTGTGTAAAGAAATTTACCAACTGGACCATCAGCTAGTAAAGTTTATTTATTATCAATGTAATCATTTTATAATAATGTTATTCAAAGAAACAACAAGAAAAGTGAACATTACTAGGCTACATTCTGTAATTCAGGCAGAGTCAAAACGTTTCCCCACAGACATAAATGATTTAAACTATAATTTCCTTGTTTGGAGTTTACTTTGTTAAAGTTACAGATTATTTTCTAACTTTTATTGCTGAGTCTAGCCTGTCCTGTCCTCTGGAGTTGGCTCTCCGTCTCCTGTAGGCGGGTTTTCCGCCAGCAGGGTTTGGTTGATTCTCTATTGATTTGTTGGAGAGGAGGAGGAGAAAGTGAAAGGGGAGTGGAGTGGAGAGAGTGGAGGAGAAATCCCGGTTTACTGAGGGAGGGAGAGATGTGATTGTGGGTGTAGGACACCAGAGGAGAGAGATCTGAATCTCAGCTAAAGTCTGGACTCTCAACCGGGGGCAGCGATCCTAAATCACGTGGGATGTGGATTTATGGTGGAAAAAAAGTAAAAGTGCCGTCGAAGTGACTTGAACGCACTTTGTTTTCCTCCCGTCTGCCTCTCCTGCTCCTCCGCCCCGCATTCCGCGAAGCAGCTGCGTTTTAATGCCCCTGCGCACCCGAGAAGGAGAGGAAGGAGAGAAGAGTGAGGAAGAAGAGGCAGAAGCAGAAGTAGAGGAGGCCTGGACACCTCCCCGCATCGCCTTGTGGAGGTCTGCCCCCTCTCCCCTCCTGGCCCTGCATGGACGGGGATGGGGAGAGCCGGATGCTGTTACCGCGGGGCTGAGCGCCTCGCGTCCCCGTCTCTGGTGCGCCGCTTCCGGCCGCTGCTGCTGCTGATCATCGCTCTCTGCTGCGGAGCTCACATAGGTAACTAACTGGAAACACTTCAACTACCAGTATGTTTTAGAGTCAGTCATCACAAATGTTTCATTTTGCACACTTTTTGCACTAGTTTAACATAGCATCATCCTCTGATTTAACTCTTAATTAGATTCTTAAACAGGGATTATTTATTATTAGTTTATTTATGATCAATGTTTGTCCCATCCTTGCGTCGGGCCCTGACAATAGCTCTGTCCAAAGCGGCAGTGCAGCAGTCTGAGCACGGATCGAGTTTCTCCTCCTCTCTCCTGGGCCGTCATTCTCCTGTCTGCCCCTTAATGGCTCATGGAGGAGGGGAAGAGAAGGGAAAGAGGGCGACTACCTCTCCTCCTGACCATATACATAACAGACCTATTGAGTTTGTCCAGTGCTGCTGGACATAACCCAAAAGTTGGATGTAAATCTAAACCTATTTAGTATAAAAATGCACCTGATGTACTTTTTTTTTAAAATTATAAAATAGTTATTACATTAAAAGTACATTTAAGTAGAGTTTTCTTTATTATAAGGATGTTTATTCAAAATCAAATCCTCATTGATCACACCTTTTCTCTCTGGTACAAAAACATCCAACATGTCCACTTCCCAGCATTTTTATAGCTGTGTTTGTGAGTTTCTGAGTGCAGGGGGTCGGCTGGAGTGGTGGCTATTTGTTGGGCAGTCACACCTCCTGTAATTAGTTTACCAGGACTCAGCAGCAGGACAAAAACCACCTCTACACACACTCACACCCACACGCACACAGCCTCGTGAAACTTCACATTAAAACCTGTATCACCACATGTGCGTCACCTGCAAAGAATGTGCATATTATTCAGCTTGATCAGGCAGACTTAATGTTTTATTTGCCAAATCAGATGAATGTTTGTGTTTTTTCAGACATTTGTCAACAGCTGACAGCTCCATGCGTTTGGACAGGAAGTTTTAAGGAGTGTCTGAATTAAGAGCCATTGTTTGCTGGGTTTAGTCAAGTGCGTGAGCTGTGGTGAAGCTTTGCCTCTGCTTGGAGGGCCATTTGTGTGATTTGAGCTCAGAACGCGAGAGAGTGCACGCACAACAAGGTGATCAATAAGCACTTCACAAGCCTCAGTTGAGAGATGATCCCAGTAGATCCTCTTCTGATCTCCGGGGATCGGAGGAGTTGGAGGCAGCTCGATTGGGAGACAAAGAAGCTCTGGGAAAAAAAAATTCAGATGGTGGATCTTTGACCTCTGTTTGATGGTGAAGAAGGTGCCTCGGGATGTGGGCGGAGAGGAGGTGGAAAATAAAAAGGAGGAAAGTGCATTAATCTGAAAATAAAACCCATCTGATACGAGATATTTCAGTCAGCGCTAATAAGAATCTGAGAGGAGGATGGAGAGAAGAAAACAGGGATGAATTTTGCAGACAAGACTGACTCCTTTTGTGTCTGTGTTACTGCAGGAGATAATACACACACGGCTCTGAATGAGCTGACGTCCTCACATGTGGAGTTCTTTATTCTCTTAATAATCTGGGAATCTGTTGATTCTCTTCTCTTTCATCTCTGTTTAGTATTCACCGCCTCAACCCGATTTACCATAAATTCCTTATTGACATTCATAGATTGGATTTTCTTTTCAAAGTACAGCTTTTGCATGCTTAAAAAGATCACGGGAGTCTGTGGAGAACAGAAATAAGAAAATTGTGCTTTAAACTTTTAACACAAGCTGGAATTTAGTTAATCTGCATTTGGAAATTGTCCCACAGAACTGCTTCCTCTTTAAAAGTTAGAAGCTTCAACTGGACTGCTTTAGTTACAGAAAAACAGCTTTACTGTGTTTGCAGCACACTCCGATTGGATGGGATGCAGTTTTTTTAGGTGCTGCAGGCCTGATCGGAGGGAAAGCGGGATGCTTTTTGACACAATGTGCCCTCAGTGTTAGTATCTGTGGGCTGGTGTCAGTATTTAACAGGCAGGAGAGAGATTCTGAAGTGTGGTGTGAGCAGAGGGGGTTCCACATCTGCACCCTGACTTTTAAAACTCAGAGCAGCACTGCCCCCACATGGTGGCACCCAGTTCCTTCTGAGTCCATAAAAACAGAGCAGATTAGCCACGTTTATTTCTGTTTTAAAAAGCGTGTACTTTCCATTCCTCCTTGGATGTTAGACAATCACACCACTCACTGAAGATTTTTGATTATTTCTACTCGATTTTATGTGTGAGTCTATGTGTGGCTGCCCACACACACACACACACACACACACACACAGGCTGCAGAGCCTCTCTATCTGGCCTAATCTAATAGGAGCACACTGTGACTGATGCATTAGGTCTGCTCTCTAATCTCTCTCTGCCTTTAACTCCCTTTCTCCCTGATGATCAGTGATACAGAGGCTGGTTTGACCCTCATTCCACTCAGAAATGTAGAAACAGATAACAGCTCACGAACAAATTTAGACCGAGGCATCTGTTTATGTTAGATTTCTGATCAAAAAGGGTCAAATCTGGTAGCAGATCAGTATTCACAGCACAGCTCCATAACCTCTTTACAGTGCTGCAGGTTTTATGTGCTTCTTGGCTGTACAGGTTGTGTCTTATCGCTCCTTGTGGGAAAAAATTACTTCATCTTTCCTGTTTGACTGCTCTGGCGGTTTATTACACTCCGAGTTTATTGGGCTCACAGAGCGGCACTGCCGATTGATCAAGGTTTCAATTGGCAGCTTGATCTTTTTTTTTATTATTATTATTGTTTTATTAGGCTGAGCTGGAACAGGCTGCTGCTATTGTGAGGTTATGATCAAAGCTAGCTTTCCTCAAATGAAAACCTTATCAGTCACATGTGATCAAACAAACTTTCAATTTCAAGTTGGATCCGGTTCTTAATCAGGGTTAAACCTACAGTTTCTGACCTTTTCTTCTGATATTCAATCAGTAATTGTGATTTGGTGTCTTCTTCAGGTCAGTGCCAAGTGGTCAGCACTCAGTGTCGCATCCACAAGTGCACCACCGACTTTGTCTCCTTGACCTCCCACCTGACGTCTGCCGTGGATGGCTTCCACACAGAGTTTTGCAAAGCTCTCCGAGCATATTCAGCCTGCACCCAGAAGACAGCCAAGTCCTGCCGGGGAAACCTGGTCTTCCACTCAGCCGTGCTCGGCATCTCAGACCTCATGAGCAATAGGAACTGCTCCAGAGATGGGCCGACTTCCTCCACTCACCCAGAGATCCACCCCGAGCCCTGCAACTACCACAGTCGCACCCAGCACGCCCACACGCACGCTCACGGGCACGCGCACATGCACTCTCACAGCCACGGCCACTCTCGTTCTGGTTACTGGTTCTGTGGGCTGTTTGGGGACCCGCACTTGAGGACATTCAAGGACAGCTTCCAGACTTGTAAGGTGGAGGGGGCGTGGCCTCTGATTGATAATCACTACCTGTTGGTGCAGGTCACTAACGTCCCTGTAGTTCCTGGCTCCAGTGCCACGGCAACCAATAAGGTGAGAATGTGAAGAAAAAGGAGCCTGATCTGTTGTTATTGAGTCCTAAAGAGCTTCTTACGTGAAAGCAGCTGATGTAATTGGGCTGATTTCTGTGTGTGAGTTCCTGGAATCACTCTGCACTTACTTTTCTTATCAGTTTGGAACTAAAAAAAACACCCTTGCTGCACACTGTCTTTATGCAGTGTGTGTGTGTGTGAGTGTGTGTGTGTGTGTAACTGCCGCAGACTCACAGGTGTGAGTAGAGTGGCCTCGATCTTGTGACTGTCTCTTGTGACTGCAGCAGTGTTGCAGACCTAACTTGGTTAATGGCTGCATGCAGCCTGACCACTAATAATGTGGAGCGAGACGTGTGAAAGGACCCACTGTTTACTTATGTGTGTGTTTTGAAGCACTTGTGCGTGTGTGTGTGTGTTTGCATGCACATGTCTCATAAGTTCATAAGTGGCACTCCTTGCACTCAGCTTAAAGCACTATGTGTGTTAAAAGGTCCCAGTGCAACGGGAAACACACACACACACACGCACACACAAACACACACACATACACACACACATAGGTGCAGAACTCTAAATGGACGAGGAGCCACACAAGGTGATCTTTGTGGTGTTAAAGAAGCAATGTTGATGTTTCCCCTGATAATCTGCTCTCTCTAGCTCAGTCAATAGCTTTAATTATTAAAGCACATACACACCCGTGCGTACACTTACTCTCTCTCTCTCTCTCTCTCTCTCTCACACACGCACACACACACGCACACACACACACACATGCACACGCAATCACATACATGTTTAGATCAAATAGTGGGATTTCTACACTTTGCAGCTGAAGGGTTGACCTTGTGTCAGAGGTGGGGCGAGTTATTAGTCACTATTAGACACACACACACGCACGCACACACACACACACACTTCTGTACACCCACATTAACAGGGCTCCAGGCTTAATGGGCTGCCAGGCCTCATTCCTCACGGCTGTCATGTGAACAAAGCAGCCATTCACCGGAACTATGATGCTAGCGCTAACCGTAATGCACACACCCCACCCTGCATCCAGCACTGCGTCCACACACTACTGGAGTGTGTGTGTGTGTGTGTATAAGTTTGTGTGTGTGCACGCGTGAGCTTGCATGTTTCAGCATGTTTTCATAGCTGTGTCAAATTACAACTTGTTAAAAAGTAATTAAGTCATTTCTCGAATGCTGGGCGACTTTTACCTTCACCCGTCCTGTCTGTGTTAGATCTTCCACTGATGTATGCAGCACTGCAGAATCTAAAACATGACATTTTTAATTCTCCCTAGAGTTTCAATGAAAGATTTAGAAAATGAATGTTCTAATATTTTTCTTCCTTTTTGCAGATTACCATAATCTTTAAGCCGTTTGAGGGCTGCACAGATCAGAGGGTCTACCAGGCTGTCACAGACAACCTCCCTGCTGCCTTTGATGATGGGACGGTGAGCAGTGGAGACCCAATCCACAACTCTCTTGGAGCAGACGGTGCAGCTGGGAAGGTCCGGGCTCTGTGGATCTCTGAGCGCAGCCCTGGGCGCCACGTGGAGCTGCACGCTGGATACATCGGCGTAACTATAATTGTTCGCCAGCTGGGACGCTACCTGACGCTGGCAGTGCGGATCCCCGAGGAGCTGGCTCAGGACTACGATGACACCCAGGACCTTCAGCTGTGTCTGAACGGCTGCCCCAGCAGCGAGCGCATCGACCAGGCGGGACACCTTCCCCTCCCGCTGTCTCCTCCTGCGCTCGGCCTACAGCGGCAACAGTTGCGTCAGCCCAGTTTCTCCTCACAGACACAAGCGCACCCCTATGGCGTCACGCAGGTTTTTGGTGTTGAAGGGGTGAAGGAGCGCTGCAGAGAGCAGCTGGAGGTGCTGGACATTTATTTTCACTCTTGTGTGTTTGATCTCCTGACCACCGGGGATGCTAACTTCACAGTGGCTGCATACAGCGCTCAGAAGGACATGGAAAGTCTGCATCCGCACCAGGATCGGTGGAGGATCTACCCCCGTGGTTCTGCCACATCCATCCTCCGTTCTGATTCACAGCCTATCAAACAGCTCGCTCTGCTCCTGCTGTGCGCTTTGAGCTCTGTTGTGATGTCAGCCCATCTGTGTGCCTGAATGCATGCAGGCCCGTGTTTTTGTGTGTGTGCACTAGGAAGAGAGTTTAGGACGTTGTTTTTTATTATTTTGCTGAGCACTGATAATGAGCACTGATGCCTTTCTCATGCAGAGAGGAGGCAGCAGGCGGGACACTTACTGGGAACAGGAAGTCTTTTAAAAGAGGCGATAAGCCCCCCTCCCAGTGTGCACAGGAAGACTGACCACACACTGCGTTTTATCTGTCAGAATCAGAATCAGAAAATGCAGCCGACAATGAAACCAATGCTTTTGTTTGGATGAATCAACTGTAAATAGTTCATTTTTCTTCAGTGCACATTGTAATGATGTAGAATTTTTATTTTGTTTTGCCATTGGATGTGATTTTTTAAAAATACCTGAGACAGAGGATGTTTTTTTAACAAAAGCACTTTATTTTAACATTTTCTTTCCACACAATGCCAGTCAGTGTTTCTTCTTTTCACTTTCTGTCCTCCACCAAACCCTACAACTGTTCAAGCTTTCTCAGCATCTCATTCATGCTTTTGGTTTAAATGCATCATTCTACCAGTAGCTGACCCGACTCAGTCAATGTGAGGTTTTCTGTTGAATGTATTAGCTATGTTGTTGCAGCAAACGCCATCGGTACTACTTTGTTGGTAAATGATTTCAAGTGTGTGTGTAAAAGTGTTTAGACTTGTCAGGCTCTTTATTTGAAAGCAGCAGAAGAATGTGGCTTCGTTTCACGTGAGTCACTTTAGAGGTATTCCAATCGTTTTGCCAAATTGAGGTGACTGAACTATCATGTTTTCTACTCGCTGTGTTTTTCTGTTATAATTTGAGCCAAAGATGGATAATTTATGTTTTCTCTGTACAGAACGAAACGACAACTCACTACCAAACCAGCATCTGTATCCTGTTTGTTTTCAATTTGCTACTTGTAATCTATTTTCTCCCCCTTTCTTATTGAGACGCGTGTAAATTAATGCAGGAATAATTCATAAAAAAGTATCAGATGACTGAGAAAACGTCACCTCGCTGTGCTGTTGTATAATTTGCAAGCACAGCGTTGGGACGGTTTGATGCCTGGTAGAAATTTCAACCTTTTAAATATGTAACATATGTAGATCAGTTTAAGTTTTTCACATTGTGATCTCTTTTCATCACGTGAGTGTCAGTTTGGTGAAGAGTGACTGGTCAGTGTTGAAATACCTAACTTATTTATAAACGTAGTGTCCTGTAGAGGAAGTTAAGCTCCATATTCTTGCTGTTGGATAATTATTTAAAAAGATGTCAGCTGTGATTGTACTGCCACCTAGTGGTGCGCTCTTGCTATGTCAGTGTGTTACTAAAGGCGCTCAAAATCAAACAAAAAAAGAGGAAACAAAATGTGTGTTTGTGTTTTATTTATTACAATAAAGTCAAAAATGGTTCATGATGTTTAACTTTAACATTCATCACTTGTAATGAAGTAATAGACAAATCGAGGATGCCAAAAATACATAAAAAGGGGTGTAAAATTCACCAGATCGTTCATTTATTTCTTTGTAATACAAGAATTGGATCATTTAGTATTCTACACACAGTTTTACAAACACACACACAACAGATAGAAGCAATAAAACACCTGTGTGAGGTTAGGCTTCGATCAGATACCAGGTTTGGCCCCAGAAACACGATCTGTTTTCAACTGCCACAGTCAGCGACACCTGGGCCGGGAACAGACTCAAAAAGGTGCCACTGAGGATTTTTAACAGCTAATTCTTCATCTAGTTCCTGTAACTTTACTGAAAACCCACAGTCAAGCCATCTGTATGAAGGCACCCATGAGGAGGAGAACATCTAGGGTGGAAATCCTCTCAGCTCAACTCAGAGTCACGCTGTGCATCAGCAGCTCTTTATTTTCAGAGGTCTGAAAAGTCAAACATAAATCACTCATTAGTTAGTTTGAAGGGAATGAGATGAAATTGATCTTTTTTTCTAAAATTTGTATTCAGGTCAACCATTTTTGAAAAAATAAAGCACAATGAATGCTACGGCTCTCTTAAAAAGAAACACAAAGCTGTTTTTCCTCTTTCATGAATTCATTCTAATTAAATTACACCTTAGCTATCCTTGCAGGTGAGTGTAATATAGATGCTGCCAAAAACAGGAAATATGCTCACCACTTAATAACTGCATAAACGGTCATCAGGGTGTTAAAGACCACGATCTTCATGAAAAGCAGCCTCAAAGCTAAAACGACCACCGCGTTGGTCCACACAGCAACATCTGCAGATGAAACCACACAGATCAGCATCATGAAACAGAAATGTTTCTGAGACTGTTAACCAGCTTCTCTACCTCCTCTTTCTTCATCTTCATCCTCATCTTTCTGACAAATCTTGTCTGGAATCAGAGAAAGATTTTTACAAGACGTTTATACAAAATTTTGATAATTGTTGCACATGTGAGGTTGTGTGTACCTGAAGAGTGGGTGTGATGCCTTCTCCTGAATTTGGAGTGTTTTCTCTGACTCACAGAGCAACTGTAAGATGGCCAGTCTCTGGTTGCCACGGTGATTGTTGCCACGGGGTTGTGGCCACGATGCCTCCTGGATACAGCGGCGCTGTGGGGTGTGATAAACATGTGGTCCTCTGATGCTGACTTCCAGCTGATCTCCAGGTGACCTCTGCTGAAGTCGCTCACCACACAGACCAGCAGGGTCCAGCCAAGCCTCTCACCTGAGAGGTGGACTGGAGGGGCCAAAGAGGCCAGCACGAGGCCAGCCTCCACCCCTCCTGAGACAAAACGGATAGAACAGAAATTCTCTTTAATGTCCTGCAGTGGGGAAATGTTGGAGTGACAGCATCACATTCACAAAAGGAGCAAAGAAGAATGAGAAAGGCTGCATAATGAACAAAATACATAAAAATGAGATAATAAACATGAAATTAAAAAAAGTAGTACATGAGCAGGAGGAGTGAGAGGCTCTGCATCGTAATTTTAAGTACGTTTGGTCTGGATGTTGATTCTCTAATGTATTTATAAGTTTTATGTAAAACTTTTCAGAAAGCAAATCAGTAGAATGATAAATATTACGTAAGTTCACAAGTAATACCAGCAACACTTTATGTTAAAAATTAGACATAAGAATTAATTTCCTATTAACAAATTTATTTAAAAACTATTTAAACCCTTACCTGTCCATAAGTAGATGATGGGAAGATAAATCAGACTCCTGCGTGGCTCAGTCATTCCTGCCTAACAGTTAGTGAGACTTTTATGATCCCTGATCAGCCAGTGTGTGTGTGTGTGTGTGTGTGTGTGTGTGTGTGTGTGTGTGTGTGTGTGTGTGTGTGTGTTAAATGAGGGCATGCCATTTGGCTTTGACAGGAGCATTGCATTGTGGGGGATCGACTTTGACCTTACACTAACAATGGAGGCCCCTTACAACCTCCCAGTTCTCTCTCTCTCTCTCTCTCTCTCTCTCTCTCTCTCTCTCTCTCTCTCTCTCTCTCTCTCTCTCTCTCTCTCTCTCTCTCACGCACACACACACACACACACACTGGGACACTGAGGACGGGACAAAAATAATAGGAGGAACATGACTGAAACAACTGGAGACACAGCTGTCTATGGCTGTTAGATCTGAGGTGAGATAATAACACATAAACAACACCTGCACACACACACACACACACACACACACACACACACACACACACACACACACACACACACACACACACACACACACACACACACACACACACACACACACACACACACACACACACACACACACACACACACACACACACACACACACACACACACACACACACACACACACACACACCCTCTGAGGTAGAAGCAGTTTTTTTCCTCTCCAGTGTGTGGCATCCTAAAAGAGAAAGTGAAACTGTAACACGGACATTAAGGAAGCATGATGAGGCTGAAATGATCGAGGTAAATGCTTTTTCTTTCAGACTCAGAACCAAACATGGATCTTTACTATTTATGCTTCACATCCTAGTTTTTATTTTCTAACCTCAGAGTTCATAACTGAGTTATTTTTACTTCCAGCCTTCAGCCTCATTAATACACATACAGCACATGGGGGTTTGAACTGCAGCTGTTGTCTCCTCATTCCTATAATTGACCTCTTTTCCTGTTTCATAAGGGCATCGTGGTGTTCTTAGCTACCTGTTTGAGTCAGATGGAGATGTGCTCTGATCTAATATTCATTTTCCACTTGTCAGATTTCACAGTGCTCCGTAAGGCTCAGTTATTAACAGCAGCTATTACTCAGCCCTCTTTGCTGCACGAGAAAAGGTTGGTTTTTCATGTTGGGGAGAGTTAAACTCAGTTTTATAAGCTGTAACATCTGATGATCCGTTATTGTCTGTCAACATTTACAGAGAAGGTCAGACACCAAACGTGGCTTGAGTCAAGAAAATCAAATGAACATTTATGCAGTTTGATCTCCGTAAAGAAACAATACAGGCACTCGTGTTTAACACACATTTAGACACCATAAAGAAATAAGAGTTTAAGGTGTTTCGGTGTAACTTTCCCTGGAAACGTTTGACTAGAGGCTATATACATGCTCTCAGTTTGATAAAATCACACACATGTAAGTTTACTCAATTTTATTTTAATTTTGCTTTCCTTAACTTCTGTCTTTCAGGTCTAAAAGAAGAAATCCTGACAATTTATCCTCATATCCTGGATCTCTACTGATGTCAGGTGGTTCTAGCTGTTCTCAGCGTTCGTGCTGTCTGAATGTTCTCAGTTCCAGCTGTTAGCCTGTCACACAGGTTGTTTTTTTATCATTAGTTGATAAATATTTCCTCTACAATGACCTCAGTTAGGATTTTAGTGTTGTTCCTGTTTAGTGTGTCTCTGGTTGGGTCTCAGCCTCCCCAGAGTTCACAGCAGATATCAAGCCCTCCTGCAGGAGAACCTCTTTTGGGTGATCTGTCTTTCCCCTGGAGCCGTCTCCGCTTGCCGAGGTAGGCTTCATACGTTCTCCTAGTATTGACGTAGACAGAAGAAAATTACAGGATATTCATAGATATCTGATATAAATATGGATTTCTGTTTCTCAGGTACATTATTCCTCTTCACTACCACCTCCTCCTGCACCCCAACCTCACAACTCTCCGTTTCACCGGCTCAGTGCAGATCCAGATTGACGTCCAGAACAATACAAACTGGGTTGTGTTACACAGCAAAGGTCTTCAGATCCCCAAAGCCACAATCTTAGACCACAACCTTGCTCATCTGTCTGATCAGGTAGATGGAAATACGGTGGATCATCTTAGTTTTCATCCTTACTTGCTGCCAATAACAACCCCCTATTGCTTTAGGTTCTCCCGGTTCTTCATAACCCATCCCATGAGCAGATCGCTATATTCTCCCCCAGAGTTCTCACCAGTGGGCAGAAGTATTTTTTGTATGTTGAGTTTGAGGCAGCGCTTTCTGATGGGTTTTATGGTTTTTATATGAGCACCTACAGAACCAGTAAAGACGAGAGCAGGTAGGAACCAGCTCCCTGTTCAATTCCACATTATCCATCACATGCAACCTGCAACATCGTCTTTTCTTGTCTCTTTTCAGAACTTTAGCTTCCACTCACTTTGAGCCTACGAGCGCTCGAATGGCGTTCCCATGTTTCGATGAGCCGAGCTTCAAAGCCAGCTTCTCAGTTCGAATCCGGAGGAGTCCAGAATACATTTCTCTTTCCAACATGCCTGTAGTAAGTCTTAAACATCTACTAATGTTTCAATGCTTATGGTGGAAAAGCCATCAGTCAAGGTTTTCTGGGTTTCAGGTCAAGACTGTTGAAATTAACGAAGACCTGCTGGAGGACGAGTTTGCTGAAAGTGTAAAAATGAGCACGTACCTCGTAGCATTTATCATTTGTGACTTCAAATCTGTGAGTGGAACAACCTCATCTGGAGTAAAGGTAAGGTCTCTTCATTAGGCCATGATTTTCTTTTGAAATTCTGGTTTAATGGTTCGTGTCTCGATGCTGTGCAGGTCTCCATTTACGCCGCGCCTGAGAAGTGGACGCAAACCCACTATGCCTTGGAGGTTGCTGTCAAAATGTTAGACTTCTACGAGGAGTACTTTAACATCCGCTATCCGTTACCCAAACAAGGTGAGACACTTAAAACAACTCTCTCTTATGTATCTGTAACATTTTTACTCTTTGATCTATGATTTTTCTTCTTCAGACCTGGTTGCTATCCCAGACTTCCAGTCTGGAGCGATGGAGAACTGGGGCCTGACCACCTACAGAGAGACCAGCCTTCTCTTCGACCCCCTCACATCTTCTGTCTCTGATAAGCTCTGGGTTACCATGGTGATTGGCCATGAGCTTGCCCATCAGGTGAGGACATTAGAGATGCCCCAGTATGACTTGATCACTTAAAAAGTCAGTCCTAGGTGCTAAAACTCTTCTTTTAACTTGCAGTGGTTTGGTAACTTGGTGACCATGGAGTGGTGGAATGATATCTGGCTGAATGAAGGATTTGCCAGATACATGGAGTACATTTCAGTGGAGGCCACTTACCCGGACCTCAAAGTGGTATGTGCTTTTATTTCTGACTGATGAATAAGTAGAAGACTGATATTCATGTTGTGAACCTGCACCCCCTCTTGCAGGACGAGTATCTGCTGCACACTTGTTTTGCAGCAGTTGGTCACGATTCACTAAACTCCTCCAGACCAATTTCCAGCCCTGCAGACAACCCGACTCAAATCGAAGAGATGTTTGACACCGTCTCCTATGACAAAGTATGACAGTATTTGCATTTTAAAACTTTATTTTTTATTTGAAGAAGATTAGCACAAACAGTTGCTCCTCAGCTGTTGTGGCAGCTCATGTTTAATGACTAAAGCACACCTTTCCTCTGCCTCCCCTCAGGGAGCATGTGTGTTGCACATGCTGAGGCACTTCCTGACAGAAAAGGTGTTTCAGACTGGGATAGTGAGATATCTACGCAAGTACAGCTATGCAAACGCTCACAATCAGGACCTGTGGGACAGTCTAGCCAATGTAAGAAACTGTGGACCTTCCTCGTCTCTTTTTTTATATTTATATTTTATATTATTATTATATTA
Organism: Aphyosemion australe; assembly: GCA_006937985.1. Lineage (NCBI taxonomy): Eukaryota > Metazoa > Chordata > Actinopteri > Cyprinodontiformes > Nothobranchiidae > Aphyosemion > Aphyosemion australe. The sequence continues at coordinate 1,913,305 of SSNS01000040.1, forward strand.
AGCGTGCACTGAGTCTAAATGGAAAAAACCTGTCAACTAAATAAAAAACGACATGCAGATGTTTGCATGAAAAATCAACCATTATTAGTCCCTATTGCTTGGAGAGGAAGGTAAAGAGTTCTATGTGAACAAGTCAAATCAGATCACATGAAGTATTTTTCAATTACATAGAGCAAACGTCTATATTACAATTTATATACATTATTATAATAAAATTAGATGATATAATGCTCCAGAGGAAAAAAAAATGACACCCTCTATTTATTTTTCATCTCCCAGACATGCTCAGAGGATGAATTCATGTCAGGAAAACACTGTTTCAGCAGCGGCCAGGCCACTAAAAATGCAGTGAGTAAAATGTGAACATCGACTCACAGTCCTGTTGTCACACTTGTAGCCACAAGGACTGATCAGCAGTTGGATTTTTGTTTCAGTACCTGTTTGCAGGGGAACATCTGAACCTGACAGCCATGATGAACACCTGGACTCTGCAGAAAGGTATTCCTCTAGTAACCGTTACCAGGAAGGGGCCTCGACTGCTGCTTAGACAGGACCGGTTCCTGAGGACAGTTCTTCCTTCAGACCCACAATGGGCCACGCTGCAACAGGGGTAAAACTTTACACAGAATTATGAATATAAGTCCCACATTTTGGAGAATATGCTCAATGATACCTTCTTGTCTCTTCTAGTTTCCTTTGGCATATCCCTCTCACATATAAAACAGATGCTTCCAGCACCATCCACAGACACCTGATGATGTCACAAACAGGTAAGGGATGAGGAATTATACAGCGTATGGCTCTATACTCTTAAATTGGGTGACATTTGCTTCTTTTTTTTCTATTTAGACAGTATTTACATTGGAGAGGAGGTCAGCTGGGTGAAGATGAACTCTGACATGACGGGTTATTATGTGGTTCATTATGCTGATGGTGGTTGGGATATGCTGATTAAACACCTGAGGGAAAACCACACTGCTCTGAGCTACAAGGACAGGACTCACCTGATACACAACGCATTTCAACTGGTCACGTAAGTTCAAATGTGACATAATGTGTGTCGACGAAAACAACTATTACTAATATATTTTTTTATTATCCCCATAAAGGGCAGGCCACCTTCCTCTAAATAAAGCCTTGGATCTGATTGGTTATCTCCAGCTGGAGAAACACACAGTGCCCCTTCTTCAAGGTTTGGGATATCTGGAGGCCTTTTATCATGTGATTGAGAAAAGAGACGAACTCAGTTTAACACGCAGTCTGGGAGTAAGATGAGAGAACTCTGTACTGTTCTAATTATTTATGTCTGTATTAAACCATCTTAATTTGACGAGCTGTTTTTCTGTTTGTCCTTGTGTGCAGAAGTACATCCTGCAGTTCTTTCATGCTGTCATTGACCAGCAGACGTGGAGTGACAGCGGCACCGTGTCAGAGAGGCGTCTGAGGTCAGAAGTCCTGTCACTGGCCTGTCACCTGGATTACCATCCATGTCTGAAGCATGCAGATCAGCTCTTCAAAGACTGGCTTCAGTCCAACGGCACGTTCAAGTCTGTACATTTTATTTAATAACACAAAAATTAAAGGTCGGCAGCATCTTCTCTGATACACAAAAACCACAGAGCTTTCCAGTGAGAGGATGAACTTTGTGTCTCTGTTTGTGTTTACTGTCTGCAGCCTGCCCACAGATGTGGTGGAGACCGTGTACTCAGTGGGAGCTCAGGATGACCACGGCTGGACCTCACTCTTACAAACATACAAGATCTCCCTCTCTGGAGCACAAAAAGACAAGATCCTGTACGCTCTGACTACCAGCAGAGACTCAGACAAACTGCAAAGGTGTAGTGAGCCCTCCTTGTTTATTTTTAAACAGTTAACACTGCCATCTTGTGGCAAATATGAACTATTGCTTACTGTGTGCGTGTATGTGTGCATGCATGTGTGTGTTTGTGTGTGTGTGTGTGTGTGTGTGTTGCAGGTTGCTGGCATTAGGTTTGGAGGGGAAAGTGATCCGATCACAGGATCTGTCCAGCCTCATCCTGATGGTGTCCAGAAACCCAAAAGGACATTTTCTGGCTTGGAATTTTGTCAAAAAGAACTGGAACACGCTGGTTGAGAAGTCAGTATAACATACTGCAGAAACCTAGACTGATTCCATGCATCTAGCAGCAAAAAAATTTGGCTTTTTATTCATTTTTTAAAATATTTTGCAAAAATTTTTTTACCAAATAGCTTTTTTTACTATTCAAGCTGCTCTTCCAAACTAGATCCAAGCTATGCAGTTTTGAAAAGAGTTCAATACAGAAGTGAGAGAAGACGGTTAAAGAGTCACGCCCCAGAAAATATGTAATAATTTCTTAATTTTTCCTTTTGCATCTGTAGGTTCCAGTTGGGCTCATTTTGCATCAGAAACATCATCATTGGGACCACGGGCCAGTTTTCGTCCCCAGAAGAGCTCAGTGAGGTAAAAAAAATTAATCTTGAAATATTTTATGATCCATAAAATGTTCGGTCATCTTTCATTTGTATATATAGGTTAATTAATTACAGATAAAATCAAAGAACAGTAGGTATGACTTGTCGTCTATTTACTCAGTTAATAATACCCTTGCTGTGGACAGTTTATTGTATTTTTAACTGAGCAAAGTCCTGGCTGCAAAGTTAATATGTTATTTTTACTTGGGGTATTATCTGTGTTTTATTCTTCAGGTGCAGACATTTTTTGAGTCCATCAAAGAACAGGCTTCTCAGCTGAGAGCGACACAGATGGCCCTGGACAATGTGCAGAAAAACATCCGCTGGCTCCAGAGGAACTTAGAGCCTCTAAGAAACTGGCTGAAGGAGCACATTAAATAACAACACATAGGCACGCAAAGGACTCATTCAGCTGGGAGGATAGAAGTGTTTTTAACTTCTTATGTTTTAAAAGAAATGTTGATATCCTTTGATATCAGAGTTTTTGCAGATAAAGTGTGTTAAGATCCGGGAAATTATTGGTTAAAAGATTTTCAAAATGTTAGTTATGGTGGGTGGTGATTAGTTGTTTTATATGTAATTGAATGTAAATTGTCGTGATCAGTGGGCTGCCTTTTGAGTGTGTGTATGAATGTGTGATTTACAAATACTTATTCCAAATTGATGCACCAACACTGCATTGACCTTTCTACAAATTACCAATAAAAATGGGAATTTTACCCTCTGCTACCTTTGTGTGTTAGATTAAGTTCACACACACACACACACACACACACACACACACACACACACACACACACACACACACACACACACACACGTGTATAGATTGAATTCGAAAAATAATAATTCGTAAAAATAAAAATCTAAAATGCGTAAAAAAATATTTACCGGTGTGCGTCATTACGTTTTTTTTTTTGCTCTGGCTCCACCTCTTTTAAGAAATATCCAATCAGATGCCAGTATTGTAATTTAGCTAGACGTCGGTACGTTGTTGTCAACAACTGGTCTGAAGAGGAGCAGAAGTGTCAGTGGATGTTTTGTTAGTTTGTCCAGCTCTTCGGACCTGAATTATTTTCACGTTTTTGGCGAATGGGGTTTAGATTTTGAGCCCTCGTAGTCCCCGGCTTCTTTTAATTAGCAGCTATGGTGATAAAATGATGTGAAGCGCGGCTAACATTGGCTGACCGAATGTTGTTCAGTCAGAAGTTGGCTATTTCCGAGCTAGCTCCTGCGTAGTTAGCTAATGGTGGTACAGTGGGGCATAGGCTGCTATTATTGTGACCGTCTAACAGCCTGCGGAGGATCGTGGGCAGCCATAAGAAACATCACGTCTGTCAAACGCCCTTGAAGGTTCAGAGGTCTCCATTTTTTGGACGCGAAGGGGTTGAGATTGAATTAAAATGGATCTGTTTGAGAGTAACAGTACAGGTAAGGACGGTGGTTACAGCAACACTGAGCTAACACGGCACTAGGCCAGCTATCAGCAATATGAGGAAATGGATTGCTTCTTTACTCGCAGAAAAAAATGTTTAGCTCATTAATTTATTGTAAACAAGATTGAAATTCTCAGAGAAATGTTTATTTTCGTTTTCCTGTTCAGACTGAACGCACTGACAGAATTTAATCTAGTTATTTTGATGCAAGATTTTCATTGTGAAGAGCTTTAAAGTTGTTCATAGTTTTGTCCATAACCTGTTTTATGGTCCTAGTGTGTCCAGATCTTTTTCACAACAAACATTAGACATTATAAACCCCATTAAAGCTCTCATGCAAGCTAAAAAAGCACCCAAATCACAGCAGTTTGACTTCCCCTTGTGTGTGTGATCTTGGTTATGACTTTGGGGTTTTTAGACCAAGCATAAAACATGAAGTCACATTTTGATCTGATAACAGCATGAAGGACCTGCTCTACCAAACACCCTTCATTTTGGAGCCAGTTATTGTGTGTTATGCACCACAGACACACCTACTAACCCAGTTATATGTACGCAATAAATGTTTAAGTAAACATAAAGAGACAGCCTGTAGATAACGTGATTTACTGCAGTCTTTACAGTCAGGCTTGTTGATAACCAACATAATCACCACCTTTTCCATCCAACAGGATCAGTTTGCATTTATAACATGCCGTCATGACAATAAACCACAGGGAATATAAAGTTGCAGTCATTAGTCGGGCTTTCTGTGTATTATTTTCACCATACACTCTTTTGGACATTACAAGGTACCTAACTTCTAGCTCCTTTCCTATTAATAGACATTCATACCACAGCTGTGTAGTCCAGACAGAGAGACTTGTGTTGCTGTCATGTCAGAAACACTGCGCTCAGCAGACATAGACTCAAGATAATGCACCTTTCCTATTTCTCAGGTGTCTGACATGTTTGTGGAGGTAAAACTCGGCACTTTTAGGTAAACAATGTATCTTGAAAAGGGTGTTTTCTGTTTCTCCTTGTGCATATCACCCTCAAAGGCATGTGTGGACTGTGAATTAGAATGTGAGGCTTGCAGCACACTGCGATTTACTACTCGTGTTATTTAATTAGGAAGCTGAACATGCCTCTGATTGTTTCAGAAATTACTGAGGAAAGAATCCGGCTGCCTGAAAATGACAAATTAGGCAAAACAGGGCTTTATTCTTGTCCTTCTTGCTGAAGTTGCATGTAAGTCTGAGGAAGTGGAGGTTTTTGTATGCTGCAGTAGCATGTGACAAGGCCGGATGATTATTTTTTTCTTTTTGCATTTACCTTTTCTAAATGGAAATGTCATAAGCTTCAGTTACATAAACTCACAAACTAAACTGTTAAAACAAAAGGGTGAGAGGATTTATTTATACCAGTTCAGTCGATTAAAAAAATTCTTGCAAGCTTGACAAACCAGTTTTTTTAGGTCATTGTGCCACATAAAGAAGGTTGTAGGAGGTGAAACAGGAAACTGAAGAAACCCAGTCAGTTTTCTTTTGTTAAATGTTCCATGTTCTTTCTGTTTTTTGACTACAAGCCTTCTAGTGTCTAGTTGTTGCTATGTTTTAAGGAAAATTCAGTAAAACACGGCCTACGTGCTGAAATGTCTCACTGAATCTGTGCAGATGTATTTAACAAATCGTTTTCTTCTACTTCATTTCTCACGAAACTCAGGTCCCTTTGTAAACAGATCGTGTTTCCTGTGTATGTGTTGCAGAGCGAGCAAACCTGCCGAGGAACATGATTGAGAACAGCATGTTTGAGGAAGAACCTGATATTGTGGATTTGGCCAAAGACTCCACCGCATTTCCAGTAAGCTAGTTTCATTTGCTGATTATGTAAAAAAAAGATGGAATTAATACAAGGTTTATAATTTTTTTAAAACAATACGCAAATTCTGTTATTTTAATTTCTTCAATCATTTTTTATTAGTTTGAAAGTATGAAATTAGACACCAGCGTATAGCTTTCATGCATATGTTATAGCTCTGAAACACAATTACATACGTGATTACAAAAGCAGAAATATCATGTTAATGTTCGGCCTCTTATCAGTGCATTCATAACATCTTTTTCCTGTGCTTATTAATTTACCAGGAAATGCAATCTAATTTTGAACGCTCCATGGGAAACACTGCAGATTTTTACTGGAAATCAACAGGGTGACTGTGATGTGCTCTCTCTCTCTCTCTAGGCATTTCCTTCTCTTGACCCAGATGAGGTGGCGTATGAGCCTCGTAGCTCACGGTTACTAGTGCGTGGTCTGGGAGAAAACGACCTGGATGAGGATGAGGAGGACTGTGAGTCTTCGGCTCGTCTCCTGGGCATGTCTTTTATGAATCGTAGCTCTGCTCACAGATCCAACTCCTCACCTTACACCAGACAGTCTCCACCAAGGTAAAACAATAAGACGGTGTAACAATTGTTTTTCCTTGTGTTGCATCTTTTCTCAGATCTTCCATTCTGAGTTTAGTCATCGTCAAGACTTGAGATACACACTCGTTAAGTGTCAGTTGGGTGTTTGGTTGTTGCTTAACCACTTTAGCCAAGATATGAAACATTTTGAGTTGGAGCTGCAATGGAAAATCTGCAAAACAAGCTAGCTTTTAAACACAAAAACAGTCACAGAACTCTCACCCCTCCGGTCGGCTGTCATACCTAGGCCACGTCCGCTTGATACCGAAACGTGCATTGCCACAGTAAACGAGAGAGCACAAAACACCAGTCGCAGTTTTCTAGGTCCAAACGTCGTTTGTTCTCCGCAACATCAAATGGTGTGCATGAATCTGTGGTCTCCAGCTGGTGGAATTCACACGGAGGGAGGTTGGGCTTCATCGAATCCGAGCGTCTTATTTCCAGGTTGACGGAATGGCTAACAAAAATAACTTATATTTCATGAAAGATAACATCTTGATAGTGCCAGTGGTAATACTTATTGTGCCTACAGTTACTCTGGAAGATGTAAAATAGCATGATACAGGAACTTTAAGGAGTTGTTTTACATGTTCTGTTTAGAATTTGGTTCTGTTCTTGTTGGGAAATGTTTAGGTGACGGACCTGTTGTCTGTTAACGAAGTCTGTCCTCTGTCAGCTAGCAGAGCTGTCTTGTTTGTTGCCTTGAGCTGGCAGAGACGAGAGATCCGAGGAGGTTCGGGTCTGGTTCTAGAAGTCTTAACCTGTTGTTGGTGGGGTTTTCCCAGATTGTTGGTGGCACTGAGCTGCTGTAATTGTTAGGAATAAACAAAGAAAGCTAAAAAGTTGTTTTTCTTCATAAAAATGCCACACTATATTCGCTAGCATGCTAAAATGTTATGCAGTTACAAAGCTGCGTCACGTTAGGAATTATGGCAGAAAAGGTGTCGAAACATAAAACTGAAGACTCGGGAACAGTGTTGAACTTTCCTGTATTCTGGAGGCACGACTTAGGGGGGGATGCATGAAGAAAGGGGTTGGACCTTTGAATTGTGTATTTTCAAAAATTTGCATGCTGGAACACAAGAACAACATTTCCTTTTCTGTTCTTTTCATGCCTGAAGATACTCTACTACTTCAAGCTAAAACCCAACTATCTTGTTGTTGTTTTTTGCAGTGGTTTAAACATTTAAACACTTGTTCTTTATTATTTATTTTTACAATAAAATGAATTATTTTGTGCTCTTCTGTTTTTGTCTCAGGTCATGTTCTCGACCCTCAGCCCGTACCATGGTTGTATGTGTGTTAGTTCTGGTGATAGTGGTCTCTATGACCATGGTTCTGTACTTCTTACCTGGCTGCACTTTTACTAAGGTAAACAACAGTTTTTCCTTCAGTTTTGGTCATTTACCTTGAAGTATAAATTAAACTCACTGACAGATCAAACTCTCATGTGGTTCAATCTGACTCTCAATCCTCCTTCAGGCTGGTTGTCCTAAATCTAACCAGACAGAAAATCAGACGGATGGGGAAGTGTTTCCATGGGCACAGTTCCGACTCCCTCGCAGCATAACCCCCCTCAGCTACGAGCTCACCTTGACCCCTGACCTTGACGCTATGACCTTCACTGGAAGAACGGTCATCAACATGTCTGTTCTTCACAACACAAAGCGAATTGTCCTGCATGGTGCTAATCTCAACATTCTCAAAGCTACATTCAAGGTTTGATTAAAGTCAGTTTGTGTGTGGGTGAATGGGATCAGCAATGTTTTCATCTGTTTTGGTGCTCATGTTTGTTTCTCCTCCAGCTGGGTGATGAGCCGCCGCGTGACGTGACTGTCCTGGAGTACAAACCCAGACAGCAGATAGCTGTTAAGTTTGACGAGGAGCTGAAAGTGGGCCAGCGCTGTGTTTTGTTTCTGGATTACTCTGCTAACTTCTCCCACACGTTCGATGGTTTCTACAACAGCTCGTACACGGATAAAGATGGGAAGAAGAGGTACACTTGGCTCATGGTTGTACTTTTAATACAGACAGAAAGCTGGGAAATGGACTCAATTCAGCTCTTGATGAATGATGAAATGCGAAAATAACTGGAAACTAAATGTGTTTGTTGCCTTTCTGCTGTCTTTAAACATTTTTTGCATGTCTTTAGGGTCCTCGCAGCAACACAATTTGAGCCATTATCAGCCAGAAAGGCCTTTCCTTGTTTCGATGAGCCAGCTTTCAAAGCCACTTTCCTGATAAAAATCAACAGAAAACCAAACTTCATGACACTTTCAAATATGCCCAAGGTATTCCACGATCACTTATGTATTTCTGTTACTTCTTACTCTTTTGTCCACTTCACATTTCTTCGCCTGTGAAGTTAAAGTCCCATTAGTCATCATCACACACTGGTGAAATTACATCTGCATTTGACCCATCCCTGTGGGGAGTAATGAGCTGCAGCAGTGGCTGCGCTCGGGAACTATTTGGTGGTTTAACTCCCCCAATCCAACCCCTTAATGCTGAGTGTTAAGCAAGGAGGCATTTAGTACCATTGTCTTTGGTATGACCCGACTGGGATTTGAACTCTGGTCTCCCAGTCTCAGGGCGAACACTTCACACTCGTGAAATGAGATCGCTGAATTTTTGACTTGTCAAATTTTAACAAAAGTTTTTAAATAAGTTTAAAGGTAATACTTTATGTTCCCCTGAGTGTGATGCAGAAGAAAGCCTCTAATGAAACCCAGTGATGTTAATGTTTTGTCTAGTGAAAAAAGAACATTGTGTACTGAAGTTTCTGTGAACACCATGTCTAGGTTAGAGCAGCAGGTTAATGTTAACAGACTTCCATGATGGTTTCTACCAACTACATAATTGTGTTTTTCAGGCCAGAACCACAAATCTCTCCGATGGCCTCATGCAGGACGAGTTTGAAAAGACCAGCGTCAACATGAGCACGTATCTGGTGGCCTTTATTGTTGCTAACTTTGCCCCTGTCAGCAAAAATGTATCAGGAACCATGGTAGGACTCATTTTTTACAGTAGAGGGTGTGTGTGTGCTGTTTATTATATCCCAGTCTCTGGGTTTTAGGTGTCTGTCTACTCTGTGCCGGAGAAGACGGAGCACACTGAGTATGCTTTAGAAACCGCTTCCAAACTGCTGGAATTTTACAACGATTTCTTTGAAATTAACTACCCTTTACAGAAGCTAGGTAAGCAAAACCTTCACGTTTCATCTGATATTTACAAATAGTGTTTATTAATGAGAAGAAACTCTTGGTTTTTTTTTTCCTCTTCTTCTCAGACCTGGTAGCCATCCCGGACTTCCTGGCAGGTGCCATGGAGAACTGGGGGCTCATCACTTTTCGGGAGACCACCCTGCTTGTTGGCAAAGAGTCTTCTCCTCTGGAAAAGCAAGTCGTTGCTTCTGTCATAGCACATGAGCTCGCACATCAGGTACTTTATGTTTGTCCAATAAAAGGAGCTGATAGAGTGAACATGATCAGAGTACTGATCTGTCTCTGGTGCTGTGTTACAGTGGTTTGGAAACCTGGTTACTATGAGCTGGTGGAACGATCTGTGGCTCAACGAAGGCTTTGCGACCTACATGCAGTATATGTCGCTGCAGACCCAGCTGCCAAACCTTGGTCTTGTAAGTTTAAACGGACAGTGTGTAATAGTTTTACTTGTTCACTATCAATTCTGTGTATCCCGTTTACAAACGTGTCCTTTTGCATTAATTTTTCTCACCAACGCCTATTCTAATTATCGTATTAGCTTGAAATTTTACATTTTTATATACATAAACTGTTGTTGACCCTTTTAGAGTCATGTGCCATTTTGAAATGCTGTAGCTTTTTAGGGACATACAAGATATGCTTCGCGTTTCGCTCGTCGATTCTCTTGTAGCGGTCTCTCTAAACGTTAGGGATGGTGCCGGGTCTCTCTGTGGCAGCCTTGCTGGTTTGAGGAAATTCTACTCTTTTCATTCAGAAAAGAATATAAATGAAAAGAACGGACCTGATCGCTGGATTGAAAGCTGGAAGTCGTCGATGACCTGTTGCCTTTTTTGATGCATGTGGGCTACCGTAGCTGCAATACCTACTCTGAATTGCGTGGCGCTAAAGAGTTTAATTTTGTCACACACTGGAGCTTTAAGAGTTCATCCTAAAAGAACCTTTTGGACATTTGTGTACTTTTGCATTAACTCCTGTTTGTGTTTTTAGGGTAATTTATTCCTGGATGTGCGGTTCAGAGCCATGGACAAAGATGCACTAAACTCCTCCCACGCTGTTTCAACAGAGGTCAATACGCCAGAACAAGTGGAAGAGATGTTTGACTCAATCTCTTATGAAAAGGTAAAATCTTCACTAGATCAAACAGAATGGATGTTGCATTTTTGTTCTTCTAATCATAAAGTCTTTGTGCTTTTGCCTTCCAGGGTGCTTCTATTCTCCTGATGTTGAACGCTTCCCTACCAGGGGATCAGCAGTTCAGAAAGGGCCTCATTCAGTACCTAAAACAGTTTAGTGGCTTAAACACAGCAACCAATGACCTCTGGAACAGCCTCACACAGGTACACATGTGCACACGTTTATGAACACGTCTGTATTTGGTTTTAGTGTCTGAATCACTGATGTACACATTTTTATGCCTTATATTTTCCTGGTGCCTGAAAGGTGCAGACTTTATGATATTTTCACTATTTTAGTAGTTTCACTGAAACGGTCTCAGGAGCATGTATTACAGCTCTGTGGCTTCAGCTGAGGTGTAGAAATGTAGAAGTGCTTCATATGTTCTCTATAAACAAAGTCTCTGTTTTGATAGATCACGTATTGAATGAAGTTACTTTAGTTCTTTCTACTTTTACTTCCTATAACTCCTAGAGCCATCTTTATTTATAAAAGGCAGAAAAAAGATAAACCTGACATTGAATTAGGCTGACAACTGTTTCTCTCCATGTCCACAGGTGGAAGTCTCCACACATCAGCAAAACATCTCAGAGATGATGAGTTCATGGACGTCCCAGAAAGGCTTCCCATTGGTCACCGTGAGTCGTAACGGAGGTCAGGTGACCCTCTCACAGGAGGCCTTCCTGCTCACATCTGACGACACCATTCATAGATCTAGGTGGGTTTTGTTTACACACACACACACACACACACACACACACACACACACACACACACACACACACACACACACACACACACACACACACACACACACAGTTGTAAGAAACAACCCAGTCCTAACAGCCGTGTGCTCCGTTTAGCTTGTGGAATATTCCAGTCTCCTATGTAAACGACAGCTGTAGTTTGGCCCCGACGTGCACACAGGTGTTCTCACTAAAGACTAAATCAGGTAAAATTTTAAACCCAAATCTACCAGGTTGTGTTTTGGTGTTTGAAACAGTGTGTGAAGTTTCACATGTTTGTTTTGTGTTTAAGAAACTCTGAAGGTGCCAGAAAGTGTGAAGTGGCTAAAGTTCAACTACAAGAACACGGGCTTCTACATTGTGGACTATGGGAAGGAGGGCTGGGACGCTCTTATTGGTGATTTGTCCACAAACTTCCAGATTCTGACGCCTGAAGACCGGGCCTCACTCATACACAACATGTTTGCTCTCTCCAGGTAGAAACAAAATAAACGATAGATTTTACAAACACTTTGCTGCTTAAACTGACGAAGGTTTATTTCACGTTTCCACCACTGCTCTGCTTGGTTAACAGACTGGGACGTGTCTCATTCCGTCAAGTCCTCAACTTGTTGAACTACGTGTCCAACGAGACTGAGACGTCTCCTGTGACTGAAGCTCTGCTGCAGCTCAACAGCATCTACAGGCTGCTCGATAAAAGGCAGGAGTTTGATCTTGCAGCTCGCATGAAGGTACCCTAAATACACAAACACACACACACTTATGCTGCGTATGGAAGCTGTTTTATGTAGTATAAGTATTAGGATACACTGCTACATTCTTAACTGTTAATAAAGTTAGATCTTAAAGCTATTTATTGTCAATTGTCTTAACTGAGAAAAGTTTTCAGTGTGTTTTCTTTTGAATATAACAGGCTTACATCAAGAGTCATTTTGGGTCTCTGATGAACGATCAAACATGGGGAGAGGAGGAGAGTGTGTCCAAACAGGAGCTGCGCTCGGCCCTCCTCATGACAGCCTGCAGTCTCGACATAGATAATTGTACTCAACGCGCCAAATCCATGTTCAGAGAATATGCTCAGAATAACACCTTCAGGTAGGTAAACCAGATGTGTGTGTTTACAAAGAGAAGCTTTCAAAGAAACGAAGGCGTCCTGACCTGAATGTTTTTCTTTTTCATGTTTACTCTTGCAGGATTCCAGGGGATCTGCAGGCGGTCGTTTTCACAGTGGCTGCTCAGTCGGATGAGGACTGGGTCACTTTACTCTCCATGTATGTAAAATCTACTTATGATTCAGAGAAGAGAAAAATGCTCCAGGGCCTCGCGTCTACTCAGAACACACGCCTTATTGCACGGTAAGTGTTAAAACCTAAAATCCTCCATCTGTTTTTTTTTTTTGTTTAGATTCACATTTTTAAATATCCAGACTTGATTTATTTGATGTAAATTGTTCTATTAACAAATTGAACAATACTTTAAGTTTCATTCCAATCTCACCAGGATTCTTAGTGAGGGTCTGAAGGGGGACATCATTCAGACGCAGGAGTTGCCTCTGATCATCAGCACTGTGTGCCGCAGCTTTGCAGGCTATTTGTACGCCTGGGATTTTACACAAATGAACTGGGACCGCCTGATAGAAAAGTAAACACACATTTTATAATTCATTCACCATAAGTTTGGAAGATTTGTGTTTAATTGGCGTTCTTGTGCATTCTGGGCTGCAGGTTTTCCGTCGGTTCTTATGCCATTGGGAGAGTCGTCACATCTACCACCTCCCAGTTCTCCACACAGACGCGCCTAAATCAGGCATGTTATTTATGCTTCACAGTATTCTAAAGCCTGTATTTGTATTAGGGGCAGATAATAATACCTGTGCGTGTTTTACAGGTGCAGACCTTCTTCTCCAGTCTGAATGAGCGCGGCTCTCAGATGAGGAGCGTGCAGGAGGCTTTGGAAACCATCAGACTGAACCGACGCTGGATGGACAAGAACCTGCCTGCTCTTAGACAGTGGCTCTAGTAAAGTCACTTCAAGCTGTCTTCACCCCCTGCAACAATCAAAAGGGGGCGTGTGTGCAGGACAGCAGCAGCGTTTGCACTATCGTAGGACTCTGTCCTTTAACTCCCGTTAATCAGCCTGGAACAGCAATCAGTAGTAAAGGTTGTGCTCCAGCAGAGTGGGATGGGTGTTAGAAGTTTTGAGAAGAATCCTGTCAGTTGTACTTGATAGCTCAGGGTGGCTCTGATTGTGTGTCCAACACGGTGTTGTCAGATGCAACACACACACTCCTCATGTGTTATATGCTGTCGACCAAACCTCCTCTGCAGTTCTCATCTAAACCTCACGCCTGAACAGACAATCATGCTGTAAAAAATCAACTCCTTTAGCTCTCCTGAATCTCAGGCTTTAACCATGCGAGCTGTAAAATGGCTACTATTTGATGAATGTTACCATTGCTGTTGTTGTGAGGACACGTTTAGATGCAGCCGTTTAGATATTTTTTCAGCAGCTTAAAAGTTGCAGTAATCTGTAACGCTAAACTAACAGTGTGGGTTAAGTATTCGTCACGCTCTAATTATTCATACGAGCTGAAGCGTCTGGATTAGAGAACTGATACCAAATTTGTGATGGCGTTTATTGAATGTACTGGAAAACCTTTCCACTGTGTACCAGAAAACCAGTGCAGGTTTAAATCAACAGCCAATGTGTCTTAGGTGAGAGTAGGCAGTAATCACTGGAGCCAAAGGGTCTCTTTTAGCTTCCCCCTATAGCCATAAACACATTTGATTAGTGTCTTTTGCTTTGATTGATTTTATTTGTTTATTTTTTACCTGCTTGCTCATGCTTTTACAAAACATGCTTGTAAAGTTGTAATTATAATGTAAATATGGTCACTCTGTGCTTTAGGAAGTAATGTTTTAAACATGCCTTTAACAGTTTAAGATTTAAATTCAGCTGTGTGTGAGTGTGTGTGGTCATATACATATATATATATATATATATATATATATATATATATATATATATATATATATATATATATATATATATATATATATATATAAATAAAGAGGGACATAATATTTGACAATTGTAAATCTAGGTCAAAACTTTCATGGATTTTTTATTTCCTGATGTAAGAAAACCAAAACGAGTCCCTTTGCTGATGAATGTTAAATTTTAAGGGCTATTTTGTTCTTATATGTTCATAATTTGTTGCTTAGCAGCCAAAAATGCAGAAGTTTGCGTGGTGTTACGCAGCCGTGGCCCTGCTTTAGAATGGATATTTTCACATGGGTGTTCTGTTTTAGCTCCAGGTTGTGTAAAGACTGACCCACATCCACAGTGGTACCTATTGAGCTTACTTTCCTGTTACCTTGTTCAAAATTAGATTTTGGTTCTTTTCATGTTATTGATAAATTTGTGTCATATGTAAACCAGTGTTTGCACAATCTGTGTGTCACTTTTACAAAGAAAGGCAAGTCCTGACATCTGTTTAAAACTCCCATTAACGGTACCTTCAGAGAAGACAAAACGGGTACTGATGAGAACATCATGCTGATTTAAAGATCTATTTGTTTAAAGATCAGTATTGCTTCTCGTATAGTTTTTTATCGTCACATCCACCCCTGCTTGGCTCATTAGGTTTTTGTTTAGACTGTTTACTGATGTTACCAACATGTTTTAGGATAAGTCTGTGTCAGAGTGTCTGTTTTTGCACTAGGGTGACGTGCTGTATATACTTTTGAAATTTAATTTATCTTCTTGTGTGGAAAAAAATTGTTTTCTGTAAAACATTGAACATTCATCCTTTTCACTCCTGTCAGATTTTCCTTTGCTGTTCTCCTAATTTGAAGTTTCTTCATTTCCTGCTGTGAGCTGACATGTTCCTGTGTTTGACCAGTGTTACCAGCTAGAAAAAAAGAGAAAACTGTGAGGGATGATCAGTACTGAAACTCCAAATAAAGTTAAGCTGAGTCCAGTTGTTCTCGCTTTTGTAGAATGTATGTGAGAATTTTAAATGCATCAGCTGCAGCACACTATTGGTCAAATCTAATGTTAAATACACAGAAAAGTCAAGGCTGGGCCGCTAAATCTCATGCAATGACCGTGAGACGTGCATTTCACTATCATCACAATGTGCACCTCCAATTTGCCATGCTGAAAAATAGTTCATCTATCTGAGCTACACTGCCTCATGTACACTTCTACATGGATAAACCAGAAGTGTGATATGCTGGTGAAGGTTCTCAGTCATCCAGGTCATGGTAATCCAAGGGGTTCAAATGAAGGCAACTGGACTTCTTTGGTTTCTTGAAGACGTTTCGCTTCTCATCCGAGGAGCTTTGTCAATTCTGACTGGAATATGGGAGGGTCGATCTTATAAACTGTAGCTGTCTATTGTTGCTCAACGAGCAGCATCTGCCTGTGAATGCCCCTCCTCCCTACCTCTTGATGAGTCGTTAGTCAATAAGGAGGAGGACTCAGGTTTCACCTTTCCAGCACCTACAATGCAGCTTTGAACCAAGTTCCAAAACAGTTTCAGTCCAGTTCACACCCTCCTGCATCTAATCAAAACAACGACTCACAAACAATAGAGGCTAACGAGGCTAACGACTCATCAAGAGGTAGGGAGGAGGGGCATTCACAGGCAGATGCTGCTCGTTGAGCAACAATAGACAGCTACAGTTTATAAGATCGACCCTCCCATATTCCAGTCAGAATTGACAAAGCTCCTCGGATGAGAAGCGAAACGTCTTCAAGAAACCAAAGAAGTCCAGTTGCCTTCATCAGAAGTGTGATGGATATTTGGCACCATCCAGTGGTGACAAGCTGAAACTACAATTTGGTTTGTTAAATTAATTAGAAAAGGACATTTTAGCCTAATCTCAATGAAGATGAAAAAAATCATAATCTTTATTTTTGTTCTCTTTGGAATAATAATACTAATGAGAGAAAAGATGAGAAAGAGAAGAGGAAAACTACATTTAGGTTCTGATAAACCATTTAGAAGAGACAATTTTAGCTTCCTTATATTAGCTAAATATTATTTCTGTTAAATAACCACATGTATGCTATAAGGTTACAAATTTTAAATACACAATAACTGTTCTGCAGGGAAAATAACTGCAAAATTTAAGTATATGAAATTTTTTTTTCCAACATTTACTTTCATACGTGAATACAGCACCCGTTCTGATTCTGAACCTTCACTTTATTTCTCTCCTTTATTCTACTCATCAAAGCACACTGGGGTCATAGCATCTTCCTAATTAACCCCAAAATGGCTAAAACTGGACATACACACACAAAATACAAGTAAAAATGAAATAAAACAAATCTCACACTAAGATTTTTGCTACAGTTGGCAGCCCCAACTCAAGGGAATTACATCTAGATAAAATAAAATAATAAATAAATAAAATTATGACCAGAATGACCAACCTCTAACCTTTTGTAACATGCAAATAATTTTAAAAATTAGCTTCATCACATTGGGCATCACCTCAACTACACTTTGAAACACTAACAGGTTGAAAACAAAAACAGAGATGCTGTGAAACATAATTTCTGAAACATTGTATTGAATTGAAACCTGTTTGAGACCTGATCCTGTCCACATTTACAGCCACCAGAGTACAGTCTTTCTCTGTCTCGCTCCAACATTCCAAATTTTTAAGGCAGGTTTTTTTTCAGTTGTTTCAGATCAGCAAACAAATGTCAATATCAGACAAAAAATACAAATTGTAGTTATTAAACGATGATTTCCTTTATTAAGAGGAAACAATCTATCTAAAGCAGCCTCCATGAATTCTGATTAACTACTTTATTTGAAAAGTTGTACTGCCACACCTGTAAAATTAGTGTGTGTGTGTGTGTGTGTGTGTGTGTGAGGGCATGAAGCAGGCTGGATGATCTCAAAAGCAACATTGCATACCTCATGCTAGAGCAGGGGTCACCAACCTGATGCCCCTATGTAAGGTGCCCACAGGCCTTTTCTCTAAATAGCACAAAAAAAATCTGCTGCCATCTTTTAATCACAAATGCATTAATATAGACTTAAAAACGTCAATATTCTTTAAAAACAATAAATTATGTTTATTATACATGAAGTTTAGTTTAACTCTGATCTACTCCAGTTCAATGGTCAGTATTGTATGAACCTGGTAGCCCTTAGTATGGCTCAGTGCCCACAAAGGTTGGTGATCCTTGTTCTAGAGAAATGCAAAACAAGTACACACACACACACACACACACACGCACACACACACGCACACACGCACGCGCACGCGCACGCACACGCACGCACGCACGCACGCACGCACGCACGCACGCACGCACGCACGCACACACACACACAAACAGAACAACCTAAGCACTTTGAGCCTCTCCTGGTTCAGGTTAAGGTCAGAGTTCATGACTCAACAATCAGAAAATGACAGAGTGAAGGGGGCCTCCATGGGGTGTTCCAAGGCCAAAACCTCCGGTGACCAAAATCAGCACAACAGCCAGTTTCACACTTGACAAATGTTGTCCTGACATTTGAGAACAATCTTCTGTGGACTGATGAAGCAAAAGTGAAAAACGGCGCTTCAGAAGCAACATCATGCAAACGGTGAAGCACGGTGGTGGTAGTGTGATGATCTGAGGTTGTTTTGCTCCTTCAAGACCTGGACCACTAGCTTTTATTAAATGAACCATAAATTCTGCTGTCTACTAAAAAATGATGCAGCATGTCTGACCTTTGACCTGAAACAGACACTGATGCAGGAAAACCCTCTAATGCCGCTGAATTAAAACAAGTCTGCAATGAAAAAAGGGATCAAATTCTTCCACAGTGATGCAAGAGACTCATTACTGATGATCACTGTTGTTTTATTGTACCTCTAATGGTGCTAAGGCCAGTTTTTAGGATTAGGGATCAAGTACTTTTTATCTTACCTCACAGATTATTCCTTCAGCTTTACATGCAACATATTAGTTAATAAGCACAAAAAACAATCAGAACACTGAGCTCTCCTCAGAAGAGCAGTTAGAACTTCTGCTGTTGGGTTTGCAGAAATGCTGACCAGCAGGAGCTTTCAGATGTGAACACAGATTAGCTTTTTACAAATCTGTTTCAAAATTTAGCACAAGAAAGGAGACAGTTAATGTGTTTGTTCAAACCACACAATCAAGAAGATCGACAAAAGGCTTTTGTGCACATACTCAGTTTCTTATCTGCTTCTAGCAGCGTAACAGGGAGGTGGGGGACACCTTGAACAGGTCCATCACAGGGACACATAGAGACAAGTCACTCACTCATATAGAGACAATTAGAGTCACCATTTCATCTGACATGCATGTTTTTGGTCTGTGGGAAGAAACACCCAGAGAAAGCCCACACATGCATGGGGAGAACATGTTAACTCCACGCTGGGATTCAAACCTGCAACCTTCCCGCTGTGAGGCAACAGTGCTACCAACTGCACCACCATGCAGCCTCATAGTCAGCACATTCCATCAAAATGTCTCCTGTGCTGAACACCACTGAAGGCCTCTGTCTTCTCAATCCCCAGTGAGTCGTGGCGGATGGCTGCTCATACTGAGCCAGGATCCTCTGGAGGTTTCTTCCTGTTAAAAGGAAGTTTTCCTCTCCACTGTCGCTACATGCTTGCTTAGTATGAGGATTGCTGTAAAGACATTGACGCTAGTCAGTGACTCGATGCAATCTGCTGGGTTCCTTATATAGAAAACCTTTTACTGATTGGGTTAATGAACTAAACTGTATTGGAACGTTTACTTTGTGAAGGGCCTTGAGACGACGCTTGTCGCGATTTGGCGCTATATAAACAAACTGAGTTGAAGATGTTTCAAGTATAGTCAAACAGAATGTACCCAAAACTTACAAAAATCATCTTTTCACTTAAGTGACACACTGAAATTAGACAAAAATGAAGGTTTTCAAGCAACAATAGCTTCTGTTAAGAGCTGGATGGCAGTGAGTTATTACAGCCTGTCAGGATTTTGTCCCTCAGGAGTTTTAAATCATTGTTATGTAAGAAAACTCAATTTTGAAATTAATTTTTTATGTGACTTATTAACAAGTCCACTCAGGTGGATGACATGTATTTTATTTTAAATGTAAAATATGTTCTGTATTCTACAACCAATGGGATCGTCCGTATGCAGAAATACCAGAAACACCCACACAAAAGAACAATGTGATCACGCGTCATGAAAGGAAAAATGCTCAGATAGCAACTAACCTTCAATATACTAGTCTGTAACATATGTCGTTATCTTTTTTCTAGTTTTCCTCTAAACTCACTCGTGCAGATACGCTCTGCTTCAGCCCGTAAAGGAAAACAAAAGAATCTCCTGTTTAAAGACAAACATTCCCTTATAGGACACACGCTTTTCTTTCAAACTTGTGTCAAGTGCAGTGACCGAAAAAAAGTTCTGACTTTTTATCTTTCAGTACAAAGATTATGACATCAGTCAGTCAGCAGGTCACACGCTCGCCGCGTTCTCATGCACTCTCCCATCTGCATATTTAGAAGGTGGTTGGTTATCAGGGTCATCAACCAAACTATGGACTTTTACCTGAAGAGCAGGTCATGAGGGATCAGATGTGTTAAGAGAGATCTCACTTCCTCGCTCTGTGCGGGACCGAACTCTTGACCTTATCTGATCAGTTAGCAACTGTTAGCATTTAGCCGAGAAAATCATTAAAGATCAGTGTTCTGATTGGATAAAAATCAATAAATACGGATCAGTTTAAGAAATCAAACTCACAATCTCATAATCTGGTGTGGTTTGATCAATAACCTCAGCTAACATATATAGGTGGGCCCCATATGGAATATATATGGGAAAACAGTATGGGTCCCAACAGGGTTTGTCTGTGGTTTTCATGGTGGCCCCACAGGGGTTAGCACTCATAGATTTTAACGGGCCCATGCATGAGTCAAACCATCTGAATTCCTCTGAAAACCCATGTAGGGCTAACCCATGTGGGGCCACCATGAAAACCGCGGACAAACCCTGTTGGGACCCATACTGTTTGCCCATATATATCCATATGGGCTCGTTTATGTATGATTGCTGGAGATGCACAAGTGCTCGTTTCTGACTGCTTCCCTGCTGCTGATATGGTCTCCCATCAGCAAACCTGTCAGTCATCATTTTCCATTTTTGGTGAGAAACTGGAACTGGAAGCGTTCCAACCATTTGAACTATGTGGCCCACATAAAGGTCGCGTTGACACTGTCTCATGGTGGTTCTGGTCACGGTCACTCTGCCTCGGTGGCTTCACCCATCAGATTAACCTGCGAGATGAAACACGACTGATGACTGATACTGGAAATAAAGAAACTGGAGACACATCACCTGAGGAAGTGTGATGTCACAAACCGCTTTTTTCAAACGAGTTGGATAAAGTGAATTTATTTAGACTCACAAGAATGAACTGTTATGGGTTATGGCTGATCATGTTTTTGACTGTGTGTCTGTCTTTTTATTTATCTTCTGATGATCCCATTATTTGCCCTGCAGGGATCTGTGCTGGCACCGTTCCTGTTCTCCCTCTCCACCTACAAAAGTTCTCTGACGACTCTGCATAGACGGCCTCATCACAAACGAGGACGACTCAGAATAGACAGGGGATATCTAGTTGACTGGTGCCAGGACCACCGCCTGATCAATGCGGGGGAAAACCAAGGAGCTGGTGGAGGATTTCTATTTAGGTGCAGACCCAACACACTGATTTTGGTGAACATCCAGGGAATGGACGTTGACATGGTGGACACTTATAAGTACCTGGGTGTCCACCTGGACAATAAACAACTGGAGCATAACATTGATGCTCTCTTCAGGAAGGGTCAGAGCAGATTCTACCTGCTGCAGAGACTGAGGTCCTTTGGGGGACGGCAGGGGATGCTCCTGAGGACCTTCTTTGACTCAGTGGTGGCATCAGCCATCTTTCATGGTGTGGTTTGTTGGGGCAGCAGCTTATCTGCAGCTGAGAGGAAATGACTAGATAAGCTCCTGAAGAAGGCCAGTTCTGTCCTAGGTTGTCCCCTCTATCCAGTGAAGGTGGTGGAAAACAAAAGGATTCATTCTGTCATTCATTCATATCCCACTTTCACAGTTTTCCATTCATGTTCTCACTTCTTGTAAATAGTCTGCTATAGTTTATGACACAGTATTTATCAAAATGTGATAAATCCAATAAAACAAATTACACATCAACTTATTCACTTTACAGCCTTTATTCTTTTTGTGTGCTGCTTCTATTCTATTCTATTCTATTCTATTCTATTCTATTCTATTCTATTCTATTCTATTCTATTCTAATTGCAAAATATCTCATAAACCCCCAGAAGAGATAAATGGTAATTACAGGATGTTCTTTTATTAAATGAGGGAAATTAATTAAATGAATTCAGCAAGGTCCGCCACAGTTAACCAACCTTAACAAATACAAAAGTAGATCCAAGAAATGCTGAGCCTTTCTAACAAAACAACGATTTTCTTGTGATTCGACACCATAGAAATTAATTAAACAACTTGACCTGCAGAATCCATAGAAGTGAGTATTTGTGGTTTCAGGATGTCTGGTTTTATCATGACATATTTCATGTTAAAGCTTATATTTGCTCTATTTTATAATTTCACTTTTACTTCTCCTCTCATGGTGAAATGTCTAAACTTTGACGTTTTAGTCACCATGACGTCTAATTTTAGTCCAACATAGCTTTTCTCACAAAAGTTAGATAATGTCACTTCATACTCAGATAACCTCAGTCTTACATGATGTTTTTGGCACAAACGTCCCATGTTATGTAATCTCTCATAATGAACCCTGCAGTGAACCATGCTAACCTGTGACAGGTGTTTGAGCAACGCAGTAATCATGACTGTAGACCAGAGATGATAAGGTTTAGCTGCAACCAAAAGTCCATATAAGATGGTGAACTGTTCAATTTTATGAAAGCATCATGAACTTTCATAATAAAAGAGAAGGAAACCTGACTTAAGTAATAAATGCAAAAGCAAATTTGGTCTGATCTCAAATCAGAAGACTTTAATCAGTTTTAACTTGTCCATTGTTGGGGTTATTCGAGTTCACACTGTGAGAATCTGATGTTTTCAGTTTGGTTTCCTGCCAAGGCTGCAGGAAGCTTCTGGTTTGACATGTTTATGGTTATGTAACTTGAAACTTATCTTCATTCTGTATCTCACAGCTTTTGCCTAAGGAAGGGGTGGAGGGTGGGGGTGCAGTCTGAGCTTCCAGAGGGATCAGAGGTTCGTTATTTAACCAGACCAAAGCTCTTACCTACAAGATGGTACATGGTGCAGAATTTGTTGTTTGACTTCCAGGAAAATATAAATAATCCAACAATAGTTCATCAATACAGTAATTATAATTCATCTAAAACACACGAGTTCATAGAAACACACAAAGGGCAGAATTGGTGGGGTAGCTGTCAGCCTCACCAGACAAGGCTTCTTTTGTTTTCCTGTATCTAAGATTTCTTGTAAATTTTTGGGGAGTGAAAATACAAAAGTAGCTTTTAGAAAACTGCAGTTTCCAGATTTTTATTTTCTGCAATAGCCGGGGTCTCTGTTAAACTCAACAACAAAAAATGAATAGGTTCTATTCTCTTGAAAAATTTGTGTTGTAGGCAATAAATTTGAATCAGTTTGCTGTTTTTTAAAAGATCCATGAGTGTCTCATTAGTAGATTTAGATTTTCTGAAGCTGTTCTTGTTTCTTTTTTAAATGCAGCGACACGCTGAGCTTCAGGCGTTTTTAAATCTGGGGGAATAACTGCATAACCACACAAAGTAGCAGGATCATTCTTTGTTAAGGTCAGGAATGAGTTTAATGAAACCAGAATGACTTTAAAAGACCGAATGTCTGATCGTTGCCCCCATGGTTCTTAGTCAACAACTTGGTCATTTAGCTTCTGCCGTCAAGTCAAACTTGAGGAATTTGGGTGTTTTTGACCAATCAATGTCTCTTGAAGGCCACTCAAAAACGATAGTACAAAACAGTTAAAAAATATCTCCAAACTGCGAAGGTTGGTGTCAAAACATGAACTTGAAATGGTTCTCCACGCCTTTATCTCCTCCCGTCTAGATTACTGTAACACACTTTTCACATGTTTTAACAAAAAAGCCCTTGACCGCCTTCAGTTGGTCCAGAACTCTGCAGCGAGGCTCACATCACTCCTATTCTGATGTCTCTGCTGCACTGGTTACCCATTAACTTTAGAATCCTGACTGTAACTTTCAGGGCTCTACATGGTCAAGCTCCTCCTTATATTACTGAACTGTTAAAGCCTTAAGAAAGCCATCTTAAGAAACCCCTCCCACCCACTGTATTCCACTGTGGAGATCATGGACAGCTCCTCCAGAGGTAGACTGAGACATCCCAGATGTAAAACAGAACGCTACTGCAGATCTTTCACCTCCTCTGCTGTAAGAGTGCATAACTCCTCAGTTTAAGCTGTACTGGTATCATCCTGGAACACAATAACACCAATGCAATATTCAGTATATGTTCTATACTTGTGCAATACCGGATTCACGTTGTTTTTCTGTGTCTCTTATGCTGCATAGTGTTTGTTTTCATCTTTTATTTGTGTTTTTTTAGTGATCGAAGATTACAATACTGGATTACTGCCTATGTGTATATAGATGTATCCTTGTTTTATTTCTCTTCTAATTATCATTTTGAGTGTTGGTGCTGCTGAGGATTTCCCCACCCTGGGATCAATAAAGTGGATTCTATTCTATTCTATTCTATTCTATTCTATTCTATTCTATTCTATTCTATTCTATTCTATTCTATTCTATTCTTATGCTCCAACTCGAGCCCTCAGGTCCACAAACCAGAATCTTCTAGAAGTTCCAAAGACCAGATTACAAGGTCAAGGTGATCACTCTCTCCAGGCTGTTGTAACTCAACTTTGGAATGAACTTTATTTTTTCACTGTACGAACAGTCTGGACACATTTAAAAAAGCAGCTGAAGACACTCAGCTGCAAGTAAAATCACTTTTACTTGAACCTTTTCTGTTTTGAATGATTTTTACTCATTTGTTTTATGGTCTTTTATCTTTATTCTTTTGTTTTTAATAAAGATTTTTCTTCTGTCTTTCAATCATGTTTTAATTTTTATCTGATTCTTTTGAAGCACTGTGTGATCTTTCTGTGATAGTTGCTACATAAATAAACTCACTTAAAAAAACCCCAAACAATCAAAGTAGTTTATTAACTTTTTCAGGTTCACATTTACTGATAGATTTTCTTTAAAGAAACAAACTCTTGATTGAAACTTTGACACAGGATGCAGCCAGAGACCATGCAGCTTATTTTTCTTGCTACGATGGAGGTTGTGTAGTTTATGTTTGTGGACAGTTTGGACCTACAATCACAGAACTCTAAACCTGACATGCAAAACACTGATGCATTAAAATCCTTCACAGAAATTATCTTTTAGACTGAGTTTTCTGCAGGGTTGTTTTTATTTCTTGACACTCATCTACAGCAGGGGTTCCCAAATTGGGGGTCCCCACAATTGTGAGGATAGCAAGATTTTATTTATAAAAATTAAATTTATAAAATCTCACACCCTACAGAACTCCATATAAAAGTTATAACTCTCTATGATGTATAACGTTTGTAAATGATCACATTTAATGTGGAGTTGGAGTTGGGGGACCTCAAAGAAAAAAAATTGGGAACCCCTGATCTACAGTTCAGACACTTTAGATATGAATGAAAAAAAAGATACAAGTAAAAAAAGATAGAATATAAAAATACAAATATTAACACCTAATTAATAACAGTTTTACAAAACGAAGTGCCGATAAATCATCACCAAAAAAAAAAACTGTTACAGCAGGGAAGTAAATATTTACAGGGACATTTTCTGAAGCTATTTACAACATTTTTGTAGTCATCAAACATTTTCATGACATCTTTAGGAATACACAATTAAAAATATTCAGCAACAATGACCTCCGGGAAATCATTTCTCCCATTTCCTTCTTGACACACCTGCACCTCCTCCTCAGGCACTTGGACCTCCACTTGACTGTTTATATTTTTATCCTCCTCCATTCTTTGAAGCTCTATTCTCAGTTGCTCTTTCTCATTTAGTTTCACTTCCTCCTGGATGGCTTTCTGCTGCTCCTCTCTCTCGTTCTGCTTCTTTTCGGCCTTTTCTGCTTTCTCCTGCTTCTTCAGCTTCCAGTAGAAAGCCAGGTTTTTCTCAGGGTAGGTGACTTTAGCCAGTGGCAGCTTGAAAATCCGTTTGGTACCCGTGGTTAGGAGGAGGAAGGTGAGGGCAGAGAGGCAGAAAGGCCAAGTGCATGCTGGTAGACCAAACTGTTGATGGATACAAATAAACTGAATTTAGTAACATTTTTAAGATTAATAAACCATGTTTGGAATAAAGTTTTACAGATTTACCCTGGACATGATGTTGGCAATGGCTGAGCCAAGGTATGCACAGAAAAAAGCTGCAGGGGACAAGATTGCACATGTGTTGAGATAGAACAATGTGACGTCAGATTAGAAATGCCATAGTTATGTGTCATCTTGGCCAGATTAGATGCTTTTTCAGATTTGCTATCTCTCCAGTAGTCTACTCACCACAAGTGATGGCGAGCAGGTGCACCTGCCAGGTGAGTGCGTAGAACATTCCTCCGACAGCGATGCAGGCCAAAACGCAGTTGTATCCCCAAAGACCGAAATAAATGTCCTCAAATGGAGCTGCTAAAGCCAAACCTATAAAACAAAAGCCACACAAGCAACTGGATCAGAATCGAGTTTCGATCAAGTCTGGATTATCTTCATCAATAATGGTAGAGCAGCTTAAGTTACATTAGTCTAGATTTTGTCTCATTTACTCACCCGACACCATGCCCACTGCAGATCCCAGAACAGCATGAATGCATGTGATGGGAGATGAGATGAAGAGGGAGATGATGAACATCCCTCCTGTCCAGGGATTGTCACAGCCGTAAACCTGGCCTATTCCCACAGGCACGGATCTAAACAGCTAAAAAAAAGACAAAATTATAGATTTCATTCTTAGTCTTTGCAGTTACGTACGCCTCAGGGTTGCATAAGAATTAAATCTGACAAAATATCTGAAAATGTTTGCATGCATGCGTGGCTGGAACCTTTATCTCTCACATTGGGATGCATTTCCTCTAAATTTTGTGCAAGTCTTGAAAACACAAGAACATTCTGGTACAACATCATAAATGCTATACCTATACGTTCAGAGAGGTCACAAACGTATCGTTCCACTGACCTTTGCTACGTCAATGTCAGCCCAGGTGATGTTAGGGAGCTCTGAGCGAGGTTCGATGAGAACCTGGGGGAAGAAGTGGTTGTAGTGTCCGGTGGCGACCATGTGGAGACACACCAGGATGTTGAAGGGCAGAGTGAACACCGGCAGGTCCCAGCGGCTGTTGATAGATGCCAGAGCACTGGACACAACCGGGCTAGACAGAACATCATCATCAGGAGTCATTAAATCAGAAAAGTTAGCAACATGTTCTTCATTTTCTACCAATTGGATGATTATTTTATTGTTAAGCAATGCGAGGTGTGACTACTCACCACATCATGGACATGAAGATGTTCGGCAGCAGGAGCCACCAGTACCAGTCACCTGCATCGGAGAACACGGCCATCAGCAGACCCACCAGGATCCCGTTGTAACCATACAGCCCTGCAGCTATTGCCCCTCTGAGGAACATTTATCATAGGGAAGCATCGTTTTTATTTATATTTATGCTGTTTTTGGTGAAGAGATATGCATTTATGACAAAGAAATGATGCCATTCGTATTTCTACCTGTTTTGCTGCAGGATGAGAGCAGAAATAGTTGCAAAGAGCGTCCCAACAAAACCATTCAGAGCCCACCAGTAGTTCTGCAGAATGAGACCCCCAAAAATGATGAGTCCGCTCAGAGGGTTGTTGACGAACATCACCTGGGCCGCTCCACGCAGAACCCAATCCAGCAGCTGCAGCAAGAAAGACTGTTCTGGGAAATAAAAAAAAACTCTATTTACTGTGAAAACAAAACACTTTAGCAGCAGAGTTTGTGTTTGAGATGTTTTAAGATTGTCGGGTCTCCTCCGGCTTCATGCACTGATCATTGTTTCAGGTCTGTTTAACTCTACATGGAACAGTTTGCCTTGAGGGTGCACTTTAGGTTCCCATTCCTGACATTCGTTACTCATTTATTCCCTCACTACTCATTTAGTCTCCGCAATAACATGGAAGCACCATGTCTGTTTGACTTACTTTCCATCCATCTCCCAAGCACCTCCATGTCTCCTGAGAAGTAGGACACCCCTTTGAGAACAGACGCCTTAGCTCTCTGCAGACATGTTGGTCCTTCAGGCCTCGCTTGGCCCTCGCTCCGGCTCTCCAGCGAGTGGCCGTGCTCAGATGGAAGGTCAGGGTTTGCCATCAGTGATTGGAGCTCCTTGAACATTTGTCAAGACTGAATGTTAGTTTTGAATAAAGTGAGCAATTGTCAAATGTGTAGAGAGCAGACCGGCTTACGGAAAAGATGTGAGGACAGCTGGTTGAACGAGCGGTTGAGGAAGAGCAGCTGATATTCTTGGGAATATCCTGAGAAGAAAACAGCAAGTTTTATTTTATTTTAATTCTCACGCTGAACTGCACATAACATGTAAAAGGGCAATTTGAAAAATAATCTAGCATTTAAGCATGAAAGGAAATTAAAGATGCATGTTAAAGAAAATAATTAAACATTTTTCTTCTCCAATTATGCACAAAAGCACAATTCTTATTTTAAATCAGCTCCTGCAGGACTCTGCAGATTGCAGCAAGCATTTCCAAATGGCCCTAC
Source organism: Aphyosemion australe (assembly GCA_006937985.1). Taxonomy (NCBI): domain Eukaryota; kingdom Metazoa; phylum Chordata; class Actinopteri; order Cyprinodontiformes; family Nothobranchiidae; genus Aphyosemion; species Aphyosemion australe. The sequence continues at coordinate 1,941,689 of SSNS01000040.1, forward strand.
CTTTGTGCAGTGTGATCCAGTCATATGTTCCAAATAGGCCAGCAGTTTTTGAGCTGTATTACCAGCAGTTTGGAAGAAAGCTTTTATAACAAAAGAAAACTCCACCTCTCCCTCACACCCACCTCCTGTGGTCATCATCCACAGGCATCCTCGGAACTCGAGGCAATTTTTTATCATATTTGGATCTCTACAGATAAAATCTGGTCATTAAAAACTTAAAAATGTATTTTAATTCTGTCATTTATCTTGTGTCATTGTGGGTGAACAAGTTCAGGTGAAGTCAGCGATTTATTCTAGCTTAAAAAAACATTTTCCAAGAAATTGCTCAAAGAGTGAGCAGAATAAATGTTATGTGATTTTTTTTCACTAGGTTGTTTATGTTCCCAGATCCGTAGGTCCACAGTGGGGTGCTTTGGGAAAACATTACAAGCCAACATTTTAGTGTTTCCAAGCTAACTGCTAGAGATAAGGATAAGTAGACCACTTAGCTGCAGAATGTTGAGCCCTAACGTCTTCAGTTTTTTCCTTCCACTTATGAATTTTATGTCAGAAATGGCAAACTTTGTATTAGAAAGTTTCAATAATTAGCTTAAAGTGTCAGAGGTTAACCCAGCCCTGCTGGTTCTTCCCTGACCAGTCCTACACGCCTTCACTAAACATCTACGTAATATCAATAAGTTAACCCTTAAAGCCACACTATGCAACTTTTTCACATTTTTAAATCATTTTCTTGAGCCAATATGTGCTAAAATGACCCGTTAGGGTTAATGAAATGTCAATCAGACCCCCATCGCCCTCTGTCACCAGAATACCGCATTTGCAACTTCAGAGTGGCGGGCCTCCACCTTCTTGGACTTAGAAAAAGGAGCTGATATGCCTGGTGCTGCAGTCTGCTTCCAGCATGTTTAGATCATGAACACAGCTGATGTGTTTGATTTAGTGATGGACCGCTCCTGTAGACACTAATGAAGGCTGAGGAGACATTTCAGCAGTTAGATTAAGGTGTTAACAAGACGAACGCACAGCGAGGAGATAAGTTTTACTTTCTCTTTTACAACTTGAACTAATAACGGACTCTAGGGGGTACTAAAAGCAAGCAAAACTACCAAGTGTGCCTTTAATATTAACATTAAAAGAAGACACGCCTACTGTTGCAGTTAAAATGTTGATGTTTCATATCCTCAAACAGGGTCAAAAGTGGAGTTTTAGGCTTTTCCTAATTTCAATGTGTATGTTTTATGGATGTTCTGTATCATTTCAATACATTTCTGATTTTACACAGTAGAAACTGAACAGAAGCATCCTATAACACACACTAAACTCAACTGTTTGTGCTCAGGAGTTCAAATCGGCAGACTTTAAAAAGCTTTTGGGAGAAACCGTTTCACTATAAAGTAATCTAAAACAAGAAATACAGCCACATTTAAATAAACAGAGACATTTAATTGGTGTGATAGTTTTGAACAGACTGCAGATCAATATATTAAAATCGAAACGAGCCTCAAAAACACAAGACAGAGCCTGTAACTATCAGAGTTCAGTATAAGGGACAGAATGTGCTGGATTGGGAAGGGTTATTTAAACAACCAGCAAAAGAAAGAATCAAAGACAAGACAAAATGTTCTCAGTAGGAACTGGAAGCTTTTGTCAGGTCCTCCATCGTATATTGAAACAACAAACAGATATGAGGCAGAGATTGGTTATCTGATTAAAAGAGGAATGGAGAACAAACGTGTTTGATGGAATAAAACAAACTTCTGTAGATCTTACCAGTAACAGTTTTTTTTTTTAGGAAAGTTGTTTCAGGTGATCCATTGGCATCTCTGGTTGAATGTGCTTGTGCTTCAGAAGAGGCTGCAGCCCTAGCAGGGGAACCCAGAGATGCATAATCCCTCCAGCATGTCCTGGGTTGACCCTGGAGGCAAGGAGGAGATGTCAGCAGGCCTCCTGACCAAATTCCTGAAAAACCTTAGCTGGCTCCTCTTGATGTGGAAGAACAGCAATTCAAGTCCCTAAGCTCCTCCTCACCCCATCTCTGGGGCCAAGGAAACGCATTAAGGTTGCTTGAAAGTCGCAATCTTCTTTCAGTCATTACACTCATTAGCTGAGGGTTTGAGTGAAGATTGAGTGATAAATTAAGAGCTTTGCTTTCTGGCGTAGCTCCCTCCAAACCAAAACAGACCAGTTCAGCATCTGCATCACTGCAGATGCTGAACTGGTCTGCTGTGGAGCTCCCTCCTTCCCTCAGTCATTCAGATACTTAAACTTCTCCAACTGAGGTATCACCTCTCTCCCAGCTGAGAGTTAGCAATCCAGTTTTTAGGAAAGTTGTTTCAGGTGATCCATTGGCATCTCTGGTTGAATGTGCTTATGCTTCAGAAGAGGCTGCAGCCCTAGCAGGGGAACCCAGAGATGCATAATCCCTCCAGCATGTCCTGGGTTGACCCTGGAGGCAAGGAGGAGATGTCAGCAGGCCTCCTGACCAAATTCCAAAACAGACCAGGGCAGCATCTGCATCACTGCAGACGCTGCCCTGGTCTGCATGCGGATCTCCCTCCTTCCCTCAGTCATTCAGAAGACCCTGAGATACTAAAACTCCTCCAATTGAAGTAACACCTCTCCCCCATCCCAGAGTTAGCAATCTACCCTTTACCGGTCAAGAACCATGGCTTCTTCACAATCTGCTGCAAACCTCACCAGCAAGAGCTGAAGGTTGTAGCTCAATGAAGCTTAGATGACCACATCATCTGCAAAAAGCAGACAAGATCCTCCAGTTTCTTGAGTAGGGAGTGCTAACACAAAGCTCACTTTACCTGTAGCATGAAGCAACTCCATCAGAGAAGAGGGTCCAACCTCACTCAGACCTCAGAGAGGTAACAGAACTCACCCTTATGCAGAAGCTCCAGCTTTCTCTCTACCTGAAAGGTGACATCACATACAAAAATATCTTTAATTGTATATTTCACTATTATGGTAGGCTAGGATTTATCAAATATACATTTGCAGACAGGCTGCACAGTGGCTCACTGTTGTCCTGCAGCGAGAAGGCTGTTAGCTTAATTGGCCTCTCTGAACTGTCCTTAGGTGTGAATATGTGCATTACCCTGCCTGGAGATAGGTGTCAGCCCCCCGTGACCCTGTGAGGTTAGTGGATGGATAACATTTGCAGACATCTCTAGAACTGAACAAAAATTAAAATACAGTTTATTTAATCAGTATATAACCAAAGTTTGTATTCAGAAAAAGATTTTATGAGTTTTTAGTAATCAGATAAGAGAGGAAAAATCCGACTCCGGTTGGGTTACTTTACAAGGAAATGATTGTCGTCAGCAGTGAGAGACGTATGAACGAACCATCCATTAACAGGTTTCATTGAAGTCATATGTAGAAGATTTTAAGCTTAGATTATCAAAGAAACCGGTTCTGGGAAAGCAGCTTTTGAAGATTTGAATGGTAGAAAGAATCGTTTGGTAATAAAATAGCTCAGACTATGTAAATATAAAAACATCATGATACTATGACAGCTTTTTTAATGGTATTGCACCAGCAACCAAATCAATGAAAACATAATAAAACATATAAAATAGTTGATCTGATTAAAAGTGGTCAGATTTTATAGATGCAATCATTAAAAAACGCATAAACGTGTTTCAAATGTTTTATTTCCAGGTTAAATTTAAATATTAAGTGTTTATTTGCTCCACTCTTCTATTAGGTCGTCATGTACTCCATTACTCACTAAGTAAAACAACTTTGCACAAGAGTGAATGCAAGGAAGTGGAAGTAGTTTAAAACATTCACGCTCTGACATAACATAAATGACAAAAAAATGTGACTTTCACAGTTTTATGTCAAAATTCTGCTGAATGTATGTTTATTTAAATGAAACTGAAGCAGGAAGAGAAAAAGAGTAACAATGATCATCACTGGGGGAAAGGAAGCGGATGCTGACATCTAGTGGACAGAGACAGAGTTACACATCAGTATGGTCTCAAGTCATCTGTCTCCATGGTGATCATTTGCTCTGTGAGGAGGACTCCCTCATTCTCTTAACCACTTCTCCTGAGTTGGGTAGCAGGGAGCAGTTGCCTTTCTCTCATTGGACAAGAGGAACGGGTCACCCTGGACAAGTTGCTATTCCATCACATGGACACAAAGAGACAACCAGTCACACACTCACTCACACCTAGGGACGATGCCAATCAAGTTGAAACCAGAGTATCTGGTGAAAAGCCACACATGCTTGGGGAGAACATGCAAACTCTGAGCAGAAAGGCTGCAATTGGGATTCAAACCTGCGATCTTCTCACTGTGAGGCAACAGTGCTACCAGCTGCCTCACCGTGCAGCCCTGCTCTCACACTGAATCAAGTCTAACACATTCCTATGTGTCCATTTGTCTCTTTAAACCTTTTCAAACAATTTTTTTTGTTTGTGACCTAAAATCTGCAACATTCAGGATCAAAAGCAAATCTGGAAAGGTTTGTGTGTGTGTGTGTGTGTGTGTGTGTGTGTGTGTGTGTGTGTGTGTGTGTGTGTGTGTGTGTGTGTGTGTGTGTGTGTGTGTGTGTGTGTGTGTGTGTGGTGAGGGGCTTCAGCTCCCACCAGAGTCTGTGGAACCTGATACTTGATGACTCCCCATCACAAGAATGTGAGTTTCCTTCTCTTGGAGCATCTGGCCTCACGCCCGGCCACATTTCCAAGTGTGTGTATGTGCGTGTGTGTATGTGCCTGCGTGCATGCATGTGAGTGTGTGTATGTGCACCTTGGAGTGTTACTTGTTACAATTTGCCCCCCTTTTCGTGAGCGGCCTCCTTCTGCACAGTGAGACATTCTTTGCATGATGGTTTTCTGTCACTCTGGCTGCATTTTTACATGCAGAAAAACACTTTTCAAAGTTTGTTTCTAACACATTTAGTTTGTTCTTTTAGAAGGAATTCTACTAGAAAATGTGTTTATTCCTTCTCCTATGTGATGCATTTTTACCACTGGACACAAAGTCACTTTAACTTAGTAGAAATGACACTAAGAGTCATTAAATCCACACTCTAAAAAGTAAGTGTCACCATATTATGACAACTGATTCCACTAAACATAGTTGCTTAAATTTAAAGAGTAATATTAATTTACTTTAACATAACAATGCCATTTTCCACAGTGCCAGCCTCGCTGTGCCGATCCAACTGTTTACCGTATTTGGCAACCCGCAATGGCGCCCTCTATTGGCTGGTAGATGTAAACATAAACCCAGTGTCGTGCCGTCAAAATTAATATTTGATTATTTTTTCATTAAAATAAAGCTTTTAAAGGAAATACTGTAGCTTCATTCTGCACACCTCTAAACGCCCCATGGAGGGATTATAATTTTTTAAATATAGCTTTTGATTAAATTGTCCATATTCAACCTTTAAAGTGAGTGAAAAAGCCAAACACAGTTTATATTTGCACTAATAAACTACATTACTTTATGGCTGCACTTTAAATTACTGACAACTTCTTTGTTATGTAAAGTTAGTGCCTCTGAAAATAATCTGAGTTATATTAACTATTCATAGTTTGCTGCATAAGTAACGCTCTATAAAACTCTGCTTCGCTGCAGCATATAAAATGCACCTCGAGTAGCTTTAAAATTCACTAACTGGTTTCAAATATTTCCAGCTCCAAAGAGGTTCTCGTATAAACCGTTTTTATTAAATACTCTTTCGTTTATGTATTCCTACATGTGATTAAAATGCCATTAGCTTGAATTAACTACTAAGAGTTCATAGAGGTCCAGTTACTGAGACAGGAGACAGTTAACTCAGAGCATGTTTGATTTGTGACTGATTGTGTTTTAAATGCGGCTCATTCTTGTCTTACGTTGCACCCACAGACCCTCAAGAGATTTTAGCTACCGTTTCTCTGGGTGAGTAAATGTTTATTTTACAAATAACTTCTGTTTTTGTGAACTTATATGGCCAATTTAAGAGGTAAGTGGAATGTAGAGCATGAAGACCAGATGATGGGGTGTGGTTTGACCGGGTTAATGTCTCACTGATGCTAAAGTGCAAAAATATAAATGATCGAGCAAACTGGTGGCAACATTATTTATCCGAAAATAGTAACATCAGACACTCGAAAACCAAGGAAATAATCAACAAACGCAAATACTGAAGTTTTACATTTGTCTACATCTTTTTTAACAATTTAAACAAAAAATATGAACATTTAAATTCAGCTTTTTTTCAATAACATGACCCTAAATCAACACGGATGTGGGAGCTGAACTGTTTTAAAGCAGGTGTGTGTTTGTGTCTCAGGAGCCTCTGCATTCTCTGCATATTTCTACTTTTTTCAAGCCAGAAATGAAGAAACTTGATCAAACCTCTGGGCCCCTTTAATTCTTCATTAGATCCAGCAGAAAGTTCAGCTTTCAGTCAATGTTTTAAAAACACACTCGCAGTCAGACAGTGGAAAGAGTCCAAGTTATTCTGATAACAATCAAGAATGAAGGCTCATGTCTACGAAAATAATGAGATAATTGTCTCTAATAATTAAAATCAATGCAAACAACATTTTTTCTTTGAAATAATTAATTGTATTATTTAAATATCAGATCTATTTTGCATCCTTTGTGCTGCCATGTTGGTCTCTACTGCCTCTTTAAAACATGCCTCCATGCATGAAAAAAAAAACATCCATCCATTTTCTGTCTGTTTGGTTTTAGGAATTATCTGAGGAAGACATTTCAAAAAGTCCCCGTTTGTGATGTCACAAATTAGCATAGAACCCCCTGTCACCTCTCCTAGCTGGAGGAGCAGCAGCTCTACTCTGAACCCCTCCCAGATATTAGAGCTTCTCAGTTTATAGCAGTCTGAGTGGGGGACGAGTGGGCGTGGCCACCTCCAGCTTGTTATCTTAAAGTGACAGAGCCCTGAAACGGCTCATTCTGGAAGCTACTGAAAATGTCAAGAATAAAATTGCTAAAATTGATTCATGAGAGAAAGATTATGTGCAAAGAACTTCATAAACATGTTTTTTATAGACCATAGGACTATTGCATGTTTTAAAAATAATCATAATATGTCTCCTTTCATGTGTACTCTGATAATTTATCATGACGTAAGGATATTACGTCAGGATTTGTTTGCTGATTTGTTATTTGCATCAAACTACAAGGTTACAAAGCATCTAAACACCAATTTTTGCCAACGAACCACTGCCCCCACCTATCAGGACAGCAACCCTTAAAGCCTGTTTCAATCTAAAATGTTGACAGTGGGGGGAACAGATTTAAAGCTGTATAAATAGTGTTTTCATTCACCAAATACAAGATGTTGGTTTGCAGTGATTTACTGTGTTTACTTTTGGATAAAGGTGGTCTAAGAGTTGCTTCTGGCTGCTCTTTACCCATGTGTGATCTATAACACACAGATCTACTGCATGTAGTATGATGTCATTACTGTAACATTTAGTGACTCACCGTCTGCACCCTGAATCGGAACGTTCCTAATTACAGAGAAAAGCAAAGACGGATTTACATTTAGCATCAGACTCCTCAGGAGAACAATGAACATCCATAATGAAGGTTATTATTTCTTAAACCTTCTAAATCCCAAGTAGCCAAATCGGAGGCATTTCTGTTTCTTTCTTCTTTCTTTGCAAGATTAGTAATCATCAAGCTGGTGAAAACACAATGTGAGAACTAAGTGGAACCTAATTCTGATTAAATGATTACAGCAGTTGTTTACACAAACGTCTTTGATCTCCCATTAGATTAATAAAGTTCCCAACATTCAATAAAGTGCAGATTCCAGAAACCCAGAACGCAATTTCTGCATCACAGTGTGTGTGCGTGCATGTGTGTGTGTGCGTGCATGTGTGTGTGTGTGCTAAAGAAGTGCGACAACAAGAGGGCTGGAGGGAGCAGCAGGTATGAGCAGAAACAAAGGCGTACTTGTTCTCAGCAGTACTTCATCCTCATTATCCTCCTCATTTGTTTACACTGTTAACTCTCTCACTTCCTCCATCCCTCACCATGGTGACACGTTCATTTGGTTTACAGTCTGAGATCAGAGTTTACTCTCCTTCTGACCTTTTCTTAAGTTAAAAGTGTATGATTAATAGGATGAGAAGAGATTTAAAAAAAAAACCTCAAGATAAACTTGGAGATCACGCTGAGAGAGGAGGAGATGATGTTGGAGATAGTCTGAGAGAGCGTGATGGATGAAGGGAGTTTGATGGTGTAGGTGAAGGGGTTAACAGTAAAGCGAGTTCTCGGTTTAGTAAGAGACAGACCTGAAAAATTAAAATCAGACAGACAGAGAGAATGAAAGCAGAGGGGGGAGAGAGATCAAGTGAACGACTAAAGAGAAAGAAGGAAGGAGGAGAGAGAGAGAGAGAGAGAGAGAGCGCGCAGAAGACAGAAAGTAATTGGTTCTATGATGGCTTCCAGCTGCATGGCACAAGGCCAAAGCGAGTTTTCATGCTGCGCACACACACTTAGACACACACTGCACAATAAAAATAAAACCTTTGCAGGTTTTGACAATATATGTTAGCGACTGTGACGTGCTCGGTTGTTTAATGTGAAAAATCCATTTTGTGATTGAAATAATGACCTGAAAGTGTTACCAGGGAGCAAATTTTTTCCTGTTCTTGTGGATTAAAGTGATCAGATGGGTGTATTTTTTTCTTTCTCTGTTTTTTGTCGTAGAAGTTGCAGATGTTTTCTTTCTTGTTTTTCTTCAGGGGGTAAAAATCTGCAGCCAAGCACACTGATGCATCAACGTCCACCACTAGGGAGCAGAAGATTTAGAGTAAGAGGAGGTTTGAGTTATTTTACTTACTGGATTACAACAGCCAAAACACAAAAAGTGATCTGTATGGGGATTAGACTCTATAAGGCTTTTTTTTTCCCCATCGTGAGCGGAAACTCAGCTGGAGACTGCTGGCGACAAAGATTCTCTGACAGCTGCACATCTGGGCAGATGTGAAGGAGCTCAGATGTGATATATGTTGTTGTGTGTTGATGAACATCAGAGCAGGAAAAAAGTGACATATGTTCTGGAGGCAGTAAATTAGCAAGTTTGTCTGCAACAGTGGAGTGTCACTCAAAACAAGCTGATTACACACACACACACACACACACACGTGTACAGATGCATGCACACACACACACACACGCAAACACGTAGAAGCTATACAGCTGAACATAACCACAACCATTAGACAAGCTGTCATAAAAACATTACATGATGGAAACATCATAAACAACTCAGGAGGACATGACAGAACATCCAAATTAACAATTTTAAAAATGACAAACAACTGACAAGAACTTTTTTTAATAAAAATATAAAGACGGAAGGAAAAAGGCACATTTCCTCCAAAATAATACTTAAAACACCAAGCAGTTATGGGTGTGTAAATTGTCAGATACAGAGATAAATGAGCTGCCAAAAGGGAACTAATATTAAATTACTGCATATTTTATGACTCCTAACATCGAAGTGCAGAGCACACAGCACAGAAACACTTTTTCCAATTAAGGGACTGTTTTTATTCCTATTTCTTTAAACAGATGTTTCGCTCGATGAATCCTGAGACGTTTCCTCATGTAGGCAGATTTAACTCCGCTGCAGCCTGTCAGCAATAAAAATAATAGTCTGACCAATCTGCCTTAACAATCTGGGCGCGGTGGGGGAAAACACTACATCTTCAAAACCGCTACAACCAATTAATAAAGCAACCAGACAGAGCTGTCCGAACGTGATCTTTTTCTATAGGTTTTACATTTGCAGAAAACATGGAAGTAGAGAGGAATGAGTTTTAAAACACAGGATTTTACCTGCACGCGTCACCCTGAGGAAACTAATATTTAAAACCTTCTCGATGTGCAAAGATGGACCTGACTGAAAGGTGAATTTGTCACCCAGTTTAGCAGCTTTAGGATCAGCTTTCATGTTGAATCTTTCTGCCAACACTTTGTTTCTGCAGGTTAGTGGTGGGCTGCAGCTCCTAAACAAGGCTTCAAATAGCTGATCTGTGCTGTCACACCACACAGCTGCCTGCTGTTTGACATTCTCACAGCATCTTGCCTCTGTCTTCCTTACGCCCAACTTGCCCAGAGGCTTCATCCACTAAGTCAAAGAATTGGCAGCTTCGGGGTTTTAATTCTCTCCTAAAAGCTGCTTTTCACCGTCACGGCTCATCTGCTTTTTATGTGGCTGTGACCCAAACTATAAGGAGATAAACCAGAAGCTCCGTTTGGATCGAGAAAGTTTGGTTGCACCTCTTGTGTTTTAACGATATCAGACTTGGATCAATTTCAGTCAAAATCATCCAGATTTAGTTTGCAGAACACACCTACGACACAAAGATCCCCTCGTGTGACGATATTTAAGCGTTCAGACTCTTTTGGCGGGAAGTGGCTGTACCCAATTCTCATGGCGTTCTTTCTCTCAGTAGGAGACGGGCCAAATCCCAGACCGTAGCATGGCAAATTAACATTGCATGAGTTGACTCTTCACTTTCACAGCCATATGAGCAGTTATCATAATGACACCAGAGAGTCTTATTATGCATGGTAGTAAATGACTAATGTTTAATGAGACCCACATTTAACCTTCTAATGGCTCTTTATTTGACTAACGAGCTATGCCCCTGTGTGGAAAGAGACATGTGTGTGTGCGTGCGTGCATGTGTGCATGCAGACTGCATATGAGTGCAGCAGTGAAACACTAATTAAGCTGTCGGATGGTGCAGCAGATCAGGCAAGGCCCCCTGCAGAGTTTTCAGCCCCGGTAGGCAAACAGGCTCCATCCCTCAGCCAGACAACCCAAATACATCTGAGCTCAGCTTTAACTAGAGCTGAGGAATAACACCAGCCCTCGCTATGCCCCAATATCTGAGGTCCAACGAGGATTTGGATCAGATGGCCCACTAGAACAAATAGATCAGACTGCTTGGTGGAGGGAGGTTTCTGTTTGAGCTGTTTGGAAATTTGCTATCATGATAAAATCTCAGATTTCAGAGTGGGAATGAAATATGATCCGGTAAAGTCTGAGTTTGGTGCAATGATTTAGATGTGAGATGATAAACTGAAACAAAGATGCACAACTGAGATATAAAAACTTCACCAACTTCGGCTGATCAAACTTTGTTTGTAGTGATCTCCGTGTGTGTGTGTGTGTTTCTTTCTACTGCGGTTTGATCTCTTCCCCCCACCATTGATTTAGGTCATTGTAACTTGGGCAGCTTCAACTCAAGTACATCTGCTATCAGTTTACATACAATAATTAGAAAAGCTCTGTTTTTATCTTTCTCTTTAGTTCCACCATGTGTATCTGAAGAATATGCCTCTACGATGACTAAACACATAAACGGATTGCCAAACTTGCCAAGAAGACTCGGGCCCAGGGGCCTCAGAAGAGGAAGAGTTCCCCTGTTTCTCATCTCAGGATTATAATAAAAACCAAACAATAAATACAAGAGAAGAAATGTGAAATGAAAGGATGTTAAATAACCACAAAGTCACAAAACTGTCGATGTGTGACAGTAAAATACCCAAAAGTGTCACAAAAACACTTAAAGACATGGAAAATGAACAAAAGACACTCAGTTGTTATCAAAAGACACCTCAAAGAATCAAAATGAGATGCAAAAACAACAAGATGTTTAAAAATGATTTAAAAAAACACATTTTCATTAAAAGTAGAATAAATGACATAAAAGCTTTTATTAAACAGCAGCAGTAAAAATCCTCAAAGTTAGGCTCACAGTTGTTTCCTCAGTGGTTTTGTCAGAAACCTGATACAGGCGCGCTGCACAGCAGGCGATGATGCATCCTCACATGGAGAAAAGCTCCAGAGCAGCCGCTGACATACAGAAGAGCACAGAAGGCCCGACATGATTCAAAAAGAGATGCTGCAGAAATAACTCACTTTTATTTATAGTTCATGGAGAATGGGGAATGCATGTGTCTCTTGTCTGCATGTAGAAGACTTTTTTACTTTCACATCTTTGCTACACCTTCGTGTGTTTGCAATACTGATGAGGAAACAGAACAACATACAGGTGAAAAGAAAACGTGGTTACCTGCTCTGATTGGACGTTAGATCCTTCAAATGCATTTTTTTCTGAACTTGACAAACAAATCCTCATCTTCTGAAGTAGAATTTTGTGTTTTAATGAAAAAAGATGCAAAATTATGATTAAAAGTAAGATTAGAGAAATCTTTATTGTTGTCTTTTATTGCAAAGAGCAACAAAATTGAAATAGCTAAATATACAGCTGAATACATCCCACTAAACACCGTAAGGGTTTGTTTTGTGTTTTATTTGTTCTGTAGCACCAGTGGAAGGATTTTATTGATCCAATGCTATAAATACTTATAAAAATCCATGCCTGGCAATAGAGCCGAACACTGTCTCACTGTTAGGCAACTCACAGAAGAGAGATTATTTTCACCTTTTAATTGTTGGTATTTTTACGTTGGGTTTGACTGTTTCCATGTAAAATCCCATCTGGGCTGCAAGCCTGTCTACATGACCACACATGGCATCCTGGAGGATGCGGCTCTGCTCCCCGAGGCTCTTAAAATGGCTGCTCAGAGGCGCAGGGCTCCTTTTATTATTGCTGTACGTTTGATTAATCTCAGCAGATCTGTTCCCCATTCAACGGCTGACAGCTCTGGTTCTGAGGCAGGAGCCCCAATACACACACACACACATGCAAACACACATGCACGCACGCACACACGCATAAATGCTGTCAGTGAGTGTTGACACAGTCCAGATGTTGGCAGCTCAGTTCCAAATGAAAGCAGGGCAGCCGGCCAGCAACCTGAACCGCTCGCCTCATCAAATGATATGTTTACAATAATACTGTTCTGGGACTTGGGAGACACACGCACATGTGCTAATGCATGCACAGGCCGGGCTCGTGCATGTGCATGGGTCCATCGCACAAGCATTTCCTGGGAAAATGAACAAATGGAAAACCAGAGTTTTAAAATGGATAAAGAAGGAGAAAAAAGACAGAGATGGTGAGAGGAGCTTGCCTTTCTCATCACCTGTGTGTAGATCTGTGCAGACATGTATGTTAGAACACTACTGTCACATGATGTTGTGTCTAATGAGCAGCTTCTCAAAAACGTATAAACACACATCTCACCTCCTCCAAGTGCTTCTGACACGATGAAACTTCAGCCTTCAGATGAAAACATTATGTAGCCTATATAATTATCACACTGAGAGATTTAGTCAAAGTTGGTTTCAAAATCATTTTTGTGGTGTTTCCCTGAACAGTTTGTGATCAGATGTTATTGGCTCCCTAAAGGTAAACCACTGAAAAGATTAAAGCTAAAACTGTTCAGAATGACACCTACAGAGTTGATTAGGAAACACTCCTTTTTAACACTCGGGTTTGACTTTCATGTCAGTGTTACATATCAACTATATAACTCTTTTTAGTGTTAAATTAACTATTCTTAGCGTTAAATTGAACCAACACCCCAAAGTTAACACTTAAATTTGCTGTCTTGGTATGTAAATAATATTATCTTCTTATATGCATAAACAAGAAGTAAGTAAAAAAGTAAAAAGAGAGTGAGGCTCCAAAGACACGGAGGGCACGGTGCAGTGCAGACCGCTGCTCCTCCACATCGAGAGGAGCTAGCTGAGGTGGTTTGGGCATTTGGTACTTATGCCTCATGGACGCCTCTCACAGAGATGTTTTGAGCATTTCCTTCTTGCAGGAGGACCCCAGGTTGACACAAGAGATGCTAGTGGGATTATACCTTTAGGCTGGGAACAGCTGGAGCTGGTGGAGATGGCTGGGATGAAGGCGGTTTGGACTTCCCGTCTAGGGCTGCTTGCTTCCCCTGTGACCTGTGACCTTTGACCTGAACGCACATATGCAAATGACCAGGATGAATCATGTAAAAGGAGTAAGGTAAAAAAAATAGTATTATATGCTTTATTGTGTTTTATCATGTACTTTATTATCCCCAACCCCTACATTCATTCATCTTCCAGCCACTTCTTGGGTCATGTTGAGGTGATGCCTATTTTCAGCCACTGAGAGGTGGGCTACATGCTGGACAAACCCCACCTAGTCCTAGAAAAGGTGTCGTTTTCAAAACTGTCTGTCATGCAAGAATTTATAAACACTCTAATGAAGAGCCTAAATCCATTTTCTGTTCCTGCAAACTACACAACAGAAGCACTTATTAGAATTTATTAGGAAGTTATTACTCACAAAGTGCTGATTATGATGACAGGAAAGCTCTTTAAATCAGCAGTCTAAACATACGTTTGATGCACTTTAGTTGAAAATGACCCTGGAACAATGATTTGTTTATTGCAGTGATGAATACAAACTATAAATACAGAGATTTGTTTTATAATTCTGCTGTCAGACTCCAGCCAGCGTACAGAGAAACACTGAGCTGGCCCAGTGTGTGTGTGTGTGTGTGTGTGTGTGTGTGTGTGTGTGTGTGTTTGCTTCAAACAAAACTTTTCATTATCAAATTATAGTAAATCGATGATATTCTGCTCAACTGTGAAGGAAACTAAACCAACGCCGCCCCGCTTTGCTCCGTCTCTAGAGAAGGTGTAATCTGTTCATTTGTCGGTCCGGTCTAAAATGTTGCTGGCTAATGGGCGGATTATGGTGTAATTTAACAATCCCCAGAGGACTAATCCTAATTACTTTGGTGATTTTCAGACTTCTCCTCTTGTGGCAACACAAGTTTCACATTTGTGGTTTGAAGTGAAATGTCTCAGCTGCAGCTTTAATTAAATCTGGCACACATGCTCACATCTCAGCCTCTTCCTAACTATCCTTTCATCTCAAATCATCTTCAACCTTCAAGTTTTTAGTTTCATCTCCCCCATGCAAAAGTTCAACTCTAAATCCCTTTAAGACCTATTGTTTTTTGAGGTAGTGCAGCGCTCACATTCTAGGTTTGCTGGCTCGGAGTCTTAATGCTGGGTCAGGTTTTCCTAAGATTTGACTGGCGATATGCAAAAACAATACTGAATGTGAAAGGAGCTCTGCAACTGAGGCAAAACTTGAGAAAATTAGTTTTGGAGCAGCAAAACTTCACCGCAGTTGCATGAAATGCCTGGCACCGCTGAAACATGTGGAGTGAATTATCTGTTCAGCCCTGTGGAGGAGAAAGGCAGAAAGTCATGAAGAAGGAGCATTTCCATGAAGTCTCCTACTCTATAACTGAACGCTGCCTTTTATTTGGCTGTTTTCTGCACCCCGTTTTTTAATATTGGAGCTGCACTGTTCCATGCTATCACAGAGCTGATGGATGTGTAACGAAGAGTGGAGGAATGACGCCAACTTCAGCAGAAATGCCTCCAACGCTAACAATGACGCAGACCAACCTCACCCTCTGAGGAGCTGAAATCATTTTTTACATGGAGACAAGCTCCACGTGTGTCGCATAATCTCATCCATTAAGGTGTGTGCGTGTGTTCACCAAGGGGGGTCCATTAATAAAATATGGCTGTATCATATAATAGACTTGTCTGCCAAATTACAGGAGACAGAGAGGTAGCTTATTAGAAGAATTGAGGGGGAGGTGTGTGTGTGTGCGTGCATGTGTGTGTGTGAGAAAGAGATGGAGCCTAAATAGAGAGATTAAGTGGCCCACTCTCATCAAAAAGGCACCATTACCTAAGTGTTAGCATCAGTAATGAGACACAGGCAGAGCCGATCTGAACAAAAGCTCCAAATGTGACCGAGGAGACGGGAGAGAGGTGGACAATTACTCTGTGTCTCTTTTTATAGGAACTATATGTGTGCACATATGCAGGCGGATAAATGCTTATGCACACACACACAAAAGAGGACACCACTCCAAAACCAAATCAAACTGCTCTGAGTCACACTGTCACCGTGGCAACAGTGGCCGACTCCATGCAGAACACATCCTGTCATATCTCCTTTTTTTTCAGTTTCAGTGCGCCACACACAAGCTTCGCTCAACTGCAGTAATTCTTGATCTCTCGAGAGGATACGTGAATTAAGCTCTTTATGAGTCCACGTTAGATTACAGAGGGTCAAAGAGTAGATTTTTATCTCCCAGAAATCCTCCAAAAGGCATCTCATCTGCCCTCGTCCGTCACATTTGGTGCTTTAACTGCAGCAAATCAGGTGACGCTTTGTGTCCTGTGGATGTGACATGAAGGATTTTAAGGGGGATGAAGTCGCACTCTTACATTTCAGCCACCAGATGGTGTCTCCCATCTCTGTGCAGTGTGAGAGGAGGGAGGGAGGAGGTGCTTTAGATGGTGCCTGCTCTATCCATCTTCATAAACACAAGCAATAGTCATCCTCTGAAAACAGCAACAGAGATAAATTGAGGGGATGCTTGGTTACGCCAGGCTTCCCGGTTACTTGGCCAGGACTGCAGAAGTATCTGTTGTAAATTTATAGCTCTGTTTGTTGTTGGTGGTCTGTGTGGCTTTGGATGTGCATGAAACACTCTCTGGTATTCACTGGCATCCACTCATGCATCTTCACTCAAAAGAATCATCACTGAAGGATAGGGATAAGATGCTGCAGATGTTAAAAGACTTGTGGAATTTCTTTTTAAATGGATTTTCAACTGATCTGATTCATCTGGAGTCTCACCTGGAGGATCCTTTTGGATTTAGCATTTGTTCACTGCAGTGCTTAAGAACATTTAGGAGTGTAAAAATGCATCTACACCAGATGAGGATGGGCGGTTTTTCTTCTGCCTTCTCACATCTGCCTTGGGGGGTCCCACAGGGTTCGATAATGGGACCCCTGTTATTTTCAACTTACATTCTGCCCCTAGGTGACATCCTGCGGAAGTATGGAATTGGCTTCCATCTTTACGCCGACGACTGCCAATTATACTTACCTTTGGATGATCAGAAATTTCATGGATTGTTTGGCCGAAGTCAAGGCATGGATGGCCGAGAACATCCTGTGTCTCAGTGAAAATAAAACAGAGGCAGTGTTGTTTGGGCCAAATTGTAACTTTCATCCTTCCAAGATAGACTGCAGTGAATTAAATTCCTACCTGAGTGTTTCTGCAGTCAATCTTGGCGTGAAGATTGACAATGCTTTCTGCGTTGATTCTCACGTTAGTGCTGTGGTATCTTCTTCCTTTTATTATCTGAGACACTTGGCTAAACTAATAAAGTGTAACTGTCTTATTTGGTGTAAGTCAGGGTTCTGTAGCTCGCCTGCAGCTTGTTCAGAATGCTGCAGAGAAATTCTTAGAAGGCAAGAGAAAATATGAACATGTGACACCAATTCTGGCTGCTCTGCAGTGGCTACCTGTCAATTTTAGAATTTGTTTTAAACTTCTTTTAATGGTGTTTACGGCGCTGAAAGGGTTGGCTCCATTATACATGTGCAGAAAATCAGGTGAGGAAAAGATTGATCCTTTTCAGTTTTTACTTATTAATTAGAAAAGGCTCAAACAGCAAATCACATTTAATGAAATGAGTTTACATTTTAGATTTAACATATTCTAAATGTTAGCCAAAAATCGTAATTTTCTGCTCAAAATTTACCTAAAATTACAGGAAAATAACAAAAAAATGACTTGAGTGATCAGGCTTTGAGATTGTTCTGCAGGAAATGAGACTGTGAAGAATGAATTCAGTGTGGTCAGTGCAAGCTATAAAATAAAAAATAAAACTTTAATGCAAAATACTTTAATGCAAACATGCCTTAAGACGATGATCTCTGATCCTGGTCTTTGTGAGCTGCTATCCTACATGTTTCAGATGTTTTTCTGCAGCCAACGCACCTTAGTTAATGATTAATTTACTTCACGTTCTGCTGAATTCTATAAATGATTAAAAGTGTGTGACCTCAAAAACGATCAGTGCAAATTTGATGACTGAAAACCGTGTTTGTAGGGAAAAAATCACCAAAATGTCTTCAAACAGGAACTTAAATAGTTTTAGCTGCTCACAAACTTTACAAATTCTGGTTGGTAAAAACACAAAGTTTCCCATTAGGACCATTTACTGAAGAACACCTGAAATGTTTTAGTTCTTTTCTGCTCGTAAATCTTAAACTTTTAAAGAACCTACATGTATTTTTAACTTTTTATTGCACATGTGGACATTCAAGGGGTTATAATAAAGCCTATAAAGAACACACACCCTGTTTACTTCCCATCCAACATTGTCTCTCAGAGAGTAAAACACACATGCAGCACTGAGATTTATTCAAATTTAGTGAGAGGTCAAAACTTTTCACACAAATGATCAAAAGTTTGACAATATTATCAATAACACTCATATATATATACTTGAGATCTACACAAAGCAAAGCTTAAAATCAATTCTGGCAGCTCTGTCTGGGACACAGTTGGTCATTATGGGGTCCTTGCTGTGTCACAAAATAACAAAATCAATAAAGAGTCAAACTTTAATACACTTCACTGTAAGAGTGCCCCTGAGGGACCGTAATGATTTCTTGATTGTGACTGCAAGTTTAACTTCTACTCTTTTGCTGCAGTAATTAACTGAGGTATAAATTTTGAAAAGCACATAAAAATCTGACAGTAAACTAACCAACACTGGATTTGGCAACATCTGAGTATTTCAGTGTGTGTGAAGAATTTACCACTAGCAGGAAAAATAGTCCTCACACGGCCAATTAAAGTGTAGAACTAGTGTGCTGGCACTTGATCTTTACATATTTTTAAAATGACACCCAGCACAGGAATAGTGACCGGTCAGATTGGATCGAGCATATTTTTAGGTGCACGCACTCCACATTAAATCCCACATTCCTGGGGAGGGAGGGTCTGCAGACACGTTGGGAGGACGAACCTCCCAAATATGGAAGGTTTTGTTAGAGACTGAGAACCTAAAGGCTTCATTTATACCCCTCATCCTCCTCCTACACATTCTGAGACCCAGCAGAGTTCAAATATCACAAAAATGACCCGTTTCTGCAAATATTTACCTCATCTGCAGTTTCAGTGTTGGTCTAAGTCTTTCTGCAATGCATAGATTTCACAGAGATGGCGTTGGTTATATATTTCAAATTAAAAAATACTTTATGTGAATTATTTAAAATCTATTTAATTCTTTAATTAATTATTACTTGACACATATTTACATTTTTTTCATAATTGTGCTACAAATAATAATAATAATAATAATAATAAGCCACAAAAAGGAATAAATGGATGATGAAGAAAATTAATTGTGTATCATGTAAAGCTCGGTGGCTTCCTAATACCTGAGAAGGCCCTGAGAAATGACTTTTTGAGTCATTTCACCTCTTGACCTTTCAGTTCATGCTGCACAGTTTATTTGTACTCTTTGCATTTGTGACTTTTGCAGTGGGATGAAACCGCGTTTGATTCAAAGCCAGGATGAAAAATCCACATTTTAATATATTCTTCCCCTCCGACTCAAGAGTACATTCATCATGCAGGATGTGTTTTTGCAGAGCTGTTTCACCTTCATCCATCTCCTCCCCTCCCATGATGCAGAGTGTGGAGAGGAGCCATGTGGGCTCGTTTGCAGTCATCAGTACAGAGTGATTTGGGTGCAGGCTCGCTACTTCTCTGACTTCCATTGGCAAGCGGGGTTTTTTTTTTTTTTTTTTTTTTTTTTGCAGCACAACATCAGTGGTGCCAACAGTTCCATCAGCTCCACTAGATACACTCAGACACATTTGGGCAGCTCACCCTGCAACCATGGTAACAGAAGAATTTTACTAGTTGGCAGCAGCCAATAGTGTGGCACTTTCCACTCACCTCCGTCCAATAACAGAACAGCCTGCAGCCCGGCCCACCTAGAAGTGACACTGTTGGGGCAGTGCAAGAACGATTTAGAGATTGGCTAATGAACAAGTAGGAGAGTACTAGTGTGTGTGTCCGCGCATGTGTGTGTGTGTGAGAGAGAGAGAGGGAGCGAGAGAGAGAGAGATAGAGAGAGAGACTAAGTGATGCTGCATATCATCTAATGAGAGGATTCCCTCTCATTTAAGCACAACATGGAGTAACAATGTAAAGTAGAACTCACTCAGTCATCCTGCTTCATCACTCACACACACACACACACACACACACACACACACACTTACAAATATTTACACGCGATCAAGCAGTTTTCAGGGAATCAGAAAAAAGGCTCGTGCAACCTTTAGCTGTCAATAAAGTCATTTATTATTTCACACAATGGATAACATGAACAACTTCAACTGTAGTTCTTCTTAATAAGTGCTCAACGCTGCCGGCCAACAGAAGGGTAGCAAAGAATGAGCGTTTCTTTTTGAGGAAAAGAACAATAAAAAAAAAGAAAAAGAACCTACAAGATCATGACCAAAAGCATGCCAGCAGACATGGATATACATATATTACATGTATATATGTGCTTAAGACATATATCTGTATGCTGGCAAATGCAAATACAAAATATATGTGTACGTTTACACATATATACTGTGGAGGATATATGCATATGCATGTGCATCTAGTATTTACTCTATATGTCAAATATTTGCAGTTTTTAATATTCATACAATGTACAAAAATGCTTCATGAATTAAAAAATCCATTACAAAAAGAAACATATCAAACAATGTACAAGTCTTGCTTCAAATTCAATTGAAATTCAACTTGTCTAAAATATTTATGCATACAATCAAATTTAGCATGCAAATCAAAGAAACCCACTCTAGAAAAGGTTCAAATACACTATGTATACAAATTAAAATATGCCCACAATGTTAGAAGAGCTCACTTTGTGCTCTACAGAAGTACATTTATTGGTTTTTCTCAGTGCTTCATTTGCACTTCCAGGTTTTTAAAAACGTTATAGCTTCGAATGGTATGCTGTGAGGACGACGACATGTACGGTACGTTTATGAGTTTCTGCTTCACGTGACCCCGGCTCCGCGTGTAGGAATCATCACTGCATGCTACATAGAGAATTCAGGGGGGCTGATTAAATTTTGGTGCCAGTATCTTTCTTAGAATTGAAATTTGTACAGTAAACACCCAACTAACATTGATGTAAGATCAAACACTGTTGCGACGCCGTTGGTGCTGAAACCAAAGCGCTAAAAGATGCTTACATCAGTGTTGAGCTGCACCCTCTGGTCCAGACCGGCTGCTAACATCAGACCATGAACCCCATTCACAAACACATCCTCTCTGCAGTCTCTGCGTAGAGTGAAAGCTCTGGATTAGGACAATACTTGTCAGTGTTAGAAGGCACCGGAGCGTTGGCTGGTAGGAGAGACAGACAGGACAGACATTACCTGGGGCCTTTAACTCCACCATGAGAGCCCGACCACAGAGTAAAGAGGCCCACATGCACAGATACAATCTTCACCACAAACAGAATGCAGACCCACTCAAAGTCATCCAGCAAAGCAAGGTTAAGCACGCTAACATTAGGTCGGGAGTATTTTTGGCTGTTTCCTCTGAGAACTCCCCCAGCACACAACCCTTTTCACGCTACGACGCCGCACCAACTGGCTGCAGGCGAAAAAGTCAGTCGGGATTCCTATTTTTGGTCGAGCGCACCACAATGTGGCTCCAGGAACTTTTAAAAAATGCGCTAAGGCTGATTTCTTTGTTAACCGTTTTCTGTAAATTAATGAGCTGAAACTACGACTCTGGAATTTATTAAATAATAATAAGATGATTTTAGTCATTTTTGTTCATTCTCTTCAGCTTTGAGCGTTAAGGGGGGGACAGATGGTGTGTGTGTGTGTGTGTGTGTGTGTGTTTTAGGAGACGGTCTCAGTGTCGTTGGGCTCAACTGGGATCCATGCAGGATGTACATAATAACACTATTTACAACAAACACATCAATACTGTAGCTTTACATCTGTTTAAGGCTGTACTGCATAGTGAGGCAGTAACTATAGTTTTTTTGAAATGATAGTCACTTTCTGCACATCTTATTACTGGTATTATTCACAAATCTCAGGACGAGAACTCACTTTATTTAGCAAATAAGACCACTTATTCCTCTTTGTCGAAGGGTGGACCCAGATTTTTCTTTTTAAGGTCATTGCCAGGTATGGCCTGATGCATAGCAAACAACAACAAATGTGGTTTTCATGACAGCTGCCCCTGTTCCTCCTTTGCCAGATGTTTAACCAGTTATCTGTTGTAAATAGCTGATTAGGTCTGATCTTTAATTACACATCTAAGACATTAGAATCATTATTTCCTAACAGAATCCAAGACAGTGGGTCTTTGTGTTTCCACTGCTGCAGCACAGCAGAATCTAGGTCAGGACTTGTGTTTAATACAGTGAGTCCAGCCCCTCTAACTCTGTCGTGACAATATGGGTCAGAAAACTTAGGGAGAGCTGGGAGCCGGATGGACTCGACGGAAGCCACGAAGGGACACAGGCAGAGTCAGGGTTCTGGTGACTAAGACACACGCGTCATGTGAACAATCACAAAGTTATCGGGTCACTCTCCGGGACACTCGTTGCCACTTTCTGTTTCTCAAGTCGAATGCAATTTAGTGACAAAAAGAAACATAAGGCACAAGTTGAACAGCTGCAACTGAGAATCCCACCCCGTCCGAAGAAAATGGAAACTCCTGAAATAAAAAAAAAAGTTGCCAAATGAAACACGGATCCATTGCTTTTACGCTGAAACACTTGTCTGAGAAAATTCCGACCAATACCCAAAGTCACGGATACTGCAATGAGAGTTTAACACCAATGACACAAATATCCTAAATGGCTACATTCTACAGTGCACATAGGAATGCTTTACATAGTTGAGAACGCGCTAGAGTTCGTCCGACTCTGATCCAAGGTACGTGCATGTCCTCACATCGAATACTGAGACTTTGGTTTTCTAAATCTAAATACTGGATTTGCTTTCCAAAAATATTTCCAAGGATAAGAATTTAAAACCACGTTAAGTAGAAAGATTAGCTTTTCAAAACGCTGAATTTGAGCCCTCTACTGCTGAACGGTCCAATCACGATTCAGACTCAGGCTTGGGTTTGACGCTTATGGCTGCGTAGCCTGCATATACGAATTGATTAAAACGAAGCAAACAAAAATAAAACGTAAGGCTAGAACAAGCATTTAAGTGCTGCATTTGATTGATGCAAGTGAATGTATTTTTTATAGTGCATTTAACAAACTCTTATAGTTTACCAAAAACACGCCCAACATCCCGCTTCTATCCAACCTCCCCCCCTCAGCCCCTTTGATATAAACACAATAATGAGTGTATGAACGAATATATGTGTGTTTTTTCTTTTTTTTCTGTCTGAAAACAAACTTGTCTCGAGTCACACCCATGTCTGTTTTTGGTTATAAAACAATACACACTTTTATTGTCTATTGTACAACAATTCTATTTAATATACTGTATGCCGGTACACATCTATAAGCTGGTTTCCCATTCTACAAGGCAGGCAGCAGTGGACTTTATTTCTATGTACAGTCTGGGACAGTCTCCTCATCCACCATATTGCCTTCATTTGCTGCCCAGGAGAGGCCTGAGCGGGTTTGGGAGAAATACGTGACTCACTGGGAAAATCAAGGAAGCTCAAGGACTGGAGATGCAAACCATCAGCGGGAGCAAATAAGCAGGGCGGCAGACACCGGGGAGTGCTTAAACAAAAAAAAAACAGGGAGCATGTCGAGCAGAGTAGAGGAGCTGCCAGGAAGAATGAGTTAAGAGAAGGTAGGAAAACGTGGAAGGTAAAACACAGACAGGGTAAGGTGGCTGAATTACTGATGTATTATCCCGCATGTCTTTGACAAGCTTCCTCGGAAAGGCAAAAAATAAGCAGAGCTGCACAGTTTTATAGAACCATTACCCCTCCCCTTTGCTGGTAAATATATGGCTAATGCCACATTCAGATACTGTATCATAAAGTACCATACACATCACTGTATCAGATACATAAAGAATCACATAAAATCCTACACTAGCATAAGTACCACACACTTTTATAGCATCAGATTCAGTATCAAATAGTACCATATAGTGCCATTGTAAATCAAGGTCCAAATAATGCTTGAAAGGTCCGTGTCTGGTTGGGTTCTGGTTGGGGGAAGTGTTCCGCCTGCTCTACAACACATCCATCAGGAGGTCAAAGTGCATCGAGGAGTCCCAAAATGAAGGGGCACAGCGTCCAATAGGCTTTAGAGCGCATTGATTCTGTTAACTGCTCTCTGTTCAGTTCTACTGGCTAGATGGAACCCAGAGTTCGTCCCTGCTGTGGCCCCTGCCTCTTCGTTTGCCCTCTTTAGACCCAGGAGGTACGGTCCTCGCTTGATGCACCACGTTCTCGATAGCTGCTGAGATGGAATCGGGACTGGTGTGCTCCTGAGTCTCGAGTCTGAGGCTCTGCCTACCCGGCAGGTTGTCACACCTCTCCAGGACAGGCATCCCCAAAGTCCTCGCATCGCTTCTCCTGCTGGCCACTATGTCCAAACCTCGAACGTCGGCCCAGTTTTCCTCCCTGATGCTGGCCGGCTCAGATTCCTCGACGGGCTGCTTTCGGGGCCGTCCGGGCCGCCTTTTGATGACATTATTTCCTGTTTTGGCTTGTCGCTGCAGACGCTTGGCACGCAGGATCTTCTGCACATGATCAAAGTTCAGAGAATGCATCCTCCTGACGTCCTTTTGGATCTGCTCCACCTCACGCCGTTTATACCGCCGCTTACCGGGAACACCTGGGAAGGGGAGAGGATGAAATGAGTGAGGTGGAGCGTCACAAGGTAAATAAATAGCAAAAGAGAGCCTATAAAGATACAGGCGTCTTCGTGCGAGCAAAAAGTAGAAAATAAATCATATCATTTAGCTCATGGAGAGAATGTCTTTTTTGCCTCAAGAGCTTCCTGCTAATTTTGAGATATTCATGTAAGCTTTTCAAAGCCCAGCTGAGCCAGGAGAGCAGATCCTATCCTGTAATTGTCTATTAGTGAGCAGAGAGAAGAGGGGAGAGGAGGAGATCCAATTCTGTTTGCAGGAAACCCAAAGAAATGTCTCCTTCAGCCATTTAATATGTCGCCACACAATAACAGCCGCGTGCATCTGGAGCACAGGCTGACGTAGCCACGGACTTGCATAGACATAAATACAAAAACACACATGTGCATACACGTTCAGGAACGACGCGCAGAAATAATGAATTCAGCAGTTCAGAATGGCTGAGCAGAAGAAACTTGAGCCATATTGTTTCCTTCACATTGATGAACTGGGCAGTTTGCCCTTTGCATGCTGCTCTAGCCTTTCTCTTCCTCTCCCTTTCCCATCAATCTCATTCTCTTTTCCTTTCCACTCTTCACGGGCGGCAAAATGCTGCTCTCTCATTTTCAATTAAGCTGGTAACTGCACCGTTTCATTTCCGCCTTCATTTCAGAAACTGTTTCCTGATCTTGGCGCGTCTCAGTCCTTCGTTTTGTTTCCCATCTTTGTCCCATTCCTTAAACCCCACCACCATCCACCTCCCCCTCCACCCTCTCCTCCCTGTCTGGGCACCGTTCCCGGGGCTCAGAGTGAGCAACAGCCAAAATGGAGGAAAAGCACAATCAACCACTGGTCCTCAAATGGTACACATGTAACATGCTTGGTCTTTTTCTTCTGAGCTTTCCTCGATTCCTTAACCGTGGCGTTTCTACTGCAGCTCCAGAATGATGTCGATAAGCTTTAGCAGGTTTGTGTTGCGCCCCGACACTCGATGGTCACATTAGACCAAAAAGGAGCTTTCAGGATTATGCTTCAAAAATGGCAACATAATGAGCAAAGAGTGAAGCAGGAAGAACTGAAAATGAGCCTACTGATGTCATAAAAATGGTTTTGATTCACTATGTTTCTTAAAAAAGGCCCAAAGAGACAATTAAATTCAGATGTTCTCCACTGGAAGGGTTTTGTTGCTCTACTTTTGTCTTCTGAAAATAAGTTTCTTAATTGGGTTCAAGTCAGGGAATCATCTTTTATGTAATTTTCACTTTTTTATTATTTAAAATATTTCTCCTTTTCTAAGATTTTGATACATTTGCAGCCAAATCTATGACACTGGATGGAACTCCAACTGTCATTCCTGTTTAGTGCTGCAACTGATTTTTTATTGTTACATGAAATTTTATACGCCAGAGCAAAGACCTCAGCAGCGGCGAGCTGAATGCCACGCTGCTCTGCAGATGAAGATCTCCCTCATGAATGGACTTCAGCCATCATTTCAATCAGTGATAGAAACTCATAAAGAAGAAGAATCCATCAAGGATGATCGCTCAGACCGTAATCATCCGCTCTTCTGCCCTTACTCATTTCTAAATGTCCCTGTGATGGACTGGTGACCTGTCCAGGATGTCCCTGGCCTCTCGTCCAAATTCTGCTGAGTGGCAATAGAATACAAATGAAGGGATGTTTAAGTGAAGATATATTCTACTCATCAGTTTAGAAATAATGCAAGATGGAGATAGACTTTTTAAATGATGTAGGCGTTGATGCACGTCTGCTTTCATCTGTTGTTTACTGTAAAACTAAGCAGACATCATTCGGTTGTTGTTCAAGAATTCAGAACAGGCAGTGAAATTAGTTACTGCAGAAAGCACTAAGTGACAGTAGTTTATGAGCTGCACAGAAGTGAACACACACACTCACGCATGCACACACACACACTCACACTCACACAACAAAGTAGCAGAATTTATGAGCGCCATACACGGAACATAAAACCGATGACCTTCAGCATTGAGAGGGGCCGCGCGGCGCTGAGGACCAGTTTCTCTCAGGAAGTTTTATTTGCACGGAGAAACCACCTCTGCGACCCGCTGAGACCAGGTTTCTGACTGAGTGAAGTCGTCTTTTAGGTATTTATGCTAATGAGAGTTTTGTCTAGTCGACTCCACATTCATGTGTTGTTGAAGTCACATGACTTGTTCTGCATGTTGAACCTTCCGCTCCCCGTGTCCCATGTGCCCAAGGGCTGCCATTAACGATTATTTTAATAGTCGACTAATCACTTGTTTTTTTGGCGATTAGTCGATTAATCGTGTCATGAATAAAGAATAGCTTATTGCACCAGGATGCAGCTGCTCTAATATACCCATCAAGTTTCTAGTTTGAAGTGTGATCTGTTATATGTGCCATCTAAAAGTAAGGACAAGACGATAGCTTATCAAACAGCAGGGGTCTCATGTCCGTCACCAACATGTTCAAAGTTGCCTCGGTCAGGACTTTGCTTGCCGAGGTGTGCATGTTGGCTTGGTAACAAACTCGTCCATTGAAGAGGAACGCTTTTTTAACACTGTAACGTAGCGGGATGCAATAAATCATTAGCGATTTTAATGTTAGAGCAGATACGTGACATACGTGTGCTAAAGATAATAAAACTGCCTTCACTACTGTTACGGCTGTAAATACAAGTAACTCCCTGTTGATGTTAGCAGCTAACGAGAGGTAATTAGCTTACAGAGACGACTGTCCCTCTTCGTTTTCCACCACGACGTGTTTCCTTTTAAGGTGTTCATGCATCACCGTTGTGCTCCCGTAAAAGGAGAGCTACACTTTGCAGATTTTGCACGGTACGTGCTTCTCTTTTATCTTTGATGCTCCCAAACTTTTGAACGACTTTGCCGGCTCGCCATGTTTGTTTGTTTCACCCGGATGGTCACTACCGCGCATGTGCCTCGAGCAGAAAGGCAGAAAGCAGCAGAAGGTGCCGCAGCAGGCAAGATAAAAAAAAAACAATGCTTCATAGAATAAACGACGTCAACTATTAAATTTATTTTTGACTGTTTTGTTTGTCGACGTCATCGTGACGAATCGACTAATCGTGGCAGCACTAGCTCAGTCCTGTTGTATTACTTACTTTTGCACTTTTTTCCCATCAAATGGGAGTACTTTTATACTCTCTCAATGTGAAGGACCCCCAAGTTTTCATTCATTTAGTAAATGAAAATATGCTTTTGTGTAAAAATGAATAAAAGAAAGGGATGTGAGAACTGACAAGTGACGAATCAAAAACGAATGTTGTATACAAGCTGCATGATCAAATAATCTTAATTTTGCAGCTGTGTCAGGTTGTGGGATGAAATTCAAGCGTATGCCTGCGTGTGCGTGGCAGCGCTCGTATGCACACGCGCCTGCGTTTTAATTGGACTAAAGCTGTGAACTGAAGCAGTAAGTCATGCTAGAAGAGGGGCAGTGGGGGGTGCGGGGAGGAGAGAGGGTAATCTTGGACTGAGGTGGTGGGGGAGACAAGGGGGGAAACAGAAAAGCAGGATGCAGAGAAAATAGAGGGAGGAATGGGGGGGGGACTCTGGAATTGAAGTAAATGAGAACAGCAAGGGCAACAGCTGCAGGAGCCACAAAAGGAAAAGGTAAAGATGTGCAGGGTAGGAGAGGTGCTTTAACAATAATATGGATAAGGCGGGGTGAGGGGCTGTGTATATGAGTCATCCGTCCTGGATCCCCTGGGGTGTGGGGGGAGTATTCTAACCGAGCCCCTGGCTTCTCCTCCCCACCACTGGACTAGGCCCCAGTCATTAAACCCCTGGCTGGCAGCCAGCTCTTTTAACACAGGCAAGAGCCTTTTACGGCGTGTCTGTAGAAAATAAATCACAGTGTGTGAATAATATATCTCTGGCGAAGGCATTGGCAGGAGAGAAGGGAGAGAGGTGGAGGGAGGGTGGAGGACGGCAAGATTGGTGAATTATAGTTGTCTCCATCCATGCATTACGTTCTCTTTATCCCCGGCCAGATGTGCTCAAAGACAGCAGAATACAGAATGTAACAAATTGCACATTACTCTGGCGGTGAGAATGTGGATTTAACTGCCTCTTTGTACGCTCTAAGTCCCGATAATGCTGTGCAAAGCATGTTTATAAATAGGAATCACCTTTACAGTTCTTATAAGTCTTTATTTGAAACAGGAAATCCCTTTAAACTCGGACTAAATGCTAAACAACCAGTGGAGAACAGATGTGGAGAGTAACCTCAATATGGCTGTTAATAATCCCACATAACCTTGGCTGGTTAAGATCATATACAGCTGTTTTTAACAACGTGTGTGTATCATTTTCAACACTGGTTTGTTATTGCACCTATAAGATGCTTTATTGTGCTTTACTGTTTGGTGCATTGTCTCCTCTCATTAATGAACTGGATGTGCACGCAGGAAGCCTCAGCCGCGTTTACTTTGCAAACTCATTGACCGAATGTGCAGTCGCTCAGCAAAATATCTGCATTTTCGATTGTTGAGAGGAATTTAGCATTTCTTTGTATTGCTCTGGATAAAAAGCGTTCTAAACCAACCTGACTGAGTTTCGTGCAAGAAGGTGTCAAGCTATAGATTTACTGGTTTCACAAATCAAAAGAAAATAAGCAACACTTCTGATCTTGTGGACCCAGAAGAGTCAGGAAACGAAACAATAAACAGTTTCAGAATCACGGTAGAAGTGTTGTGTTTGCTGTAAATACACAAAATCAATCTTACCAGCGAGGGAGGAACTGTTCATCTGCTCTGTGTCCTGCATCGCCGTTTGGAACGACATTAAACCCTGATCTCCAAAGACGGCGAGCCTTGTCCTTCTGCTCCTCTCAACACATTCATCCTCCCGTAACCCCGAAAACAGGTCAGAGGCTGACTCTGACCTCTGCGACTGGCCGCTGTAGCTGCCCATGAAGCTCTTCACAGGCTGCGCGGCCTGACGAGAGTGAAACTGACTGTCTGCAAGAGAGTGTGTGGACAGCTGGTCCGACTCAAAAATCCCTAGGCTGGATCCCAGGTTGGAGCTTCTGGCGGTGCTCCTCTGCTTCTCCATATGCGAACCCTGACTGCTCAAGTCCCTCCTTTCGCTCAGCATGCTGAGGCGAGCGTTGGTCTTAGCTCCACTGAAAAGTCCCCCCAGCTCCTGTCGGTCTTGTGGTGACAGGAGGGGTTCGTCCTTGTGCTTATGTTTGTGCTTGTGCTTCCTCTTATGAAGACGGACCCCTGCAAGACCACCTGCAGCTCCATTACTGAGGGATCCCAGGCCATCTCCTCTTACGGTGGGGCCCTGGAGTGGACCACTAGTGGTGCGAATCTTGGACCCCGCCTGCAGTTTTGAGTGTGCAGTGGAGTGGAAAGCCTTGGGAGGAGGGACAGCAGGCCTCATGAAAGGAGATGGAGGTGCAGGTCCAAGGGAGTGGTGTGGCAGGTAAAATGGGGGAGTGGGAGGAAAGTAGCCCAGATTCAGAGGAGGTGCATAAGGCATTGCATACGGTGCTGCATAGTAATTTCCCCCTCCCAGCGGGTAACCGTATCCTTGAACAAAAGGCAGTTTTGACGTGATTGGCTCGCTGACTTTGGCTGGACGGCCGCGCCTCCTTTTAGCTTTCAGATCGACACTCCTGTGGAGGTATGAGCTGGGGTCACAGGAGTAAGAGTCGTAGCTAATCGGGTAGTAATGATGAAAGTTGAGCCGGAAAATAGAAGGATAAGGATGCTGGGGGTAGCAGGTGTATTGTCTGTGCGACACTCGCAGTTGTTGGAGTTTTAACACAACCTAGAAGGAGGTTAGGAGGAAAAAACAGATCAGAAAACATAATTAAAGCACGTGACGGCATCAAGTGTAAGGTTAAACACTGATTGTTATGGATCTAACCTCTTCCAGTTCAGAGAGAAAGTGAAGATGATCCCTGCTTTGAAAGCACTTCCTCTTTCTACGATGATGCTTTTGCTTCTTTTCCTGCTGTGACAAATAGTTATCAACAGCGGCGGCTTGCCGTTCACAGCGTGTTCTGCTGCTCCTGTTAGATGCATCCAGAGCTGCAGCCTCCGCAGATTCAAACCCACACAGGTCAAACGAGTACCTGCATGAACACAGCATAAAATAACATGAAAACTATTATATTTATGCCAACCTGGTAGGTGAATAGATTAGAGGGGAAAGGGTATAACAGCCATGTACCGCACCTGCGACGGGAGGCAGGACCCTTCTCAGTTTGATCTGAGGTGCTGTTGTTGTCTGTCCCAATCCCGCTGTCACTAGGAATTGTTTCCTCACTGTGGGACTCGCTGATGGGGGACAGGGTCACCTCTTTTACTGATGCCCCCTCTGATAGGTGGGAGGGTGAATTGGCCAGAAGGCGAGGAGGAGAGAGTTTCCAACCCCCTGAGAGAAAGCCTCTGCCTATTGGTTTAGAGGGCAGGGCTGAGATGGGCTGCAAATTGGGCATGGTGGCATCGGTGTTGCTGGCTCTTAGGGATGGAGCACATGAACTGGGAGATGAGTTGGTGGAAGGCACTGCAGGGCTATCGTAGAGACCAGATGTGGAGATACACATCGGTGGCTTGTCCCTTGTGGTTTTGAGAAGGATGGAGCCTTGTGTTTCGGCTCTGGGTTTCCGCCCTCTCTTCTTTCCAATATAAATGGTACCTCTCTTGCTGACGTTGATCTGTTTTCCCAATCGAGCCTCGATGGTGGTTGCCATGGCACTCATGGCTGAGGTGACAGGAGCTGAGGGTGACTTCAGAGCCAGAGAGCCATTCTGACCAGATCCAGAGAGAATCTCGTTTAAGATGCTTTGCATTTTCCCGAGCTTCGTCTTATTTATTGACCTAGGATGGCCTCTGCCTCGCGTTAGCTTCAGACTGTTGGAACAGTCGCTGGATGTTGGGGAGGCCATTTGAACTAATGTGTTTAGACCATGTGTCTTTCTCCTGCGGTTTAGCCCTGCAGACGTGTCCTGTGACAGTGGGCTCGGGGGTGAGGTGGAGGTGCCCTCGTGAATGGTCTCCACGGTTAGGAGCGGCTGTTTCTTTGGACGCCCTCGTTTCCTCTTGATGGGAGCGTGGACCGTTAGACTGTCAGTGTTGGTGTAGAGCGGGCTAGATGGGGTGATTGGGAAGGCAGAAGGTGGATCTGATAAGGCCGAAGGGCTTCCCAGGTTGTCTCTTTGAGGTGATGTCAGACTGGTATGACTTTTGACTTTCAGGTAGGACCATCTGTCGTTGACCTTTGCTGGTTTAAGTTTGGCCGCGGAGATGATGTTGTTGTTAGGGCCGGGACTCAGGTCAACCCTGCCTCTAGGACTTGGACTTGGGCTAATGTTGGTCCTGGCTTTAGGACTGGGGATGGGACTGATGCTACCTCTATAGCTGGGGCTAGGGAGCCTGAGGCTGGAGCTAAGATTGGGCTTGTTGATATGATTGTATGCAGGCTCTCTGAGTTTAAGGGTATCTGTGCAACTCTTGGGACGACCCACTGGGTTCTTTTTCACTCTGTTTAAACTCTGATCTGACTCCTGGTCAGGCCCACTTGTAACAGCCTCTCCTCTTTCTGCCTTTTCAACCCTCTCTCCTTTATCCCTCTTATCACCTTTATCTCCTCTCTCTGCCTTTTCAATCCTGTCTGTGCTGCTGTCCGCCTGACTTTTAAGACGAGAATCAGTCTTGTGAGTCTCTATCTTATGTGCTACTTTGGGTTCTGGGGGCCCGACCTGAAGCTTCTCTGTAGCTTCCAGAATCTGAAGCTGTGGTTGCTCCTCCAGAGAAAACGACTCGTCAAAGGAAGGCCTCCTCCGTCTCTTCCTTCCTTTACCATCCTCTGCCATCATGGGCATACCTCTCTCCTCTTCATCTCCTCTCCTTCCAGCGTTTGTTTGCTCTCTTTCCTCTCTTCTCCGCTCTTCTCTTTCTGCGTGAAACTGCTCAGATGTCTCCTCTTGGTTGTACTTCTGCCTCTCTTCTGAATTACCTGGACTCTCTGATCCTCTTTCTGGCTGCTTTCCCCAATGTGCATCAGCATCGTGGGGATTACAGAGCATCTTCTGAGTGTCCTTCCTGCCATACTTCCTCTTGATATTCCCAAAGAGCTGTTCACTGACTTCTTGCAAGCCCTTACCCCTGGAGAAATGCATAAACAGAGAATTTAAGCAAAATAAAATGAGAAAGGATGTTTTGTTACTGATGGAGTTCTTATTTTTGTGTTATTAAATAAAACATAACCATACCTGCTCAGAGATGTCAGGTTGAGAATACTGGCATCTGTGACCACTGGCAGCTGCAAGTCTGGAGTCATGGATCTCTGAGGTGAGGGAGTCTGTGTTGCTGCCCGCTGATAAGGTTGTGTCGGATCAAGCAGAGTACTTCTGTTTGCTCCCGGCAAACCTCCCGCTGCCTCAGATTCTTCCGAATGGACCGAGGATGAAAAAGGTGCCGCAGACGAAATCCACTCTGGAACAACTTGGTGTTGTTGTGTATTAACATGCTGGAATTTGTGCTGTGTTTGTGGTATGTTCGAGAGAGCGCTGGCAGGAGGGAGGGCGCCGCGAAGCTGGTGTTTAGGCAGAGTGTGATCTCCCAGAAGCTGTAGAAGGCCTCCTTCTCTCTGCTCTGGCATTCTGAACTGACGCTCGTAAGTCTGAAACAAAGGAGAGAATCAGACGGGTTACTACAGAAAAACTGTGACTGCCTGGCAGCTTTAAATACTTGCAATGACAGACCAATTATGAGATAATGACAGAGTGATCAGAAAGCCTGTTTTAATGTGCAACAAAAAACCCTATACAGAAACACCACAGTTAAGCGTAGAGGTTCAGTAAATCAGTGTGTGCATTAATATGTCATCCATCTCTTTTCACTGCACAACTAAAGGTTTTAATACATCTTTTGTGCATGAGTGAACAATGTGCAACAAAACAAAGGGCTTGTTTACAGAGCAATTAAATTCCTGTGGCAAGGAT
The DNA here is from genome assembly GCA_006937985.1 of Aphyosemion australe. Lineage (NCBI taxonomy): Eukaryota > Metazoa > Chordata > Actinopteri > Cyprinodontiformes > Nothobranchiidae > Aphyosemion > Aphyosemion australe. Next base: position 1,975,363 of record SSNS01000040.1, read on the forward strand.
GTTGCACGCTGTGCGATCAGGGGAGGGTAGAGCTGGGGACGTCTGGAAAAAACACGGTATTATGCACCGTAGCTTAACGCAGCCACATCTCTGCCCCAGATCTATGATTATTTATTCATTGTCTTTATTTTGTTGACTGCCAACCCCACGCCTTACAAATACAAATGCAAAACAAATGATATATTTAGCTAAAAATCTAAAGTCAGCTTTTACTTATAAACAAATTTACATCCTCCACTACATAGTTGTGCAAAACTCTCAATAAACTGTACTCGACTAGAAGACCCCACTTAATGTATCACTGCTGCATAATCAGAGTACTGCTGGAAGATGAGAAATAGAGCAGCGGATGGCCTCTGTGGTTTAGCCTGTTATTAACAGACTCAGTATGACGCAACAAGACACTGTTCTGCTGCACAGCAGGGAGATGTAACCTAACCACAGGCTTGCCTCTTATGCCTCTCATGGTCATGTACACACAGGCGTACGAGAGCACACACTTGAATACTTTTGATGTACACATTTTACAGGCTTCACAAAATTCTAGTGCTATGTACGAGTGAAGCTGTGACTCGTGCACGCAACATCCAACTGTTACAGTGCTCTCAGGACGGCGTAGACATTTGCATAGCCTCTGTCTTTCACTTTGCTAATGTGTTGCTCTGCCTACAGCTCTTTTCTGTCACTTCTGTCTTTTCTACAGTCAATAATCACACGGCGAGGGTTGTTTTCACACTCTTCCCTGAAACTGTTTATTGGCCAGATGCAAACTCACAAAAGCAAAAAACAACACACACACACACCGAGTACAGGACTCACGTGGATCGAAATGAAAAAAAAAAAGAAAAGAAACACGCCCAAGCAAACACTGAGCAGTGTAAATGATTAACAAAGGCAGAAAACACACACATGAACTCTCTCGCTTATCTCCTCAGCACAAAGCTATGTGTGTGTATGTATGTGTGTGTGTGTGACACCAGAGAAGAGAGTCAGTGAGGCCAAAGAGGAATAAGATGACAGACACCTGATACACACTTGCTTTCTCATTTAACCTGTCCTAGAATACCTGCTGTTTCGGGTTAAGGAAGGGCACAGAAGACAGAGACGGACATGAAGCTGAGGAGTTGTGTGTGTGTGTGTGTGTGTGTGTGTGTGTGTGTGTGTGTGTGGTGGTGGTAGCGGGGGGCTAAAGCAAGACAGACAGACCCACAAACACATAATATACATCCTCCCCACTGACCACAGAGCAACCACAGACAGTTAATAAAGAGAGGAGGCATGAACACCTTTTTCCCACAGACGGAGAATAAGAAAAAAATAAATTATAAATAACGTTCACACCCCCCACACCCCTCCTCCTGCTTCCATTTTCCGGTTGCGGCTGGGTTATATTGGCACCAGTTCAGCTTTTTGTTCTTAGTTTCCTCCCTAATACCTCCCTCGCCTCCATCGCCCCTCCTCTCCACCTCCCTGCGTGAAGCAATTCCAGGAAAAATGCAGCCACTGTCTGATATCCACACAGGCAAATGTAAATAGTGGCCATAAAGCCCGTGTTACCGCCACTTAGATCTGTGTTTTAGCCAACAAAGAGGGTAAACAACTCAGAATCCACCCTACTTTCTCCAGACACGGTCAACACAAGCCGCTCGTAAAAATCGACAAACTCTGACTTGGTAATCGCTTAATATCTTCAGATAAATTTTTCATCCACTGCATGCTCTAAAGGGCTCTTAAATCCCTGCGATGGAGGTATTTAAGGAGGTATCACAAGCCTGGACTGAAGAAAACAACACAGCTGTGCAGGAAAAATAGATTTTCACACACACACATGCACGCACACGCACGCGCAAGTTCAGACACTCTTGATCACCTTTGCATGCTACTGCAGGGCTGCAGTAGGGGGCAGCGTTCAGGAAATTAGGACAGCAGCACACAAGCATGGACTTTGACCTTAGTCCTGCAGGATTCAGCATTTCCCACAATATCCCTCATCTACAGCTGAAAAAGAGATAAGGATAGAGATCACTAACACGTCAACTTATCTCGTGCACACTCTGTCCCTCGAGGCTCAGCTCTGCCACTAACGCAACAACTATTTTTCTCTGGGACTTGCAACGTGGATCCGTCTGCAGAAAAGCCCAGCACCTGAACGCGGGCGGATCTCGTGCTCCACATTCCTTTCTAGTGGTGATATAACCATCAGATAAGGTCAGAGCGCGGCAGCAAAGAAGGTCGTGGATAATATGTGACTAAGTGCTGCAATCACCGCGACTGAAAGGCACTTTGCAAATGAGTCAGCATAAATTTACTGACAAATATGTGGGTGTGTGTCTTCTGTAAATGAAAAATCTAGATGAATACTGCATTCTTTTTCCTGATTGATGCAAAGGTGGCGAGTTCTTCTCTGCAAACACACTGCGAGCACCATGGTTGCACTATTATACTGGGAAAGAACACCCTAAACAGGCACACCCAAATCTCACAAACCTCACACACACAAGCATGCATATACACAAAACTTCATGCCCAGATGCACACAAACACGCTGCCCTTCAAATAGTTTTTCGCAGCCTTTTATTTGGCTGCACGCCCAGCGGTTAGAGTGTTTCATTTTTCCCTGTGTATGGCACTGGGCAGCTGTCCAGACAGACACACAAAGAGAAAGAGAGGGAGCGAGGGGGGTTGGAGGGGGTGTTACTAAAAGAATGAGCGCGGCAAAGAGGGAGGGATGCAGGAAAAACAAGACGAGAGGTGCCTGGACTCGTTTACTGCCGGTTCCCCTCTGAAACGTTATGATTGATATGATCCTGTCTTTTTCCCTCGCTCTCACCTTGTAACACACACGTACACACTCCCTTGGTTTTGACACCATGTCGTCCCCCTCCTCTGCTCCTGTGGCCTTGTGCACCGTGACCCCCGCCCTCCTCTTCTCATCTCCTTGTCCTTTTCTTCTACTTTTTTCTTTTCTGGAACTGACCATTCTCCTGCTGTGGGAACTACCACCATCAGTCCCCCCACCCCCTCCTGATGCCCGCTTCTCTCCAGCTCCATTCAGAGCGCTGCTTCCCTGTGATCTGTGTTTCTGACAGCTCTGTGAGCACACACACACACACACACACACACATGCACACACACACGCACACACACACGCGCACGCACACACACACACACACACACAGCTCCTCTGCAAACAAACACCATGAATACTAACAGGGCTTTGTATCCACAGCACTTAAAACCGGGAAGAGGCGGGTGGGGTGAGGATGAGGGGGAGAAGAAAGAAAAGGAGGGAAAAAGCAATGGAGGAAAAAAAAGAGGAGCTGTGGCAATGTGTTGATCTTGTGGCCACTCTCACGGACCCCCCCACCACCACCACCACCACCACCCCACCCCATTCACCTCCTCATCCCTGTTTCTCGTTCGCTCGCTCTTCCCACCAGTTCTCCCGGGAATAAAGACTTCCATTCATGTGCCTGAGGAGACCCACAGCAGGGGGGGAGAAAAGAGGGAGGAGAAAGGGGTGGAAAGAGGAGGGGCTATCAAGGTGGGACAGTTTGTGGGTAGCCGGGATCAAACCCGGTTGGAAACGCCGCTGTACTGTAAGTCTGTTCTTTGCTCCGCTGACATAGCTTTTACTGGAACTCCACTATCTCTGATCTGTGCCACACGGAGCACTTTCTGGCAAAGGTGGGCAAGAAAACTTTTAAAAATGGGCTCCATTCAAAACTATGGCCGAATAATTGTGATTTTTCCATCCAATGGTTACACCTTTTTTCATAATTTCATCCATAAATGTTCTTTTTCTGCACCTTTTCCACCAGATATGATGCATATGCATATGTGGTGCATCTGAAGGCGCAGTGGTTGGTCTCAAGCACGACCACAGCAGTAATCCTTCAGACTGAAGTGCTCCCAAAGATAGCAGCAAAACACCAAAGAGTCTCCTTGTCACGCTTTCATCCGACACGCTCAGAAGTTGATGACTCAATTTAAACAAGAGCGCCTGATTGGCTGAACCAAAGCGTGTTATTAGGTTGTAGTTAGAGGTTTTCACCCGCTCAGTAATGGCAGACGCATTTACATGCTACACAAAGTATACATCTAATCCCCACTATTAGCATTAATGGTGTGCTGAGGCATATGTGCATCCTGCTGGTGAATAGCCCAAAGAGGCACGTTAGAGTTGTTTCATAGTAATTATTACAGTGATTACGCACCGATTGTTCCTTTTATGGACGCAACTGAACTCCAGTGACAGCATTACACGTGTCAATCAGCAGGAAAAGCTCAGGAAACATGAAAATACTACAAACACAGAGCAGCGTGAACGCTCATGCAAAAGTCCAATCTATCTCTGCATCCTCCATCAAAACACTTTTTCATCAGTACTTCTACTGAAGTAAACAGGACTAGTACCAGTACATGTGCAACACAAAAGTGTAAACACCAACGGAAGATGTTGTTTACATACTCTGTGCTCTACACAACCCAATCGTACCACGTCTGTACAACAGGAAATAATTAACCGTCAATGAGCTGCTCTAAGGGATGACTTCCTGTGTGGAATGATGGGTAATTCAAGACAGAAGCTGGGCTGAGATTAAACACTTCCTCTCTGTGGTCTGTAACCGCAAAGCCCCACTCACTGATTAGTCAGTCACAAGTAATGCTCTCATCCATCCATCCATCCATCCATTGGTCTACATTCTTTGTGAACTACATCACTACAATGACTTTGGGTGACTTCATGTTTTCTGCAAAGATTCTATTAAATTGGGCTGATTTATATATTTTTTTTGTCTCTTAGATGTCCACAAACTGCACAACCAAGCAGAACACCAACTCGCCTTTGATAAGTTCTATGATTGTTTGTGTTTTGCACACATTCTGACTTTTAAAGCTGCACTAACCTACTGATTAAAGGTATAATCATAAGAATTCATTCGTCTGGCTAACCCTTATTTAGAACTATGAGAATTAACTTGTTGTCCATCAAGTGATGCCTAAAATAACATTTAACGAGTCAAACAATGGGTCTAACGTCGACTTCTGAAGCTTTTGAAGTAACTGTTTATTTAACTGAGTGTCCATGTTTCAGTGAAAGTCCTCAGATGATCTCAGGCTTAAGGAGAGAGAAAGAGTCGGTGAGCCGCTGTAATGACATCCTCAGTGACAGGGAGAATGGACAAAGTGAGACACAATAGTCTTAACCAATCAGGCTGTCTGCCTCCTCTCAGGCCCCTTCTCACCAACAATAATGCCTTTGTGTGAGGCTGCACTCCACTCGTGTGTTCGCAGACGCACACAGACCAAAGTGAAACAGCCTACACTTTCTCAGACGCTCACAAAGAGAGCTTGGCGAGCTGCGTCTGGAATTAAAGACTGTATTCTGTCTGATAACCTGGCTCTATGTGTGTGTTTCCTTTAGGCCCGGGCACATGACTGCAGCTGCCCCCTCGCTCTCCCTCGTCTCACCCAGCACCCCTCCTTGTTGTAGGTGAGAGGTCACACGGAGTGGCATTCCTCTCGGTCTGGGAGCGAACGACTACTACACCGAGAAGTGGGGGGAGAGAAAGAGAGACTGAGCAGGAGAGGAGAGGTGGAAGAAAAAAAACCCAAGAGGTCAAAGACGCAACTGAGAGGAGCAGCGGGAAAACAAAGATGAGGAGAGAGGAACATTTTTGGGAGTATGTTTGCTTGTGTGTGTGTGTGTGTGTGTGTGTGTGTGTGTGTGTGTGTGTGTGCGTGTGTGTGTGTGTGTGTGTGGTGAAATTAACCAGTAAACAGAAAACCCTCGTTGCTTCATTTCCCTGCTTCAAAAACACAGCTGTTTGTTTAGGCTGAGCTGTGCCGAGGGACAGACACAGAGACAGAAGGTCACACGGGCGCATTTATTCATCCATACTTAAGAGACAGAGAGAGTAAATAAACAGACAAACTACTGGGAGATGATTCCTCAATAACTGGAGCAAAAACACGGAGCAGAGAAATACTGGACACAAATTTCTGTTTGAGAGCACCTGTGATGTGAGAGGCCATTTTTTAAGAGTATCATAAGAAAAAAATGCAAATTCACTCATAATAAAATCATTAAATGCTAATTACTGAACAGAAAAAACCAAAAGTACTCATGCAGAAAAATTATATTCATGCAAAGGATGAATCTAAACTGGACGACACCAAAACAAAGATGATGACATTACAGAAACATTGTAGTCTAACCAGTTTTAGGTGAGGTTTGGGTCATTTCAGTGTGACGATAGCCAGCAGCACACATAAGGGAACAAAAATGATAGAAAAGGAAAACTCTTGTACCGGCTCGACCAAAATCCCACTGAAGTTACTGGGAGAGACCTCAAACCTGCCATTACTGAAAAGACTCCAGCTAATTTAAAAGCACTTGAACACATCTCAGAGGAAAAATGGCAGAAACAACCCTGATGGAGGGTCAATAAGCTTCTATGTCTACAAACACTGACATCATTTATAGTTGTGGGAATGTCAAAGGTGTCAAATGTTTGCCAAAGAAATTTAGAAATGCAATGTACTTATAATTTTTGGACACTTTCTGTTGGAGGTAGAATCCTACACACTCACACCAGCACACACAGTCACTGGTGTGGTCCGGACAGCTGATGGGGCCATCAGATTTCACTGACAAACACATTCAGCGAGACGTAGTGAAAGTCAATCCTGTGCACTTGCTTCTCTTTGACCTGTTTCCTGCTCTCCCCGCACCAAACGCTGCCCTCTATTCCTGCCGGACCTCCTCTCAAAACTACAGAACACACTCCTCCTCACATGAACACACACACACACACACACAGTGGACCTCACAAGCTGAAGATGCAGTGACTCAACATCATTCATAAAACCAGAGAACACCAAATCATCCCACTGAGAAGTAAATCAGATCCATAAAAAAGTAATTTGATTTAATTGGAATAGTTATACATTTTATTTCAAGCCCATCTTAAAAACTACAAGTATAATTTTGACTTTCTTGCATAACAGGTCTCCATGTTCAGGACCAACTGGTTCCTCCCTAATCCATTAGCATTTCTTTAAAAACAACAAACTGCTTTAGGTCTTTATTAAAATGCACCTTAAGCTAGACTGACTATTATGGCGTGTCTGCATCTGCCTGAGGAGGAGCAGTGACCCACTGGGCCTGGACACAATGGTGAAAGAATAGGGCTTGACCTTTGGAACGGACTGAGTAGATGGTATGTGTGTGTCTGATTGAGAAATTAGCTACAGTTCCAACCAAATGGTCAACACAAGCACACACACACGCATGCACACACACTCACTTACTCACACCAACAAGCAGCATACACACAGGAACCAAATCCAGCCCTGAGGCAAAGAAAGCAAAGGCCAGACTCCAGTTGTCTCAACCCTGACCTGATCGCATAAACAACAATGCAACACACACACACACACACACACACACACACACACACACACACACACACACACACACACACACACACACACACACACACACGCACGCACACACTACACACCAGACACTGAGGCTTGCACAACTGGAGATCAGCTATCACCTAAGCTTTTGAATGTCCAGCAGGGTCAAAGTTCATCTCTTCTTTGGCGGCCCTCCAGCACCCTTTTGTGTGTGTTTTGTGTGTGTGTGTGTGCGTGCGTGCGTGCGTGTGTGTGTGCATGGATTGCTAAACTTGCAGAGTCATTAAGCTGTTAGATCACAGCTAAAGCACTAATTAGGTCAGTCTTTCTAAGAATGTATATTTGTATTGATAACCAATCATGTTCAAGAATCATAAATCAGTTTCAGGAAGTTTGAGATTCTAAATCTTCTCAATGAGCATAAATACTTGTTTTAAGACGTGATCGGGATGTTTCAGGGTAAATTCATGGTTTTAATTAGCTTTAGCTTGAGGTAAACATGCCTATGATCAGGGTGCAACGTCAGGCATAAATTTAAATCAAATTAAAGCCTTCTGAAGTGTTGCAAACTTGATGGTGCGTCGTTGGGTGAAAGACATACGAACAGATTGTGTTTTGACTGGACTTTCCTAAGATTTGAGCGATACTGATGAGCTGATCAGAGGCTAAATGCACAGAGACGTTTGTGTGTGTGTGTGTTTTGAGTGTGTGCATGGGGGGTCAGACACAGATGGACAGCTGGTGTTGCCGCGGTGCTAAATCACTCACCCCCCCACCAGCTCACATGCACACAAACACATTCACATGCCCCATCCCCCCATCCACTAAAGGAAAACGCCCCTTAAAGCGTTCCCAATTCATACGCTCAAAGGCTGCACACCGAGGACACACACACACACACACACACACACACACACACACACACACACACACACACTGTGTTTCAACACAAATGACAGACACCAGAAATGTTCTAATATGACAGTTTGGTCAGGCCACAGCAGAGGTGATCATTTCATGTTCATACATATTCATAAATCAGTCAAGGATTGCTCTCTGTGGGTAAGCATGATGCATCTCATGCACAAACACACACACACACACACTTTTTTATGAGCTCATCAAGTCCCTCAGGTCACCAACCGACTCAGACAGGGATAAAAAAGCTCACATCAAAAAGCCTACCATTTCACACACACACACGCACACACGTGCACGTATTGCATGCACACTTGGCGACTATGGCAGCAATAATTTTCCTCTATGCACTTGACTAACATAATAATCCCAAACACACTGCTGGGAGACCACCGAGCAGCAACACACATACACGTAGCCAGTAGGACCACCAAGCAGAGAGGGGCTGTCAAGACAAGATAAGTGTGTATTTAGCATCAGGGTTTGGGATGCGCCCACTAATACACACACACACACTTATGTAAGCACACAGACATGGAAAAAAAAAGCAGCAACACACAGTCTGGCCTGGACTCCTGAAAAAGCTCCGGCTTATCTCTCCCCACAGATAGTGAAATGGATTAAGAGCCACATTTGGCACGTCCGGGGAACTGGACAGATAACCAGGAAAACACTCACTCTCTCTAACTGCAATCACCGCACAACGATGATTTGTGAGCGTGTGTTTGTACATGAGAAAGATGCACTTTGGTTAGTGCACGCCTCCCCCTCCACAGCCGTGTGTTTACGTGTGAGCGAGGCCATGCGTGTCTGGAGGAGTGATGCAGCAGTTGACCCGGGGATCCAATCCATTAAAACTCACACATTCATCTTCCCAAACACACACAGCGTGCCGAGACAAAGAGCTGCGTGCGAGAGGACGTCCAGCATGTGTGTGATGTCAGCTGGAGACAGAGAAGGGGAGCCCATCATATCCTGTTAATGTGCGTACGCGGGTCTGTTCCCTGACACGACGCGCCAGCACAATGACTCCCCTGGTTATGGATGCCTGCTACGACGGTGATACCAGAGAGACAGGGCTTCCCTTTTAAACATTCATTTGCTCATCTCTCCCATCCGTCATGATAAAAGACAGACTGGTTCACTTTATAATGACTAGTAAATAGAGGTGTGTAAATGTCTGAGCGGAGTGTCAAAATAAAAATGGGATGAGGTAAACATGGTGCAATAAATGTATCTGTCTTCATGGTTGAATTAATTCATTAGGAGCTCATTTGATGCAAAATGAGAAGATTTAATGGCAGAAGCAGAGAAAATTGTAATAAAAATAAGTGTCTTTCTGCATATTTACCTTCTTATCTGTCTGTCTCTTCCCTTTTCTGTCTATTAGAGGGACATTTCTGTCTTAATGGATTTCTATTGTAGCCTGCCTCTCCCCCTCTTCTATTCACCACACTACCACACGCAAATACACACTCCCTCAGAGGGGGCCCCTTAACCAGGCTCTCCATATGCCTGACCTCCACCTCCTTTCTCCTCCTCCTCTTCCTACAACCCCCTTCTCCTTTTCCCTGCTCCCACTCTGGCTTCTGCTCTGTTGCTGCTGCCACCGCTGCCCCATGTTGCCATCTGCTACGAGACAAGAGAGGCTAAAAGAGTGCGTGAAAAGAGGAAGAAGAAGACTTGAGGGGAAGAAAAGATGGCAGGGACAAGTGTGGAAAGAGAGACAGATAAAGAGATAAAGAGCGGGAAAGAGTAGCTGTGGACACAATACGGCAGAGAGAGAGAGGAGAGAGGCTGTCCATCTGCTCCCCACCTTCACCTCCCCTCCCCTTCGGACACACAGCATCACACACACCACAAAGAGAGTATTTAACCCCAACACACTCACACTCACACACACACACACACACAACACACAAACCGAGGCAGTCCGGCCTCTCTCTTTAACCCGTTCCTCTCCAGTGAGCCTGCCGGCGTTGCACCCTTGGGGTGGCAGGTGATGGCTGGATGGAGGGAAAGGAGGTGGGGGGGGGGGGGGGGGGGGGGGGTAATTGAGGCATAGAGCGGAGGGGATGAAGGTCTGAAACTGATCTGAAACAACATCAACACATTCTCTGTTTCTTTCTCTCTCTCCCCCCTCCCTCCCCTCATCAAACCTCCAACCTCAGCAGACACCATCAGCTTCCCTTCCCATCACCATGACAACCCCTGTCAATCATCGTCCAAGTGGGGGGTTTCCTAATTAGTGGCTGATGGCGCTAGATTATGAATGGCTGCCCAGACATCAGAGAGCTGCGGTCCACTGGGGGATACACACGGATATAAACACGGGACATTTTTCTGCGGTAAACATTTCTTTTTTAGACTTTTATTCCAGAACAAAAAAAAGCAGCTCAGCTAATTACCTTTGTGAATAAAACGTAACAATCTTGATGCATGGCTGAGCAACTGCCACCTTTTTTATTTTTATTTCCAACCAAATATTCCAAAAAATAGTCGGTTATCAATCAAAAACATTTACGTTTATTCTGGAGAACTAGGAGGATCCTGTAATTAATACGTCTGTCTACTGAGATCTGAACTGACAGCATGACTGGCATGTGGGCTCTAATTGGCTGAATGCTAATATGTTTCCCTTCAAAAACTGTCTGAGAAAACACGAAGAGACGTAAACAAATGTTTTTACGCGCATTGTCTCATGTGCACAGAAATATTTTCAGGTTCCTCGCGTAGACCAATGAGGCTGATTATGACAGACTTAATGAGTAAAATCCCAGCTTTAATGCCTCTGTAATGATTTGTCAAGAAACCACAATACTGATGAGCAACCAGGCACAACACAACTCTGCACCTTGTTGACAACATGACACCGTCGGTCCTGCTGGGCCTGTCGAGCTCAGTGCCACTGAGACGACGGTCAGGTTTGGACACACACACCACTGTGTAGGTCAACATACCCCGCAAACACTAGATTCCCCCAAGGACCTGTACATACACGGTGTCACACACACCAAAAACCAGTATGGAGTGGGAAGGGTGATGGAGGAGGGGCGGTGAAGGCTGTGAACCACGATGGCTGATTTCATTAAAGGAGAGAAAAGGAGACGGGAGGAAAGAGGCATTGAGGAGAGGGGACAGGAGAGGTCTCTGTGTGTATGACCACAAATGGAGAGGGCAGACACCAGCTGTCACTTGCTTGTGTCAGCCCTATTCTCAGCTGCTGTGTGTGTGTGTGTGTGTGTGTGTGTGTGTGTGTGTGTGTGTGTGTGTGTGTGTGTGTGTGTGTGTGTGTGTGTGTGTGTGAGATCTCAGTTAGAGTGGTTTCAATTACAGAACAAACTTTGACTCTGTAAACTAAGCTTGGGGGTCGACTGAGACAAGATACAGATGTTGAGATAGACAAAAGTTTTTTTACTCAAACTTCAAACTCGACGTTTTAGAGCTGATTCTAAAGGAGTAAAAGTAGCAGGAATGACAACTTACCCTTTTTCTGGGGGGACCTCGTTCTTCATCCTTGGAACTCCGCCCTGCTCCTGCCCCGCCTCCTGCTCGCCCTTGCCGCCCCCCTTTGCCCTCTCCGGCTGGAGGTCTAATGGTCATCCTGATCTCCGGAGGGCAAATATAGTTCTCAAGGCTCTTGGGGGGCTTCTTGGTGCGCTTGGTGGTCTGTATCTTCAACTTTAGACTTCCTTCTTGGAAACTTGCTTCCTTGATGGAGAACTCCTGCTCCTCCATAAGCCCCTCCCCTTGCTCCTCTAATCCCTCCCCCTCACTCACAGCACCGTTAATCACATCGTCACTATGTACCAACCCGATGCCCCCCGCCGCTCGTTGGTGCTCCTCGTTTGGCCCCACCCTACCACCCTGAAGGTCCGCCTCTTTGGGTCGGGCTGGGCCAACCAGATCCCTTGGCTCCATCCACGCTCCCGCCACAGCCAATCAGGATGGGGGAAGCTCTGGCAGCCAGCCAATAAAAAGATAGAGTGCAGGAGTCTGGTGGACTGGTTGATGTTGTCAATCAGCTACTGAGGTTGTGCTGGTTGTCCCACAGGAACTGAGCGAAGCCAGGGACAGTCTGTAAAAAGAGAAGGTGAATGACGTGATTAGTAGAAGAAAAAGGGCAACCTGTCCTCTCATCTCCACAGCTTCTGTTCCATTACCACCTCTCAGCACAGGCTTGTCCGCTGTCAACAACATCACTGACTGCCTGTTAAATGTGAAGACAAACATGGGATCATCACAGGGCTGCAGAGGCATGCTGCCAGACTCGCATTTGCATTTTGTACCTCACATAGACCAACAGATTTTCTGACACCCACCACCACTTGCCTTTTCTCTCCTTTCCTTCCAAACTTCATCCCAACAGCAGATCTGAAGCTGAGCCAAGCAGACGCTCTAGTGATAGGCGCAAAAGAAGACATTCCTTCCTTTCTGCTCTAAAGCCAACCTTAAGACAACTTAAAAAATGATCAGAACCGACTTCTGTCCTTTTTTCCCCACTTCTTAGCAGTAAATGAAGGAGGGAAGGAATCACACAGTGGGGAGAAACGAAAACCAGCAGAGAAAGACGAAGGGAAGGAATCTAAATTCTTTCACCAGATGTGGTTTACGAGCTGGTCTGGAAAAACCAGCGTCTGAACTGTTTTACACACTCATGCAGCAGCATTGCTACACACATGCATTTAAAACCCGTCGTGCACATAAATCCACATCCAAATGACAATGTTGCTGTCACGGGGCAAAGCCAAACTTCTACTTAGAGAAAAGACGGCATCGCCGATTCTGAGAAGATTAGAGTCATCCTGTTTTGGATTGTTGCACATGTACATCCAGCACATCATCACACACATATGTGCACTTACAGAGGCCAACTTACACACAAGACTATAAACAGAAAGCAACCAAAACAAATACTAGACTACACGTCTTCCTGCAGCTCCAGGGAATCCCATCACTCAATATGATACGAGGCATGACTGAGCTGGAAGTGGGGAATGCTGTCTCACATGCTGAGCTTTAGTCTGACACCGTTTACACTGGAGTGAAACCAGACTGGACTGCTATCTGCAGACAAGAGACAGGTAAAAGCTCACCATGGACACAGAAAGACCTCTGTCCCTGACATGGCCACTGTTTTTTTGCATTACCTGAATGTGTTTCCACAGCTTGCACAGTAGTGCCAGTCAGAGCTACCATGCAAACAGCTGATCCCCATCATAATACCCAAAAGGCCTTGCTGCACATGGTTGGAGTGTGACTGAATAATCATAATCCACAGAGGTTTCAACACTCTAGCTGGTGTAAGGCTGAATGCAAACAGTGTTTATTGGTTTTATGATCATGAAGGTCCATACAGTGTGCTGGAATTATTACAGTTGTATGAAGAGTTGATGCTTGTTTTGAATGTTTATACATCCAAACTGCTATTTATTCTCTCCTTATATGGCAACGATGAAAAAAAAAATAGCATTTCTACAAAAGTATTTAAAACATGCTAAACTAATCTAGCTTGAGTTTATTCTAAGTTATTGTGCAACATTAATAATTTTCTTTTATTTTGACAGTGATGAAAAGAGCTTTCCAAGACCATCTGAGACGCCAAAACACAATTCCAAAAATCAAAGACGTGGCCTTTGAAACACAGTGAAAGAGAAAATAATGGTTTGTTTAAGTTATGGAAGAATCCTAATGAGCTTTTGGCCTGAAGCAGTCTGGAGTATACCGAGTCTTCAGGAGTGAAGGTTAAATAAGAGACCACTAAAGACAAGGCTGATGATTTATTAAGACCTTAAACAGCCACATCAGTCTCCTGTGGACAGAATGCAGTTTGTTCATAAATGAATATGAAGCTCATAATGAAAAGATCGTCTGACTAACAACAAAACACGAGAGGCTTTTTCCTGCTGAGTTTGTTTTCTCTGATACTCGCGGCAGGCATCAAATAAACAGCTCAGTAAAAACGTGTCACCCACAGTTAAAAAACTTTGTTTAAACCCTTTTTCAGTTATTGTGAAACATGTTTCTGTGTAAAAAATAATATTATTCATGATCTCACCTGTAACTTCCTGAAAGCCTTTATTTGGAGTAACAGCTTTTACCACACTGATGAGCTAATGGCTAATCTGAGTACAGCCAAGACTTTCAGATGCTTTCGTCTGACATTTCCTAACGATTAATGCATATTAATTTCATAAATGTTACACATCTGTCTGCTTTGCATCACACAGTCATTTACATGGAGAACTGTGGTGTAAACATGACCAATGCATCCAGGAGTTTGTAAAAATAAACGTTGCATGAGTCATTGGGAAATTTTGATGTTTGAGCAACAACACACTTTAGCCCTTTTTAATAGACACCATTGCAAATCAGCGTAATATTGCTGCCAAGGTGTGTCTTATGAACGCGCCGTGGCAGCATGGGGTTGTGGGAATTTTGCAGCATTGGTGACGCCACGCTTGATAGTAATATTGCTGCAACGCCGGACTTGTGAATGCAGATTACGCCTTGGTGCAACAGAGGGTGGTGTCATGACCAGGTGGGGAGTTACAGCAACTATATAGAAAATGAAAGTAAATAAGTTTTGCTTTTTTAAACAGAATCAGCTGAGATGATAAACTGGAGCGATGCAGAGCTCCAGGGGCTTCTTTCCATTAGAGCTGGAGCTCAGATCACCAGAGGCTGCACGGGGACGGTGGAGGACAGACACCTTTAGGAGCCGCTTGTCAAAAAACTTAATGAGCGCAGCTTTGATCGCAATAAAAAGCAAGTTATGTCCAAGAAGTCCACGGCAGCGCAGAGACCACCCCCATACCCCCTTTATACCGCCATCGCGTAATCTTTTGTAAAAAGGACACGATTGCGCCACATTACCGCCACGGTCTGACCACTTATGAACTTATCTAAAGCTCCCTGATGCCGCTTCAGCGTTGCAGCAAATTGACTGCATTGGTTTATAAAGGCTTTGGGTGTTGCCTATTCTCTGACTAGCTGCTAGTTCATCTACGGAAGAGGATTCTGACTTTTTTCTCAGAATTCTGAGATTAAAGTCAGAATTGTCTTTTTTATCTTTTCAGTGGCCCTAATCATCTCCCGTACTCACCCGTCCTGAAAAAAGTAAACTCTATTTCTTCAAACTGAGGCTATTCAGGAAGAAATTTTTCAATTTTCACAGAAACAAACTTCAATATATCAACAGAAGTGATGGCTATGTCCAACAGCAGCAAAGACTGCTGAAACTGAAAATCTACAATAACCTGATAATGATAAAAAAACTACAAGACTAGTTGTTGCCATTGTTCCAGAATGAACATGATGTCAATATTTGTGTTCTGGGTGAGCTGAGAGGATTTCTTTGGTTAAATATCTAACTACTTCCCAACTGTACAATACTGATTCACTTGCATTTGTTGCTGAAGGTATTTCTGACAGTTCAGAACTTAAAGTACCTTTCAGAAACTTTCTAAATGGTCAGCATGGCTGCTCTTTAGCAGATTTTTTAAGTAAAAGAATGCAGCAAATCCAAACAATCTTTTCTTCTGCACATTATAAGCGGAAAGCTTTCTGGCAGCCTGAAATCCGGGATGTCAACGAACCTCTGATTTAACTTTTCCACTAAGCCGTTTTCAAATCAGACACTGATTGCTGTAAAACCACACAACAGCAAAAGTCACCGGCGTTCGCGCTGATACATAAATAAAACGGGCACCGTGATCGGTGTGATGGATCACCAATCTCAGGGGTGTTTTACATTCCCAGCTAAAATGAATGAAAACCACAGGCTTCCAGGAACTTGGGAAATCATTCAGGAAAACTCCAAACCGCCAATGCGGTCGCTCAATAGCTTGTAAGTATTTAAGGTTTTTACTAGAATAACAGGATTTTCAGGTTAGATCTCACACATATGACCCTGTTAGGACCTTCGGGAGCCTTTCGGACCCTAATCCCAGCGAAGTGACTCGCTCTAGCGGTATGTGTGAAAGCCATCATGACTCTCATGTGACTTTGGACAATGACAGGAAAAGGAGAGTTGCCAACCACAACGTGACGCACAGATCAAAAATGGGACTCTAGAGGAAACCCTCCTTTGGGTGGTGCCCTCAAGACTCAAAACTATCGCCGTACACGACAGCAGAGCAGTATTAGGCATTAGTACTGTTCCCATTCCAGGCTATTACTGTGTAAACTACTTAGCCGGGTCACGATTATGTCTCCTCCCTCCCTGTTCGCTGCTTTAAGCGGTGTTAGTACAGTTACTGGCAGGCGGAGAGTTTATGTAAGGCTGACCCCTCCACGGGCCTCCCTCACTTACTTAGCCTGAGCCTCTCCGTCTCCTCTCTGCTCTCCTGTACACACAAGCACACTGATGTGCACACACACACCTCAACTAGTCTCAGACAGCAGGCTGATTGTGAGAGGCCAGACTCGCTGCATAAATAGCTTTATTATGTTCTCAAAACTGCCAGCACTAACCAGCTTCGCTCTCAAATAGCATAAGGTCACTGCCTGCGCTGATGTGAGAGGCGAGTGGAAAAGAGAGCCTCGCAACATTTTGCCTCACCGACAATAATGCTAAAACACCGATAATGGAATGCAGATGGGCAGAGGAGAGCTGGGGAGGGATGAAGGTGAACAGAAGAGAAAATAGTGAGGAGGAAAAAAGTGTCAGGGAGAAACCGAGAGACAGGAGGGGAGAGGGATGGCAGCAGAAACACAACCTTTTAAGGCTGCATACCCAGCAGCTCAGTGCCTGAGGTGGACTCACAAATAGCTCTCACACACACACACGGATGCATGCACACATTTACAGATTCAGGAGTAAAAGATGTTTTAATGTCTGGCTCCAGATGCTTATCTTAATTAGATCGTCTGCAAATTTCTTTCTTCGTTTGACATCCTTTTTTAATTTAAGGGAAGCCGCACAAACCCCTGTTTCAGGAAGGACTGGATGCAAAGGAATGGGCTGAGTCTAGAGAGTCAGTCCTCTGTCTCGGAGCACGACAAGGTGAAGAAAGCCATAAAAGTGATTATTCATGTGGAGAAGTGGAGAATAACGTCCCTTTATCTCCACGGCTCAGTGTGGACGGCACAAGCAGGCGGCTAGAAGGACAATCATAAAACACCATGTGTAGGGGCAGCCATAATTGAAAATGATGGCCTTAAAGCTGCTGCACGCACACACACACGCGCACACACACACGTTCTGGGTGAGCCATATGCCAGGTAGCACTAAACCCATCCACACCTAACTACCCCGCACAAGCAGATGAATGTTAAACCATTTTAACTGCAGCAGAAGCCACAAAATGGCTGTCAGCAAAAACACCTCCCCTACTCCCCAACTGTCTTCCTCCTTCCCCTCACCTCGCACCCCCCCAACCTCTGTTCTCTCCCTTCTTCTCTGTGCTACTGCTTTCCTTTACCCCCCCTCCCTCCTCTTTCTGTGTGCTCTGCCAAAAGGTGCTCCAGTGCTGATATTCTGCTAACAGAGACTGCCAACAGTTAGATTTGTCCTTGGATCCTGTTCTCTCCCCCCTCTCCCCCCAGCTCTCTCTCTGTGATCCTATTTCGACCCAAGGTATTCAGCTCAGAAGGGGATACACCTAATCGATTTCTCATGCTTTAATTTAAAGGTGGCACAAGCATCTTGTTACCTAATAGGGAGTTACAGCCAGCTTTGTATTTTTTTTAATACCACAAAAAAAAAACCCTGCCAGGTTTGAGGGGAGCTGGAACTGCTAACAAGACAAGATCGATGAATCACCTCCATTATCCATCCTTCATCCTCACCTTTCTCCTCCACCTGATCACACGCCTCTTATTTCCAGCTGCCTCTCTTCTTCATCTCGGGCCCTTTTATCACACAGAGCTCATTTCCACAACTTGACTCCCACATAAGTGAGGACCCTCGTTCCTACACTTTTTTATCATCTCCCTGGAGCTGGTGTGTTTATCTGCTGCTGAATGAAGTTTAGAAGGCTGCTGATTACTTCTGCACACTCACAATCCTCAAATATTCTGACACCTGTGTGAAACTGAGCACTTATAAGCCCAGATTAAAGATGGATCTCAGCCTGACACATCACTATGATGGGGATCTGTGGATAGCAAAACAGAATTGATGCAAAACACATTAAATATAAACTTCAGCATGACCCATTTGGACCAGAAAAGCATCAAAACCAAAAGCAGTAAAAAACAAATCTCATTTGTTTAGATATCATGATCTGAGGTGGATTATCAATAAAGTCAATGAGGATGAAGGAGGACCATCTCAATGCCGTCTGATCCAAGCGCTCTGAGCTGATCTTGGATCAGTCTGGTGCGCACAAGATGTGCCATGGGTGATGGGTGTTTTGATGCCATGTGACTATACCAACAACCTCACATGTTTGATCCATGCAGACAGAAGCTGTTTCTGCTGGTTTGGGTGGCAGACAGACAGTCGAACAGGTAAAGGTCTGAAACGTGCACACACACATGAAAACATGAAGAGAAGAGGTGTGTTCAGGTGTGGAATGTGCCCAGTCAACCGGAGCTACTTACCCATGTCTAATGTTGTCACACAGTCGGCTCTAACGTGTGAATATTTTATCAAGATCATTTACAATCCATTTAGCCAAGACACATTTTACACAAGCGACGGGATGGGATGACAGCCTCCCGGGGAGCTGTCAAACGGTGCCAGAAGATATGGAGGCTTGTTTTTTCTTCCTGACAGAAAACCCCGGGGAAAATGGCGTCAACGGAGGAAAAAAATAGGATTTGCTGCCAAATTGATGACAGAAAGAAGGTAGTCGCACAAAAAAAATCCAAGAGGAAACTTGTGTCCAGGTGATCTGGAGCCCCAGAGAGAGGCCCCTGCGGATGGAGCGCTGGAGAGCCGCAGCGGTGCGGTGCGGGGTGCGCGTCCGGAGCCTTGCGGGACCGTTCGGGGAGCTGCACGGCGCGGAGATCCCTCACAAATCCGCTACTCGGCTGGAAGAAGGGGAGGAGGAGGGGGGAGCAGCACTAGTACTGCAGTCAAAACAAGAAGCAGCCCGCATCCGACTACAACAAGCACCCCCTTAGGAGAAAAAAAATCCAGCGGTGAAAGCAGGAGAAGAAAAAAATCTGCGACAAGAAGCGCTCAGCAGCTCGTCAGTGCAGAAAACAGCTCAACGGAGGCTGGAGACGGTGCTTCAGCTCGCCTTTAGGTCGCTGCGCGCACCGGATCAAGCTTTTCTCTTTCTCGGTGTGTGTGAGTGTGTGAGCGAGTGTGTGTGCGCCTCCCTCTCTTTCTCTTTTCCAATCGGTGAATGTCAGGTCCCGGAGCCTGGTGTCTGGTAATGATCTCACCCAGCAGACTGCAAGCTCTGGCCAAGATGAGCCGATCAGCGGACAGGAGAGGAGAGGAGCGGAGCGGAGCGCAGAGGAGGAGCGCCTCCCTCTGGCTGACAGCGCGCTTAGCACGCCTCCCCTCCTCCTCCCCCTGGTTTCAGCAGCGTTTTCTCCAGAGGGACAGCTCACACACGCACAGTGTCGTTTTAATGTGATGCAAATGGAAAAGAAACATCTAAGGGACTCGGTGCTGAATTTAGAAAAGGTGTTCTGCGCTTTCATCCTGCAGGATCAGATGCATTCCTGCACGCAGGACTGAATTATTAAGGCAAAGAGGAGGAAAACAAATAAGTAAAATGATTAGAATATATCTGAATATTTTGGTTGCAAAATGTTTTTAAAAAATTAACCAAAAAAGGTCTTTCAGCTTTAAATAAATGATGTAAAGCACACTTGGATGCAATAGATTATCAGTAATGTTTTACTTTTTGGCAATTTTTTCTTAACATGAAGAAAAGCACACATGCATTTATAAAAAGTCAATAATGAATAATTTCACAGCTCTCTTCTAGAATTCAGAACAGTGAGCCACGCACACCAGGACCTCCGCTTTGTGCAAGGAAACCTGTGCAATTCTAAAATCCTGAGATGTGACAGAAAAAGGCAATTATCTGAAGTTAAAAATAGAAGAAACCTTTTGGTTGCATCATTATAAGTTGAGACTTTAAGAGGGAAAAAGTTTCTCAATTGGACTTTATAAATAAGCAGCTAATTCATGTGTTCCATTGCTTAGCCAAGGTTGGGTCATGATAGATCCAGGAGGAAAACACAGACATCCCTCTCCCCAGCTCCTCCTGGGGGGGTGTAGGGTCCCCAAGGCATTTCCGGACCAGAGACATGTATAATCCCTCCAACAAGGCTGCCCTGAGGTCTCCTTCCTGGAACAAACTTGGAAAACATCCAGAGGAAGGCAACCATGACCCAGCTGAATCCTGAATCCTTTCAACATGGCGGAGCAGTGCTTCCCTGTGCTCCCCACCAGATGATGGAGCGCCTCACCATATTCCAGTCAGTTGCATCCAGGATCATGATCCAGGTCTCGCCACCACTGATGAGCGTTGGAATTTAACAAAACTAAAGCAAAACTGGGAACAAACAAAACTGGAAACCATTGTTTGTGGTCACATTTTATTTACTGGATTGATCAAACCCATGCAAATAAGAAAATGGCATATAAAAGAAAACATTTGGACCCCTAGCTTGTCTGAAAAATGATCCTCAAGTCATGGACATCATGCTCTCTGCATGGGCAAAAGCTAACACTGATCAGTAAGTAGATCTACGATGGGGGGTGTAGTTAGCATTCTTTACAAAATAAAACAAAGACACTGAGAAGCAAAAATTAACACCCACCAGGCGCATATTTCAGAGAAACCTTTTCAAAATAATTCAAATTAATCAAAGTCAATAGTCAAAAAACAGATTTGCTCCATAAGTGAGTGAAGTAGGCTGGGTGATCTCAAAAAGCAACATTTCATGTCTCATTAATATTTTCACCTGAGACATTTTGCAACCTCTCTAGAGAAAAGGTTCCCCACGCCACACAGGAAATGGTTTGTGCTGAAATGACTTGCGGTGACGTGATCTGACAGGCGCAGTATTACTATTGTGCCCAACAAGACAGAAGTTGCTAATCCACACGTCACCTACGCATTTTATTCAGAGTAAAACACAGTGGGTGGGTGTGTGTGTGGGCCAGAGTGAGTGAATGAAGTGTCTTTATTAATGTGTGTGTGTGTGTGTGAGACAGTGCTGGTGGTTTCCCTTAAACATGTCAGATCAAAGGAAGAATGGAAAACTCACACCAACCAAGCATGAACACTTGTTCCATCACTTCACTTGCATCACAGGTTGAGTTTATATCTCGTCCCCATGCAAAACTTGACCTTCCATGCATGGAAACATTATTCAACATTAACAGGCAATGCAAATGATGTCAGATGACCTTTCCCTCACGGTGCCCCACAGTTAGTAGCTGTTGCTCAGCCCTGCCGTGTGCATGTGCAGAGCACCCACTGGGAGGTATTTCATTAGAGTGTAAACACTCAGCTACTAACTCATAGTTAAAAATCTGCAGTGCCATCAGCAGTGTGTGTGCTGTTACTTTTCACTTCCCCTGCTGAGTTACAGCAGACTCACAAATTTCTCGTGTGTGGTTAGAAAGGGTGTGCCTTTACTGCAGTGCCACTCTAGCTGGAGCCTTGTGCAATTTACCTCCATTTTTAAAAGGGTAGCATCTGTTGATGTGTCAGTGAGTAGTTTTAGAAAAAAAGCTGGTAATGATGATGATGATGTGGATCTGTTGGCTTGTCCAAGCATTGGCCTTCAGAGTGAACTGGGACAGTTTATAGTGGAGTATATTAAAACTGTGAAACAACATCTGAAAGAAGTGTCTTAGTGTCTTCTTCATTAGTGATAGAAGGAGGAGGATAGAAGGGTTGTACAGATATCAAAATAAGATGAGGAGCTCTGTTTTCTCAGGGGAGTAATGCTGTTCTTCCTAATCAAGTGGGAGTTAGCAGAGAAGGTTCAGACAACTGATTTGGTTTCATCCTCGTTGTCCCCTCCTTAAGGTATTTTGGCCAAGTTCCACTGGATGCGCAAACCTAGCACTCGCTGGAGTGATTATTTATTCTCTGGTCTGAGAACACCTTAAGATTGCCCATGATAAACTTAGAAACTGTCATTGGGGAGATACATATCTGGGTTTTTCCCCTTTTACCTGTGTGGCTATGCCTTGGATCAGTGGTGGAAAAAATGTATGTATGGATGGATGGATGGATGGATGGATTGTTGCATGCATAGATGGATGGATGGATGCATGCAATGCATGCATGCATGGATGGATTGATTGTTGCATGCATAGATGGATGGATGGATGGATGGATGGATGGATGGATGGATGGATGGATGGATGGATGGATGGATGGATGGATGGATGGATGGATGGATGGATGGATGGATGGATGGATTGTTGCATGCATAGATGGATGGATGGATGGATGGATGGATGCATGCAATGCATGCATGGATGGATTGATGGATAGATGGATGCATGAGTGGATTGTTGCATGCATGGATGGATGGATGGATGGATGGATGGATGGATGGATGGATGGATGGATGGATGGATGGATGGACGGACGGACGGACGGATGGATGGATGGATGGATGGATACATGCATGGATGGGTGGATGTAGAAGAGACTAAATTTAGTATAGAATACAAGTTAACATGTGAGTGCATGTGTGTGTGTGTGTGTGTGTGTGTGTGTGTGTGTGTGTGTGTGTGTGTGTGTGTGTGTGTGTGTGTGTGTGTGTGTGTGTGTGTGTGTGTGTGTGGGTGTGTGTTCACATTCATTGATTTGAGATGTGTGCAAAAGCACAAAGAGACCCCAGAGATCGAGGGGTCAACAGCTGCTCCCTAACAACCAATCAATCACACTGTATCAGTAGACATTACTCTCTCTCTCTCTCTCTCTCTCTCTCTCTCTCTCTCTCTCTCTCTCTCTCTCACACACACACACACACACACACACACACACACACACACACACACACACACACACACTCAGACAAGTGAAGACGGCACTCTCTTCTCAAATCTGTTGCCATGGATACCAGATACAGGAGGCCAAGTGGGAGCAGTTTTCCAGCTTAAACTGTAAATATTGAATTATGATGGGGAGGAACGGAGCCGCAACCTTCCTGCCTGAATGATCTAAATATCTGGATAATCTTTTCATCTCCATTCACCGCTACAGGAAATCTGGTGCTTCATTCATCGGGTTCAACAAAGAAACATCAATCCGTCTCACTGATCCAGACGTTTATCTAAGTCTCTATTAAGTGCTGCCCTCATTCCCTCATCATCCTCTCTCTCTTTGCCTTTTACTGTCGAGGGTCTCTTAATGTGGGATTAAATGTAAACGCTTCCCTTTGCCTGATGTGCAATGCATAAAAGTTTTTTTTTTCTTTTTCATGTAGCAACAGCTCCTCTAGTCAACGGGGAGAGAGGAGATTGAAAGATTGCAAAAAAAAAGGTGAAGAAGAAATTAATGAATGCTTTGAGTGGGGGCCACTGGAGAGAAGCGCAGGGAAGGAAATCAAAGATGACTATATAAGTGAATGTCAATAATTGCTTTGCTGCCTCCATGAATAATACGAGCAGCAGAGTCAGCAGAGATGAAATAACTCTGAGACGCTGATATTAATAACAAAGCTGGAGCACTTGACTGCGCTGAGGGGAGAGCGTGAACGTGCCAACCTTCAGCTGACATTGTGAGCAGGAGAGACTCACATTCAATCAATGAGGGGCTTTTCTGAGGGAGTCCACTAATCTCAGAGGGCAGCTGAGGGTTCATCAGAGCTGAGAGACCCCTGGGACCGACAGAGGTAATGGGGTTAGCTGAGACAGAGGGAGAGGAGTGTGTATTTCTGTGTGTGCAGATCCGAACGTGCAAGACAAAATAAGATGCGCGTGTGCATCAGGAAGTGTGAGGGCCATGCTGATAGAACGTGAAGTTAATGGGACGTGTGACGAGGCTGATTACTGAGGCCTCGCTGATCTGACAGGGTTAATGAAGTAAATGGTTTCTTGAATAACACACCAGGCCAGGATGAGAATGAACTCTTCTCCTTCATTTAGCGTGCAGAGACGGCTCTTCTAGCCCTCAGACACTTTCGGCGTTCTCATGGCAACATCGTTTTAAATCAGTCCCGAGGCACATATCCTCTTCTTCCTTTGCTTTTGCACCCCTCTACTATAAACTACTTCATACATAAACTTAAACGAGCTACCGGGCAAATTGCAAACTATTCACAACTATTAATTAAAACAGAGCATCTCAGCCATAGTTGGGCTTTCTGAGGGACTCGTCTGGCCACACGTGCTTCATGCAGTCCAACTTGGTAAAAAAAATGCAATAGAATAGAAGAATAGAATAGACTTTATTGATCCCACAGTGGGAAAATTTACTTGTCACAGCAGCACCATCACTCAAAGGGTAATTAGAAGATAAAAAAACAAGGATACATGTATATACACATATGCAGTAATCTAGTATTGTAATCTTAGATCACTTAAAAACCACAAATAAAAGATGAAAACAAACTTGGTACCAGCACTATGCAGCATACTGTAAGAGACACAGACAACAATCTGAATCTGGTATTGCACAAGTATAGAACACATACTGAATATTGCATTGGTGTTATTGTGTACCAGGATGATACCAGCACAGCTTAAACTGAGGAGTTATACACTCTTACAGCAGAGGGGATGAAAGATCTACGGTAGCGCTCAGTTTTACATCTGGAATGTCTCAGTCTACCTCTGGAGGAGCTGTCCATGACCTCCACAGTGGAGTGCAGTGGGTGGGAGGGGTTTCTTAAGATGGAGGTCATCTTCCCCAGCATCCTCCTTTCACACGTCTCCTCAACAGAATCCAGCGGGTATAACAAGAGAAAAAGAGATGTTGCAAGACTTTGTTTTCCATTTGATGTTAGAATAGAGATTATATTAATGAGTGCAATAATGATGTCTGAGAAGAGATGCAGACCGGAACAAAACAACAACACAGGCTGAAGCTGGGACAACAACAAAGCTGTCCTAAATGCAGCTGACGGTGGACTCCCTGCTGGCTCCATCTATGTGAAGAGATGACACTGCACCCATCCCCCTGCTGCTCACGAGGAAACTATCGTAACGAGAAGTCCTCCGCAAGGCCTGTGTGCTGATGCTTCAAATGATGGAGAAAAACTAAACGAGTGTCCAAATATTTATTCAGACTGACAGTTCCGGCTTCTAACAAAGCAGCACGGGATTGACGGCAACAGTTTGATGAACGTGCTCTGGTTGTAAACACATCGCAGCGAGGGAAGATAATGATCGCACCCCCTGATTTCTTATTATCTCGTCGCTGAAAACATGCAGAGTGAAGATGCTGTGGACCACGCGCGGTTGATGCCTGAAATAAGTCAGCAGTCAGGTTTCATAAATGTGGGTTCAAATCCCAGTTTATGTCTTGTTCTGTAGAAGGAGACCAAAGATAAACCACCGATTAGGAGCGTCAGCATCTATTAGGCCCTCAAATAATGAACAATTAGTTCTGAGAAGCTGATGTTTGTTACAGCGCGTGTGAACCTTCACACCTCAAACACCCACCCTGCAACATCCTGTTGTGTTAAAAGCGTGCGTGTGGTCAGATACAGCTGTGTGTGTGTGCGTGCATGCATGCATATGTGTGTGTCAGAAAGAGAACTGAGGGAAAACTCCCTAGATGAGAGAAGCTGCCACTTCCCCTGTGAGTAAGATGAAAACAAAATCATACAGCAGGTGTACGAAACAGATCTAACTAGCGCTGAATCATTTGTGGCTTACACAAAACAGCACCAACATTTGTTTAATCTGCCCAGTCTCCAGTTAGCTGCTAATAAATCACATTTAAGTAAAGGAGAGCAGAATGTCATCATCTGAGGTGGTGATTGAGGCCAAAACCGCTGAGCTCATTAACTGATTCTTTCCCCTTCTAAAAATGCTCCTCCATGTAAGATTTCACACTTTTGTAGTTTTTTTTTGTTTTGGCTTGCATTTTGCATTTTGAAGTGGCATACATGGTCTGTGGGCGACGGTGTTTTCTTTTTTTATCTGATTGCCTTTTGTTAGGGTTGTTTTGCAGAAACAGCATCTGTGTGAGGCACCAACAAGGAGTGAGTTTCATTAAACAAGAGAATTAATTCTTCAGTGCTTACGCAAATATCCCCTCCACCAATTAGACAAAAGTCTATATATCCTCAGCGTGCCGTATCTGAATAAACCACACACAGAAAGGCCACCTGTCCTGCATTTGTTGTTTACTGTACATTGTGTGAACACTGTCCCATCTGAAGCTGCCTCCCAGCAGCAGGATGTGGTGGCGCGACACATCCTCGCTCAACAACAACCACTTCCTACCAGTTTGATAAACAGCTCAGTGGTTTTGCTCTCCTTTGGCCCGTCAAGCACACATCAGCTCAACAGCGTCACCATCTGCTAATGTGACACATGACCAGGGTGACTCACTGTGCTGAGTGCTACCGATGGCGTCGTGAGACGTACTTTGACAAAGTATGTAAAGCACTGCAGGAATTACTCATGCATGTCTTCATCTGAAGCTTCAACAAGAGACGGAGGAGGAGGAGGAGCACCGGAGTGGCCTCAAATCATAAAATAATGAAAGGGAATCAATATTTCAGGGTTGTCTTTGAGTTGGTGATGCACAGTGCAGTGAAAAAGCTTTGAGTCATCCTTTGTTTCTTTCTGTCCCTCTTTCAAGAAACCAGAGTTGGTTTATGAAAGTCCATTCATGAGTTTTAATGGTTCTTTGCATATTTTCACCAGAGTTATGTCGACTCATAAAAGACAACAAAGGAAAGAGTTTATTATGAATTTAACAGGGATGTCATATTATCAGCCTGCCATCACTGGCAAAAAAATGAAAAACAGGAAATAATGTATCTGTTTTTACTCTTTTAATAACACAACTTTTACATAGCATGCACATATTATACATCAAACTCTTCAGCTACTTCTCTCACTCAAAATGTCAAAAAAATGGCAGATCTGAGGTATAGATTTTGAGATATTTTGCTTTGTTTGACAAAAATGGCCTGGCTTAAATTGAATTAGGTGTCATACTTTGCATAGATAATGTTTAATGATTAAATGTGCATGATAGCCACCTAAAATGATTTAGTTTGCATATATTAGTATCAGTTTATATTGGTAATGGAAATTAGGAGGTAGACTATGTTGGTATATCGGAAATTAGCAAAAAGCTGATGTCAAACGTCCCTAAAATGTAATCTTTAGCCTGTCAAAACATACAGTTTGATTAATTGCATGTTAAATTGATTAATCTGCTAATTAAAACAGAATTTTAATACCAACAAGGTGGTTCTAGAAAAGCTTTTGGTTAAAACCTGACACACAGTCGATGATCAACAGTAGGATGATGCATGTCCCAGTTTTTGTTTCAAGTCTTTGCTGGATTTGATTCAGACATAACTGTTTCTGTTATTTGACCTCTGATTGTCTATTTTCTTAGATGTTTAGCACAAACTCCACATTATGCAAGCTCAGATACAAAGAATAAGCTGAAATTTTAGCAATTATTCTAAATGTTTGACAGAAAAATAAACAATAATTCATCCAAGTCAGCCTTTGTGCCCCTAAAAGTTGACGATGTGATGGCAGCAAAGACTGAAGTGAGGCTAGACTCCTCTCTTCTCTGCTGCACAGCCACATACTGTCAGTCACATCTGTGAGCTGTCAGACCATGAATGTGCATACATCTGAGGGGGGTGAGGGGTGTATTAGGCATGCTGATCCTTCACACTCCTCTTGTCAAACTCAACATTAAAATGAAAGTCAGTGGTGAGTGTTCTGAATGTGTGAGTGTGATGTATGTCTTTGTGTGTGTGTGAATTTGGGCATTTGAGGCAGAAGACAAGTAGGGTCAAAGGAGCCGTGCCTAATCCTGTGGGATGTGATGGTATCTTACAGTGAATGGTGATGGGATGTAGAGATGTGCTCGGTGGTGCGTGGATCACAAAAACTTCCTAACTGACAGAACAGACTCCCAGGAGGCCAGTGTCAAAACTGGTGGATGAAAAAAAAAACAAATGGAAAATGGTAAACTGCCAGAAAAATAAAGGGCACAATGCATCATAACTATAAAACATTAGATAAAAATAGAATGTGTCACTTCTAATTATTATGAGATTTGTGTTCTCTTTGCTCTAAATCAATAAGATGTGTTTCATCCTTTTTTTAAAAATGTTAAAGAAAAACCTAAAAATTAAAATACATTTTGATTTTTAGTTAGGTGACGTTAAATGTGACTGAATGAGTCACAGCAATTCCTACATAGTTTGTATTAAATAACTGTTTATATTTTAAATCATTCTAAACTTGTGCACTCAACCAAAAATTAAAATAAATGTGTACAACATATCCTTTGACATGTAACTGTGTTAGCCTGACCGGTAGGTGGCGCAGTTGCTCAGTTTTAAAGCCTGACATCTTTGACCCGGAAGAGGTTTTCTGGCCCTTTAACCAGACCGGAAGTGAAGCTGACTGCTTGCTACCATGACGCTTGATGTAAAAACCAGAGCAAAACGATACGAGAAACTGGACTTTCTCGGAGAGGGTCAGGTAGGCAGAAAATATTTCAATTTTTTTCGATATTTGCTCTTCGTTTTGTTCGCATTTATTATTTTGTTTAGTTATTTAACGCTTTCGATAACTTGAAAACAAGCTTTAGCTGGTTGCTAATGTCAACAAAGCCTCAGCAGCTTCGTTGTGATCATGTGTATTCACACCTAGCTGCGATTCATATAAACAAAAAACACATTCAGCGCGTTGTATGCTCTACTTTATTAATCTTTCTTTCCTGTCTTCAGTTTGCCACAGTCTACAAAGCCAGAGACAAACGGACAGACACAATAGTTGCCATCAAAAAGGTACAAAAAAGTTCATTTTTATGCTTTAATCTGATTTGAGCACTGTGGTGTTCAGCGTTAAACTTGTTTCTCTGCTTGTTTTCAGATAAAAGTTGGTCACAAAACTGAAGCTAAAGATGGTAAATCACAACCACACCTGTGCTCCCTATATATCAAACACACATTATATCTTATTGCAAACTAATTTTCTTTTCTTGCAGGTGTAAATCGGACTGCTCTCAGGGAAATCAAACTGCTGCAGGAGCTGCATCATCCAAACATCATTGGGGTACTCAAACTATGTTCATGCATTTGTGTCATCTACAGTTCCAGTAAAAGACTGGGAAAAATCTACCTAATTAGTTCATATGAGTAGATGTGTGTCTAAATTTTTGAGTGGCACTGTGTGTTTGATCAGACATCTTGGTATTTTCATGTTAATGTTTTGCTTTTAAATGCAGTGTTAGTTATTTAATGTGTTATGTGTTTTAGCTGTTGGATGCATTTGGACATAAATCAAACATTAGCCTGGTGTTTGATTATATGGAAACAGACCTGGAGGTGAGTTTCCTCTTGTTTTTGATTATATGCACAATTTGTTTAGTGAGAAACGAGAATGTGTGCTGCGTCTATAAAGATGATTAGTTAAAATGAAAAAGATCAAATATCTTTGCAAAAAGAGCAACTAAAATGCAAGTAAAATTATTTTTTCATGCTTCCATTCTCCTTTTTCCTTCTGTTTTTGCATGCAAGACTCCAGATGGACACACCACAGATGCATTAGATTTGACTGGAGCAATAAAAAGACAAAAGTGCTTTAAAAAAAATCAATATCACTCTTCTTGGCTCTCTAAATACATTTATTGCCATTAGCAGCTGGCAGGCAGCAGTTAGGGGAGACATGAATGAATTACGAGGCTAATCTTTTTCAATAATGCTGTAAAAATCTTTTAGATCAAACGTTTACTTTTGTCTGACTGAACCGATCAGCTACAGATGTTTCGTTTTACAAACATCTGGGTGTTTGTTAAAATAGTTGAAGTGAAACTGTTCGGTCTGATCTCAGTTATCTAAAGCTTCCTTGTGAGGATCAGAGATGCATGTTTTTTGTTGTTTTGCTTAGATTTTAGGTCTGTGTTTTATTTTTTCAGGTTATCATCAAAGACACGAGCCTAGTCTTGACTCCAGCCAACATTAAAGCCTACATCCTAATGACGTTACAAGGATTGGAGTACATGCACCAGCACTGGGTCCTACATAGGGTACGACTCTGTCGTATTCTGCAAATGCACGGAGGGGATTTATTATTTCTAACTTGCTTCTGTTTTCTCCTTTATACATTCAGGATTTGAAGCCCAACAATCTGCTGCTAGATGGTAACGGGGTGTTGAAGTTGGCTGATTTTGGTTTGGCCAAAGCTTTTGGAAGCCCCAACAGAATCTACACTCATCAAGTTGTTACCAGGTCAGAGCTGCTGTAACGACGATGATCATTTTGTTAGCTTTTATCTAATTTTACAAAATAGAATTTCTCACCTCTAAACTAAAGATCAAACATTTAAGTCTGTATGTTTTCTGTCATCTTTTGTTTAGGTGGTACCGCTCCCCTGAACTCCTGTTTGGTGCCAAGATGTATGGAGTGGGGGTTGACATGTGGGCTGTGGGCTGCATCTTGGCCGAGTTGTTACTTCGGGTATTTAAACGTCACTTCTCACAGTAACACCATGGTTTTATTTTAGGTCTGTCCTGATAGTTTCCTCTGCTGCAGATACCATTTCTCGCTGGAGATTCGGATCTCGACCAGCTGACCAAAATCTTTGAGGCCTTAGGAACACCCACAGAAGAAACATGGCCTGTTGGTATCAGTTTTGCCAGTTTAGTGTCTTCATTTGAGTGAGATGTGGGGATTCTTCTAACCATTTCTTTGTCTCTCCAGGGATTGGCGAGTCTACCAGACTATGTGTCCTTTAAGATATTTCCTGGCACACCTCTGGAGCACATATTTAGTGCGGCTGGTGACGATTTACTTGAGCTCCTACAGGGCCTGTTTACCTTCAACCCTTTAACAAGAACCACAGCTACACAGGTACTTGTTTATTAACATGTTGGTTTTATTAAGAGAAATATTCTTAAAATCAAGTTTTTTACTCTAAATAACAGAATTTCTGATTGTAGTTTATTTTTTAGATGTGAAGTTAGTTTATATGTTATTTTAGGAACAGTTGTAATCATTTGAACATTTGCTTTCTAACAAAAGCGTTAAGTGTTAAATGAAAGAAAGAAAACATTATTATATGATTTGCTCAGTATTAAAATTTTTATTTAGGAGAAACTGATGTTTTGTCTTCATTAATAACTTTAAATTTGGGTTCTTAGCCAGAAATAACCCAAATAATCTTTAATAAAATACCACATGTACTTCTTTTATCTAGTTTGCTGGTAGTTTCTTATGTTGTCTCCTGTTTTCAGGGCATTTTGCTTTCAGTTTACTAGATAAACTTGGTTTTGTTTGAGAAATGCAAATGAGACGGTTTTCATATTTTTTCATCATAACAGGAATTTCATCGTTTTATCTTTTATACAGATTTTTTTTTTAAATGTAGGACGTATAAAATATATTTTGGCTAGCTTGTTTCCTGGAATATCTGCAATAACCTGCTCTCTGCAGGCTTTAGACCAGGGGTCTGCAACCTGCAGCTCTGGAACCATGCGTGGCTCTTTGTACCTTCAACATTGATTCCGAATAACTTTGCTTAAACGTGATAGAAAAATAAATCATGTTTTTTTATATATATATACATATAAATCTACAAATAAATGCAGGTTCAAGCTGCTTTTCAGGGTTTTAATGTAGTAATTGCGATTTCCACAACTAAATGACACTAAAAGTACCGTAACATTTTCCACAAATATCAAAATCCCATTCGGAAAAAAATATTCCTAATCTTTTTGCAAACGTTTTATAAGAGCATCTCTAACCCTATCTCAAGTGCACTAATGACAGAAGTAACTAAATGTGTTCTAGTATGTCACACAATTCCACGTAAGAATACTTTAATTTGTTATTGTTGTTGTTTTCTTTATTCTTCAGGCTCTAAAGATGAAATACTTCAGTAATCGGCCGGGTCCAACACCTGGTCCCCAACTCCCCCAACCAAACTGCTCGGCCGAGGCTTTGAGGGAGAAGGAAACGGCTGGACTCAAGAGGAAAATAGAAGGCTTAGAAACAAGTAATCAAACCTTCCCAGCCTTTACATTTAACTTGAATTCAATAAAAACTCAAGAACACTTTGTTTTTATATCAATAACAAACTAAATCTAGTCGGGATTATCTTGGTAAACTTGTTTATACGGTTTGAGCAGCCAGAACAGGAAGTGAGGTTTGAATCCCCATCAGAAGCAGATCTCAGGAGCATGTTGTGAATCTTTATCCTAATAAACTGTTCTCCTGGTTTGCTTCTGGAGTCATAAATCTACACTGAACCTAGCAATTCAGTGGGTGTTGGCTGCTTTTAACACTCAAGTTAGAAATTCAGATTATACTTGGGCAGAGCATGCTGGGTGGTGGGAATGTGTGTTTGAGTAAAGTAGAGCCTGTTGGTGGGAGGTTCAAAGCTTTTGCAGCTCCTCCTTTGGTTTGTGGGTTTGACTGTTCTGTCCTACAGGATCATAGAAAGCTCTACATGAGAATTACCGTGGATAGTTTTTGTGTTACTTGTGTTTGTTTTGTGCATTTAAAAACAGACTTTTAGTTACTGTAGTCTTTTAAAACTTATTTTCAGCACCTTTGTGCTTTTTTTTCCAGCTGTAATGAAGAAAAAACTAGTTTTCTGACGTGATGGAGGACCGAAGAAAACGACTCCATCCAAGATGCAGGAGTGACCACTGGAATAAAAGAAAGGTCCAGATCCAACGAAGGCTGGGCCCAGATGTGGCTGACTTTAGAACTTTGTAGAAGTAATCGTTATTTAGGGAATTTTCCCCGAGTTTAGCTCAGATTTCCAGTGTACCACTGTCAAGGAGCTTCTTCACCGATGCTTAAACTCTGGCAGCCAGCTGAAATATTTATATTTACGTCATTTAAGGAGGATAAAAACAACCAAACTATGAGTTGTCATCAAGATGTATTTTTTTTTACGTTATACCAATAAATGATGCGAATGTGAACATAGAATTTGTGTGTGTGCTTAAATTATAGCTGGTGGAAAACCATGTTTTCATTAGGTGTAACAGTCAGTCCACAGAATACAGTATCAACCGTATCTGCCTGGGTAGATACTGAGACATTAAGGTTTTGACAGTGACATGCAGCAGTGTGCCACTAAATGTTTTCTGCTCTGGTCATTCTCTGTGACATCACTGTGATTCAACACAATCTGACATGTCCTGATGCTCGGAGAGGAACTGTGCTGCTCTTTTTTTTATTTTATGTCAAACGGGATCAGATTAGAGAAAATACAGAAGGAGGGAGAGGCTAGCAATGGTGTTGCATGAGTATTTTGTGTTCAATTTGAAATGACGGCTGATAAACTTGCTGAGATCACTGATTTTAAGTTTACACAGGCTCGAACAGGAGTTCAAAAGATACTTAAAATTTTAGCAGATAAAAAATAACTAGTGATTTCTTCAAATACAGACTTTCCAGCGTGATTCATGTTTATAAAGGACCACAATGCACCTCTGAGTTTGAATGGTGGGTGGCTGAAGTGTCATATGACAGAAACTACAGTAGCAGCTTTCAGCACAAAGGACACGTCACAACGTTG
Organism: Aphyosemion australe; assembly: GCA_006937985.1. NCBI lineage: Eukaryota > Metazoa > Chordata > Actinopteri > Cyprinodontiformes > Nothobranchiidae > Aphyosemion > Aphyosemion australe. The sequence continues at coordinate 2,009,339 of SSNS01000040.1, forward strand.
CTTCGTAAAGCTTCAGATGACTGAAAAAGGACCTTTGAAGAAATGAAACTTGTTAATAAGCGTGAAGATTTTCATGATTAACCAACAAGGAACAGATTTCATTTATTTGCATATGACAAAATAACAAATGATTCATGTCATCGTGCCAAATTGGTGATGTTATCTGATGACTTAGGATTCTGTAGAACAGCCTGTGATGTACTTATCAGACTCACTTTGAACTGAAGATGCTTTTATTTTGAAAACTCTGAGTGCACCACACTGGGACATCCTGGTCTCTGTCAGGGGAATCCAAAACCCTCTTAGGAGAAGCTGATTTTTATTAACCACACACATCTGGGGAGGGATCTTCCAAGACTCTCTGGTATTCACCCTCATGTGGTCGGGAACTTCTCACACCTGCTAAAAAGGCAGTGAATACTGTCTCTGATAGTAAGGCCCTTTTTCTGCCAGACCAAACAATGGGAGCTTCTCTTCACCAAGGCCAGACTAATGTGGAAAATGACTTAATTACGTGAACTTGTTGAACTCTGTAGAACTCATGAATAAAGGGCGGTTAGTAATAATACAGTAGTAATACACATCAGTACCATGTTTTTAAATTAGAGACTGTTGAGAGAGGCTAAGGGTAAATCACATATAGGCTTGCAGGTAAAAAATCAAAAGATTAAAAATCTGAAAAGAACTTTAGAATTAATTAAACAGAACACTTTAAAACAAGTTGGCAACAAAAAACAAAAAGTAATAAATTTATCCAAAGCCATGTGAAGTGATTTCAAAGCAGGGCTGTCCACTTTCAAGGTGAGGGCCAAAATCCATCCATCTATTTTCCTCCGCTTATCCGGGGTCTGGTCGCAGGGGCAGCAGTCTAAACAGAGAGGTCCAGACTTCCCTCTCCCCAGCTACTTGGGCCAGCCCCTCCGGGTGAATCCCAAGGTGTTCCCTAGCCAGCCGAGGAACATAGTCCCTCCAGTGTGTACTGGGTCTTCCCATAGGTCTCCTCCTGGTTGGATGTGCATGGAAAACCACCAGGGAGGCATCCAGGAGCCATCCTAACCAGATGCCCGAGCCTCCTCAACTGGCTCTTCTTGATGTGGAGGAGCAGCAGGTCTACTCTGAGCCCCTCCCGGATGACCGAGCTTCTCACCTTATCTCTAAGGGAGAACCCAGTCACCCTGTGGAGAAAACTCATTTTGGCCGCTTGTCTCTGTGATCTCGTCGTTTGGTCACTACCTAAAGCTTGTGACCATAGGTGAGGGTTGGAGCATAGCTCGACCAGTAAATCAAGAGCTTTTGCTTCCAGCTCAGCTCTCTTTTCACCACGACAGACCGGTCCAACGCCAGCATCACTGCAGGCGCAGCACCAATCCACCTATCATTGAGGGCCAAATTCTAATGTCTTTTTTAGTTTGTAAATACAAAAATTATATTATTGTGAATTTAGTTTTTATTTCTACAATTCAAAACATAATTCATTTAGGTAAAAAATCTATATGAAAATAGAAATTAATCTTTAACAACTGTGGAGATCAAATTGTACCACAATGGGGGCCGGAAAAAAAACACTTTGAGGGCCTCGAATGGCCCCCGCGCCATAACTTGGACATGCGTGAAATGGGACATAAAGGCCACATGAGAGCAAACAAAATATAACCTAAAACGCTACAAAAGTGCTTTAAAACACTTGAAAACCTCAGAATTGTGTGCTCAATGCTCTCAGAGATGTGCGGTGGGAGGAGAGAGGAAGAGGAGGAGACAGCGGTGGCCACAGCCTGGCAGGGAGCACGACGGACGGGGCTGGCTGCTTTGAGAACGGGACGCGCATTGTTCTTCGTGTTCCTGGGATTAATTATTACAAAAAAGACCAAATCAACTAAAAACATCCATCTAGTTTCCACACAGAAGCGGATTTGACTGATCTCGACCGGGCAGAATGTGTACCCCGTGCTGTGTCTCGCAGGTGAGGAACAATAGCTTCATCCGACTTGTTTGTGTTGATGTTCAGCGAGGCGTCAGCTGCGTTCAACACCAAATGTTATTGTTGTTATTATTTCCGCCTTGTTTACAGTTTATGCTCGTATTTGTTGCTGCTTGACGCCAGCTAATGTGTGCAGTTTTAAATGTGGTGGCGACATTCATTGGTAGCTACTGATGAACTGAGTCACTACAAGAAAATGATTAAAAACACAATCATATCTGATTAATGACTGAGTTTGTTGGAGAAAATAAAAACTCCTGAAAAGTTTAGAATTTTCCAGAATCAAAACATTTTAGTAATTTATTAGTAATCAAGTTAAAACTAACAAAACTGATTAAGCATCCCCTGGATTATTTGTGGTCACTGTCATATTTACTAGTATGTGTGGCTTTTATTTAATTCATTGCCTTTTTTCACAGATTTTTATTGACCACTAGTTTCTGCTGCTGAGTGCTGGAATTTAATTGCACATCCCTCAGATAAAGGGGGGCTCACTTCCATTTCCTGTTCTTTTCACAGACGGGCAATGACGGAAACATGGCAGGATTAGGAGAAAATGAAGGGCAAACAATCAGATCACTTGTTGGTAGCTGTGTGGAGAGTGTGCTAATCCCTGACACAGACAGCCCTGTTTATTTCTATACTTCTAATTAACTTTTTTTATATGGATTTAAGTGCCACGCTTAAGGTTTGGAGAGGCTGGAGTGGATGTGTGGTCTGGAAATGTCCTCTCTGGGTTGAAGGTGGAAATTAGAGGAGGGTGGGTGTTGTTTGGATTACGTTTAAAGTGAGAAGAAGGCATGGCGTGGGAGGAGATCATTTGTTATTTCTCTGTGGGAACAGAGATCAGTGCCATGCTACAGAGACAAAACAGCAAGTGGGTAGGCTTCAGCCCAGCGCCGACTGTTGCTCAAAGCTCTTTAAATGTTGGCTGTGATTTCAAGTGGGTGTCTGTCAGCAGCACGGCTCTGGGACAGGTGTCTATAGCTGAGCACACGAGTTTATAATCCCACCATTTTTTGGATTTCTCTTAGCTGCAGGAGTGAAATTATTAACGATCAGTTTACATGATGGTAGATATCCATGATTTTTAGCTTCCTGAATTGTAGCTTCCAAACTTTATTCTGTGTGCTTTGGGAAGTGAACCAGGCTCTTGATCTGGGGTAAACAGAGCCTGATGTCTGTATCTGGGATTGTCTTATATTTGGATGTTAATCCCGCCCTTGTTTGATGTTTCCTCTTTTGTCTATGAGGAACTGTTTGATTGCTAGCCTCAGCTTTGGTCTGACTCTTTACAGTACCTCAGTTCTCCTTTTGTTCATGTATTTTCACTCCCGTGCACCAAAGTTTCCTTGCAGCCAGGGGCCGTATTTGCCGAGAGGAAAGCAAAGACCCTCTTTGTGTTTAGGAAACAAAGCAGTGATACATTTTTGCTGTGTGTATACAGCTGCCTGGTTATAGAGACAATAGCAGAGCTGCCACTCGCAGCATGCTAAGAAATGGAGAAGGTCTAAATTATGTGACTACGGAGATCCTAAACTTTTAAAAATGTTTTTCTTGGCTGTTTTTTCTGACTTCAAGGAGACGTATTGTTATGGTTGAGCTAAGAGGGTGTGTCTGCAGTTTCATTTCAGTCTTTGATCTTTCCTAGTTCAGTGTGATGAACGTTTTATGTCCTAAAGCTTCAGTCGTTAAATGAATTCATACAGGTTTGATAAAGTAGTTTGATAAAGGAGAGGGTGCAGTAATTGTACGGCACACGTTTGTTGTTTTGCTGCACCGTGTTAGTCACGTTTTGACAGTGGTCATGCCGTCTGAGTCATGTCTGATCTCATCTTCTTTTTTTTTTTTACTGGAAAACATTTGCAGTCGAGTGTCTTTCGTTTTTCAAGGAAGCTCTATGTTCGGGCATGCTGACCCTTTTGGAAGGAAAAGTCCCTTAACTGGTTCTGACCTGATTCTTATTTGCTAGAGTAGTGACCTATTTTTGTGATAGCCCTGTTTGCATTGTGAAAGCAGTTGCATTTCCTGCAGCCATAGTCTGTCCCATGCGTTTGCAAAACAAGACAATTATCAGTCACAGATCTTTTGGTTTGTTGTACGTATAGCCGTGGCTGTTGGAGATGTTTTTTTGTTTTTTGTGCAGATTCTTTTAGCTGCAACCTTTGTGCTTGGATTGGCTTCACTTTTACCACTAGAACAGATAACAGGAAGCATTAGAGGGTGTATGGTAAATGTGCAAAGGAAAACCTTACAGAACTAAAAAAAAAAAAAAGACAACAAAAAAGGCCAATTAGTGGAATAAAGGTGACGATAACAAGCCTGTAAGAAAATAATGAGATGGAAGCGGACGTAAGTTTGAGATAAAGAGTGTAAAGCAGTGCTTCAGGCTTTGGTATGTGGAGGATGGGCGAATGTGGCCTTGACATACCTCCAGATTAGAAATGGTTGTGTTAGCCACGATGCTATGAGCAGTAGCAATGCTGGTGGGAGGCCGTTGATATTTAAGTTGGGGCTTGAGTTGCAGACACGCCAACCACCTGTCATTGTGCTGGTGGGACACACTGGCAGTGACGGAGGGGGTGGATGACCTATCAAGTGGGTAGGGTCAGCGTGGGTTACCATGGATACGCCTTCTGTAACTGTGTGTGATGGAATTCCTGAAGGCATTCCCCCTCCCGGACCCCCACCTCTTGTGTCGCTTCTCCACAGTTTGCCGTTGGGCCCCCTCGCTGTGTGCAATCTGCTGGTGAAACAACCCCTAACTAATGGAATCTAAACGCCACCTCAACTTAAATTGTTCTGTTTGTTTCCTGCCCACACGTAGCATTTGGTGGTTGATTAATCGCCCATTGTGAGAGATGTGCAGGTGCGGCAAAGTTAAAGTCTTATTAGTCATTATCACACACTGGTGAATGACATCTCCATATTTGACCCATCCCCGTGGGGAGCGGGGAGCTGCAGCAGCAGTGGCTGAGCTTGGGAACTATTTGGTGGTTTAACCCCCCAATTCAACTCCTTAATGCTGAGTGTCTAGCGGGGAGGCATTGGGTCCCATTTTTAAAGTCTTTGGTGGATTTGAACCCACGACTTCCCAGTTTCAGGGCAGACACTCATACCACTAGGCCACTGAGAAGGTAACAAAGACAAAGGAAACAGCTTTTTTCGTTCATTTGGGTCTTCGTGCTTAAAATCAGGATTAAAGTTGATGGTGTTCAATCAAAAAATGTACTTTTGGTCTTGGACCTTTTTGTTTAAGGCACCTTCTAGTTATCTTGATCAATCAACCTTGAAAGAATCAAGATCTTGCTGAACGAACGGTTACCCGGGCTTCCCACTGGATGCATAATTGTTATTTAGCGTCTGCAAAGCATAATATGCAGCTGATAGCCACCTCGTTATTGTCAATACGTTTGTTTCCACCAAGCATAGAGCTGCACGTATTAGACACATCCCAGAAGCGTATCGTCATAGTGTGCTGCAAAATTTACTCTTCGGGTCTATTTTCATATGCTGCGCTTCCAGAACGCGTCAAGCTCAGCAGTTCAGATCGGACCAGCATCTGGTAACTTTCAAAATAAAAGACGTGCTAGTAAATAAAAGAAGAAAAAACGTCATTACCTGTGACACTTCCATGCTGTAGGTAAAAAGAACCGAAAATAAACCAAAGACCTTTTAGAGACATGCTGCCTTCTTTCTCGTTGCTTGTTATCACGTGAACTGGCGAAATCACACGTGATCTTGCAATTATTCTGTGATCTTGGCGGACCAGCTGTGTGGAAAGTATCCACAGCCTGAAATGCTCACAGTGAGAAGGGACGCATCGCTGAAGTTGAGCGGAAAATGCGTCTATTACGTTACGCATCCGGTGGAATGTGTGGGTATGTCAACTCAGGTTTATCTTTGTGCATACCCATGTAGAAATGTGTTTCACATGGCCAGAGAATCTTAGATTCTCTCCTACTATTCGGAGATCCTCCTTTTTTTCTTCCTTATCTCACATTAGACATGAAGCAGTGACACACGTGTGGTGTTTTTATGAGGATGTGCATGAGGTCTGTAACAGAGCTAAACAAGGCAACACAACTGCTACTGTCAAAGCAGGAAGAAGAGATGACCAAAATAAAAAGACTCATAAATGACTTTAAATTTGTAAATGAAAGTTGGCTAAATCAGGCAGAACAGAAGAGATGTGAACCGTCTGTGTTGTTGATCTTTTTCATCTCGTTTCTAAATAAGCTCATGGATGGAAGTGGGAGGAATTGTGTGTCAAGGACAGAGCAGGGTTGAGAAGGTTGAGTCCTTTCATTTACATAGACGTTGGCTCACTGATGCATGATCCAAAAGTGGTATTTATCTGATTTGTTACTTTGGGTTTTATAGTTTGCCCAATGGCAGTTTTTATAAACCTGTGTAAGAGTTATATTGGTTCTGAGAGCTGCTTTCTTGTTTCAGTGAAAAAGCAACAAATATGCTTTAACTTCTACAGAAACTTGAAAAGTATATAATTAGACAAGTTTGATTGCTTGGAGAAACCTCTGGGCAGAGCAAACAGGGAGGCACAATATTGCATTTTTTGATGAAAACCATGTGCTTGTGAGTTTTAATGTTACGTTGTTAGAGGTGCACATTAGCGTCATGGGCTGCAGACTGGGTGCAGCGGTGTGTCGGTATGCAGAAAAGTTAAGTTCACACCAGAAAGTCTCTGACTCGGGTTAGCAGGGTGTGGCTGTGAATGCAACTGTCAATTGCTTGATCCAAAGCTTAGTTAGCAACGTGTCAAACAAGGGATATTTTCTTTAGCCAAAACCAGTTTGTGCATGGGAATAGAGGTACAAGGTAAATATTCTGTCTAAATCCAGCACAGGCGCAGTTATAGTCCACAAGGTTTGGACTCTTACCAGAACAGAGTGTGTGTGTGTGAGAGAGAGAGAGTTAGGAAGTTAACACACACAGGATGAGGTGACTCCAGAAATACCTTAGGTAATTATAGCACTTTGTGTTTCTTGAATTAAATACAGAACTTTTTGTTTACCCTGGCAGAAGCACGACTTCCTGACCAAAATAATAACGGTGCTCGTCAGTCGTCTGCTCTTTGTAACGGCCTGATTCAGATTTTTGCAATAACAATTTGCCATTGTTCACTTTCTATTCTTGCCAAATTGTTGCTGCTTTGGAGAAGTGAAAGCTGAATGTCAGAAATTAAACGGAAAGTTCTTTTATCCTTTTGCTTTCTTCACTAATTTTTGTGCTGCTTCTCTCATTTTTAACCCTCAAACAGTTTTGTTGTGACCAAAATTTATTTGTTACTCAAATAATTGTTTACTTCTTTAAAATCTGGCTCTGTTCCAACCAAACTCTCACTTAAATGCTAAAAGTTTTTATAAATGAATGTACAGGACTGACGTTTCTCATCTCTGTTTGTTTTTTCTCTCCTCCATCTTTGTTTGTGTCCAGCTGGCTTGCTGCTGCGGCTCAGCGGCCTGCTCGTGTTGCTGTAACTGCTGCCCCAAGATCAAACAGTCCACATCAACCAGAGTCATGTACTCCGTGTATTTCTTGTTTGTCACCGTCATCTGTGCCGTCATGATGTCTCCCACCGTGGAGCAGGCAATGAAAGACAACGTGAGTACCAGAAGTGGAATTTATTTTTCAATCACAACTCTCATGCTATATATACACACACACACACAACATGCTCAAAGATGCTAAAGGAGAAATTCAGGACGATGGCGCGCCCATCTGCAGAGCTTGCAGAAGAAGGTGGCGACACCCCCGACTTGTTTCATCACCTCTGAGATCATCATGCAGACAAATAAGCTACAACCGAGTCAGATTCCATTATTGACTAAAGGACCACGTTTCTCTTGTATTCTCTATAACTGGGTAGGCAATCCTGGTTTTCAAGCTCTGCAGAAGCCTGTTAATCACCTACTGATTAAAATCAGGTGTGTTGGAATGGGGAAACAACTAAAACATGCTGCATAGTGGCACTGGAGGACCAGGATTGCCTACCCCTGATCTATAACAAGCCAGTACGGCAAGCCATTTTAACATTTAATCAATGACACCTCTTTATAATTACTATTTAACATATAATTTATCCTTGTCCAAATAATATTCTTAACAGTGAAAAATGAAAATAAAGATATCAACAAGTAGAAATTATATTTAATGTCAGCTGCACTAGTAGGAATTTAGCATCTTGTTTCATTAGGTGTCTCCATCCTTCAGTGTTGACTTACATCATGCTCTTAGCTATAGTTAAACCTTTTTTTGTCTTTTTATAGAAATTGAAAACAGGCTAATAAGCAAATGTAAATAAGAGTATTATAAAAGATTTAATTTAAAAATTACAGATTACTTTGATTTTACAATTTTGTTTTTCTGAAAAGCAGCAATAAATATCTTCTGGAATTCACAACCTTTATATAATGTGTTTGTGTGATTTGTGTGTGTGTTAATAATCAATTCATGTAAAATAATTGCGTTAACCTTGAAACCATGATTATTTATCAGATTATAATCCTACCACCAAAATTTCGAATCATCGCAACCCTAATCCAGGCTCAAAATAGCCTTTGATTGCTCCACACATAACTCATCAAGACACACACACACAGACACACACACACACACTTACGACACTGAGCACAGTGGGAAGTCCTAGCTAAGAGAGCAACCATTGTGTGTTTGAGAGTGCCGTTTTTTTCTCTCTTGAAGAGATTTACAGCAGTCTGAAACAGCCGGACCCCTTTTCTCTTTAATCACAACTCCATGGACATGCTAATATGCTCCCTAAACATGAGACAAAAGCCCCAAAATGAGCCTTTTGCTTTATGTTGTGATCTGACTGAACTTTGCTACACACTCGAGTGAGGACGACTCAGTCGGACCCACCAGAACTACTCTGCTGTATGTTACTAAACACAAGCTAAACCATGCAAGTACAAAAATGTAGTTTTAATACATTTTTTAACCTTGAGTCACATCCTTGCAACAGATATTCAGGCTTCCATTAATTGGTTATCACATTCAGCAGGCGTTCCTCCTCTGGCTCCCAGCCACCGCTGCAGTTTTCTGTTGAAGGCCACAGCACGGTTCTTATTTACATGACTCAGTCTAGTTCTGCCTCTTTTCTTGTAATTCAGTTCAATGTTTGTTCAAAGTAGGTTTTGGAGCCTAATTTTTAAAAGGAAATCCCGGTCTTTCTCCACTGTCTATTCTGCCTCTCGTCCCTCTTCACTTTTCTCTGACTTGGTGAAAAAAGCCGTTTAATTCATTCATCTGGGGTCTTTGTTTGTATACACTGACAGTCGGTTGTAAGGCCCCTCTAACAGGCTGTTGAGAAGGAAAGATGAATGAGGGCGCCATGGAGAGAGCGGACATTTGTTGTTGCTGCCTGTTCTCTCTTTTTGGTCCTTTACAGGCGTGACACAAATAATGGACCCTATTGGGCCCTTTCACAGAGGCCACGCACTATACAAACATGAGCAGAGGTGGGTTTCCTTTGGCTGCCACGATGATCTAATCGGAGTATTTTTGGTCTATGTTTTTGCAATTCAGATCCCCTTCTACAGCGAGCTGTGTGAGAAGATGAATGCAGGTGAAAACTGCAAAACTCTGGTTGGATACTCGGCTGTCTACAAGATGTGCTTCGGAATGGCCTGCTTCTTCTTTTTGCTTTCCATGTTCACCTTAAGAATCAACAACAGCACCGGCTGCAGGGCAGCCATACACAACGGGTAGAAAATTAAAATTGTTTAGTCACCATTAGACTTTAAAGCGACTTCTCTGACAGCTTTATGCTAACTCGACAGATGGTTTCTGAATAGGTTACTGCATAAGGATGTAAGAAAACATCGATGCATAGAAATATCACAATATTTTGTGTTATAATACTGAATCGATATTTGCAAGCAGTGTATCGATTTTTTTTAGAATATACATGCAAACATTTACTGTATTTCTTTTGACTGGTGCAATTCAAACTCCAACAGCTAGGTGGCAGCAGTTTTTACCACCTTCAACCTGACAGAACGAGATCTCACAATAACACTGGATGTGTCTTCGAAGCGTCTGACCTGAGTTTTCATTTAAAGCAGAAATCTGAAGTTTTTTCTCAGAGGGCACCACCTACAGGTGGAAAAAAAGTATTGCACCTTAAGCCCCTCCCCCTTCTTCTGTGATACAGCTGTAAGCAATGCCTCTCATTCGTAAACACGTACCTCTAGCAGGGCAACAGCGCTAAAACACGTTGTTTTACAGTTATTATTCTCACGTTCTGCTGTTTATTCATGTGTACGTATATATTTTAAAGACTTACTTGTCCATAAGAAATGCCTCCATCTCTGCATCTGTTCAACATCCGAGTTGAACGCTAAAAGTAGCTCCAAGGTAAATCCTTTGCTGGGCTTTTCTTTACTTTTGTCTGTCTTGGTGGAAATTATGTTTTTGTGGCTGTGAAGACCCCATTGTTCTTCGTGTTTTGCAGCTTTGTAAATGGCTTGAAAACGCCACTCAGGCTAGGTACTTACGCAAACGCGCTCCCTTGTGATTAGGGCTGGGCGATAAATCGGAAATTTATCGCTATCGAAATTTCTGACTCTAACCAATGTAATTTTTCCCATGTCAATAAATTCGGTAATAATGAAAAGATGTGTGCAGGTTGGCAACGTTCATGTCCCTTTAAGAAGCTGTACCACCCCATTTAGTAGACAACTTTTGTTTTTGCGCATACATGTAGTTATCGTGCATTTATCGTTATCGAGGTGAACGCCTCAATATTCCGTGATATTGATTTTAGGCCATATCGCCCAGCCCTACTTGTGATTGGCATCTCTATGTAAGCAGATGTGCAACGCTATTGGCTAATGCTGAGCAGCGGTCAAGTAAAATTGCATGGGGCTCTATGTGACGGGGCGGGTTTAGCAAAAGAAAATTGATGTATTGCCTACATTATCACAATCGTACACAATTCCTGAACACTCTGGATTTCTGCTTTAAATTAAATATTAAAAATTGCAAATATGTTTAGGTTTTCCATCCATCCATCCACTATGTTTTAGTTTTAATATCACAATATATTGTATTGTCTCCGCTGTATTGTTATTTATATCCTATCACCAGATTCTTGACAATACACACCCCTATTACTGAGCATAAGTTTAAGTAATACAAGATTTTTCCATGTCTCCTTTCTTAAATGTTAGTTTCTGGCTGCTGAAGTTTTTCCTTCTGGCTGGCTGCTGCACTGGAGCCTTTTTTCTCCCACAAGAGGAAACGTTTTTGGAAGGTAAAAACAGGAATTTGATTCTGATTTCTACACTCAGCTTCGAGTGAAGTCAAAAGCATGTCTAAGTTTAAAGGCTGGTATTATAATTTCAACATTTGCATCCCTTGTGTTGATTTAATGCCACAGTCTGGCGCTACATCGGAGCCGGCGGTGGATTCATTTTCCTGTTGATCCAGCTCATGCTGTTGGTGGAGTTTGCTCACAGATGGAACACAAACTGGTGAGTTTGGGTTATTCGGGGTCCTAAATAAGATCAGTGCTGTGTTTTTTGTTTGACGGTGAGAATCTCAAAGGGTGGAAAGCCTTCTGTGGGAAATCTTGGAAAACAGGCGAGGAAGTCAGGCAGCTTTGTAGTTTTTTTTGCTCTGGATGCGTGTGATTCAAGAGTTTCCTCTCTAGCGTTGACACTACTATGTTTCCAGGATGTTAACTGGTTCGTTAGCTTGTACTGTAAAATTTGAGCCTCTCCATGTGGGCTAGTATGTCTCAGTCCCAGTGCAGTACATTTATGTGAAAGCCCTTAAATATCTGTAAATCTGTCGTTTCTTTTTCAGAGGAACTTATCAAGCGTTGCTCTCTCTTTGAATTTTTTTAGGCCAAAATTTTCTGGGTCACTTATTTTAAGTTTTCACCCCAGTTGATTTATCTTCTGCTCATTTAGTTGCTCCCTAGTTCATGTGGTGTTTTTCCTTTCTTTTTTGTTTGTTTTCTCTTGTCCCGCCTGCAGGAGTTCAGGAGTGGAGTACAACCGCCTCTGGTACGCAGCGTTGGCCTTGGTGACTCTGGTTCTGTTCAGTGTTGCAGTGGGAGCTGTGGTTTTTATGGGTGTGTACTACACACACCCCGAGGCCTGCTTACTTAACAAGATTTTCCTGGGCATCAATGGCAGCCTCTGCCTCATCGTCTCCCTGCTCGCCATCTCCCCCTTCATTCAGAAATGTAAGAATCCAAAATCTTCATTTCTTTTGTCTAATTTGATTATATTTTCATACGTTTTATTGAGGTAATGTTTAGTCTTTTAAATATAAGATAAATTAACCAACTGAAATATATTTGACAAAACTTTAATATGATGCCAATTGAAGAAGCTCAGAAACTTGTGTTTACTTTGCAGTGCAGCCCAAGTCAGGTCTGTTGCAGCCAGGAGTCATCAGTGTGTATGTCATGTACCTCACCTTCTCTGCCTTCTCCAGCAAACCCAAAGAAAGTGAGTGAAAACAAATAAATGACTTGTACTTCCTGATTCAGGTGCATCTGAGCTACTAGAGACCGCTGCAAATGTATGGATTAAATGAGTGTTCAACACCTTTAAAAATATATTGTTTAATAAATATTACTGTATTGTAATTGGGGGCAGAAGTGTATTGTGTCAAATGAGCCTTAACTGCTCACATATCTTTAATAAATCTGATTAAAGGCTTTGTATGGAGATATATTGGCCACCGACCAGAGACACAACTATTAATGACCTTAGTTAGATATAAACTTAGCATTTACACTTTGTTCTATAGTGACACACTTCTGTGCTTGCTACCAGGTATGATGATTGAAGTGGAATTATAATTGTTGTGGGAAAAAATGTTCTGTTGTTTCAGTTTTCTGATGTATTTTGGTCAAAGAATATGATGTTTCAAGCAGCTCTGACGTCCCTCCTCTCAGGCCCGTGTGATGCTGGATCAGGCCTTCTTCTTTCCTCCGAGCTGGTTCAGCATTTGACTTCTTTTCCCACTCTCCCAGTTCGTTAAAATCTTCTGACCGACAAAGAAACGAGCCGTAAAGACCACCTCGTTGCAATCAACGTAAACTCTTTATTTCACTCAATCATCCTTTATTGTAACCCGATGTACAGTCGGGGAGATTCCGACCATCTCCCATCGTATAATGGCGAATCTGAAGTTTCACAGAATACACACAGATTTGATCCCTTCTGCAGTCCCTGGGACCGCCTGGTACCTCCCAAGGTCATAATTCTGGTTTCCCGAGTAGCAGACATTTCTTATGGTATCTGGCTCCAGGAATGGAGCCATCTGGTCTAAACTTTCTCCTGTCTTATCTGTCCCTAGGTCAGAGAATCCTCACCTCCCTTTGCACACAGTTTTATGACCAGAAAAACAGACCTTCACATGAGATCAAAACCTTCCTGCTTTAGCTGGAACTCACAGCTTGATGTAAACATGCATAAATCAGGGTTAAATGCAGATCAATAAAGAGTACAAGAATCATACGTGTATCAATAAACCTGGAAAGAAAAGTGATTAACATATTATGGATTCTAAATTCTAAAATTTAAGGCACCGTAGGCAAAAAATATAATTCCACTTCAAAACCTAGGGCAAAACAGCTCATGAAAATGTAATATTGTGAATACTTTATTTTAGATTTTCTTGTTATTTGTTTTGTCATTTTAACACGTTCGCACATTTTTCCCCTTTAGTCATCGAGATAGACGGTGTGAACAAAACTGTGTGTGTGTTCCCTTTCAACTCTGGGAACGAAAGTGACAAGAAGATCGTCACCGTGATCGGAGCCGTCATCCTGTGCGCCTGCATCGTTTACTCCTGGTGAGACAGACACACGCACGAGCTAAATAAGAAATCGCTCCAAGTAAAGTCTAAACTTTCAGTCAGGCCTGCTTGAATGGTTTCAAATTACACTTTTTATTTTTCTGCTCAGTGCTTTTACGACCTATTGTGACGTGATTTTACACAACCCAGTGGTGTTCGTGCTAACCTACTTTTATAATTACTCTAATCTAAGTTGTTTATGCAGCTTTTTGAAAGTGTTGTTGCATGAAGACCTACTTAGTTTGATCGAAATGTTTATGAAATCACATCAGAATTAAATAACAGATGTGAAAATTTACAGCTGTTGGAAAATTTATTGGAAATCTGAACATTTTTACAACAAAATCTCCTTAAAAAAGAGTAAAAACACCATTAACATACACATATGGAGCGGCCTTCATAGATGCACACATTTAAAAGATAGCAGCAGACTTTCTGATCAGATAACCGTCTCTCAGGAAAATCATCCTCCTGAAAGAGATGAATCTGCTTAATTACATAGAAAAGATGCATGCTCTTTACTCTAACCCATTTAAACAAAACCCTTTCTTATCTCTCTCACGCAAATTATGCATTTCCACAATTTGGGGGTTATTATGAGTATTTTAGCTTATGGGAAAAACAGCCCTCCTAACAGCAGTTGCATTGAGGGCAAAGGGAAATACGTTGGTGACACAGACAGCTTAATTTGTTTTGTCTGGTACTCTGATTTGCCGTGCTGAGGCTGAGAGACTAGCGCTCTGGCTTTTAGCTTTTGTTCACATGTGTTTCCCATCAGCTGGAGGCATCCTGTCTCTTGCGGTTGTTCCCTGAAAAGGAGGAAATTAGAATCTGCAGCCATCTAAAACTGCAAATTATTGGGGGGGGGGGGGGGGGAGTGATGGAATTCTAACCTTTTACTCCCTTTATTTGTTTTTCCATCTCTGTTTCCATCTCTTTGTTCCCTCGCTGTAGCTTGACGTCCACCACCAAGCGAAGCTCTGCAGCGCTCCGAGTGTGCCGGAATAGTGAGCCAGAGACTGAGGTAAATGGTCAAATATTCAGCCCTCACAGGGTGTGTGTGAATAAACATGCAGACTTGTTAAAAACACTAACAGAAACCTCTGATCTAGACGTCTCTGTGAACCTGACCAGATGTTTTTTGCCTATCTATGTGCAGCTCTGAGTTTTACTGGGTGGTTTCTTTACTTTGCAGAGAGCTCGCTGCTGCTTCTGCTTCGGAGACGACACAGGTGAGAAAAATTGGACTACTTTTCTTTTATTATTTCTCCAAATTTACCCTCCCAACAGCCAGTCTGCATGCACGCTGTTGCTGCACGGTGCACGACTGAAAAGGGTGAGAAAACATTGGTCAGCAAACACAGATGATGTCACTGTTACTAGGTTAGTGTGACAGTAAAGCAGAGTCAGAGGGAAGCAGGAACGTGTTCACGCTGCCACCTGCTGGAGATGAGATGTACTTGTGCTTTGATTAAAAAAACAGCTTAAAATACTCCCATTTTGTCTCTTGTTCACAATCTAATGTTTTTTTTTTTCCAGAGGACTACGATGAGGAGAAAACCGGCTCGGGTCAGAACGTGTTGTATGACGAGCGTGAAGGAACCATCTACACTTATTCCTACTTCCATTTCGTCTTCTTCCTGGGCTCGCTTTACGTCATGATGACTGTCACCAACTGGTTTCAGTAAGTGAGACTTATAAAAGAGACAGGTGTAAGCTAACTAGGGCTGAAACGGTTCATTTTGCATGTGTAGATTTAACAAACGGGTTCTGATTTGAGAAAGAGCGTCTTTTATAGATGAAATAGGAAACAAGCGGTGTCACGTTTCTATGAGTAGTTGATAAATCAGCGAATCATTTGATGGAATACTGCTGCAAACCAAGATGATATGGGAAGGGGGAAAACTGAAAAATAAAATGCACTGCCAAGTTAACAAGCGGTAATATCTGAAATATTAGCTAAAATAAATTTTTATGCACATTTTCTGCAGTATATGTTTCTGTTTTCTTTCATTAGATTTATATTTTGCATGATTTTTGGGTTTTCTCTCAGCTCCTATACTGTAATAAATCTTAAGCCAGTTAAACTTAAAAATGAAAGTTCACCGGCTGCCTTAAAAACATGAGTCAATTCAACTTAACCAACCACTTTCTTTCAACTCTAAATGTCAAGTTGTACAAATAACATAAATAATAACAATGCATTGTTTGAAATTAATATTGTGAGTTGAAACAACAAACTATGTCAGATTAGCAATTCGAAAAACACATTTTCTCTTGTTTAATATACACACAATTCTACCTTATCTTAACTTACATATGTAAGTTAGAAGACTATGTACAGCCACATGGCAGGAAGAGGAGCAGGAAGCTAACAGCAACATCAAAAGATGCCAGCTAGCTAACTTGTGCCTCTCATACACTGCGTTACTGCAGGTAGCCAGTGAGAGTTGAACTCAAGAAGCTGACAACAGTAGTAGTAGTAGTACAAACCATAGATATCATATAAACACTAGATGCCTTAACTGGGAGTCGACAGCGTCCCTACACGGCGGCCATCTTACCTCGGACAGCTTACGTTCCGTTCTCAATGGTAGCAGATGGAAGGTGAGTGAACAACTTCAACAAAAACACACTTAACTCGATTAAAAATGAACGGATTTACAAGCCGGTTGCATTATTACAAACCTTATAGCACACAGGCATGATAGGACATACTTTAACATTTTTAAATAAACGGGCCAAATCCATCATATTTTACAGCCACATCTCTGGCGTTTATAACAAACCAAACCGTTTGAAATTCGGTTGAAAATTGAGCAAGTTAGAGTTGTTTAAATAGTACATTCACCATTGACACCAATGTTACGAAAGGGGGCAGCTGTCCGAGGTAAGATGGCCGCTGCGTAGGGACGTTCGTCCAATCGACGAACAGCGCGGGTAAGGCATCTAGTGTTTATATGATATCTATGGTACAAACCACCACTTTAAGAAGAACAGTTGAACGGCACAGCGGTCCCATTCCTTCAACCGTCCTCCTCACTTACGGTGCCAACATGACAATAACAAATAACTCCACCTTTGCAACACTGAACAAAGAATAACTAAGAACAACACAACACACAACACTACATAACCCTCTACCCACAATAAACATACATAAACGCCCCCAAATAGAACAAAATTACTAAGAACATGACTACCCACAATGCACCTCACCCACTGCAGCTTTTGCAGTGGGCGGGGTCATTTTTAAATCTATAAATTGCAGTTTTAAGTTGACTGAATGAATGACAATATAACAATTTGTTGAAATAACACACACATTTTAGTTTTTGTCATCAAAACTGACAAAATTGAGTTTAACAATGAAAACTTAAAAGAGAGACTTGAGTGAAATAGTAAAAATAAATTGAAACAACTTTTTGAGGTTGTCATTTATTACAGTGTGACATACGGGACTCTCCTCTTGTCAGATTAATGAGTGCTGCTGCACGTCCGGTCGGCTCTAACTGTGTCTGTCCTGCAGTTACGATGACCATAAGATCGAGAAGCTGTTGGACGGCAGCTGGTCGGTGTTCTGGATCAAGATGGCCTCCTGCTGGGTCTGCCTCCTCCTCTACATGGTGACCCTCATCGCTCCGATGATCTGCCCAAAGCGCTTTGAGGCCTAACTCTTGACGGCCATATTGGGCTGTCGTACTGGGACCACCGTACTCCCCCTCCACCTTTAAACACAACCCTACACTACCCTCAAGAGTAAAAGAAAAAAGGGGAGGATTCGCTTTTCCTTTTGTTGTTACAGTCTTTGTTTTACAACGTTGAGCTGCCTTGAAGGTATTTTTGGTTCTTTTACTACCACTGACTGGAGTTCAGTTACAGTCAGAAGCTTCTTATTATTATTTTGATTTTCTCATTTTTCCTGTCTTTCATTTCTGTGAAGTCCAACAAAAAAGCTGTAGCAAATATTTGAGCCAAACTTTTGAGTTTTGGGACAAATTTATTTCAAGAGACGTCACTGAAGGAGTCGTATTTATTTAATTATAAATGGAAGGATTGTGGTGTAATTCCAATTACATTTGGCCCTTGCTCTGTTTAAAAAGAACTCTCAGGCTCGTGTTTGTTCTCTATATGTTAATGATTTGATATGTTTTGTAGATTTTCTATGCAACAGAATACGAGGGTCTTAATATTAGACGCCGGCTGTTGTGACGTTTCTTTTTAGGTAAAAGTAAAGTTTTATTATTGTCCGTGCTCCTTTTGAGCCTGATCTTTTCTTAGAAAGTTCATACATTTCCAGTCATGGTTGTGCAGGGCAGAACTTTTTAAATCATCCTGCCTTTTGTGAGACTGACTTCAGTGAAGTTCCACCTCTCTGGAAGAGCTCCACCATCATTTGCCAAAGGTAGACGACAGAGACGGGAAGTATTTAGACTCATCTGTTACAGAGAAACTTACAATTCAGAATGGGAGGTATTTACATGCATTTACTCACGCTTAAACCAACCCTTTGTTCTGTGTTATTAAAAAAATGCTTTGGATTTTTTGTTACTCGTGTGCTGGTTAGAAGAACCCAGCACGGTGGATTTTAGGTGATTTATTCAACACTGGATGTTGAGTTTACTGCCATATCAAGATCTCCATCTATATTATTTGTGTAGTATAGAACGTTATGTACATGCAGGTTAATTTTAATTTCTCATAATGATCTTCATTTCTAATTGAGTTCCTAACTTGTTTCACAGTAAAATAACTCGTGTACATTTTTGGCTGCAGCCTCCCAACCTGTGGATGTTTTAGTTTGTGTTTTTTGCTTTAAACCTGGTCAACGTGTCATCTCATGTCTGCATTTTAAATACATTTGAATGTAGAAATTTAAAGGTGCTTTTGAACTTAAAAAGTGGAAAATGATATATATATTAAGCCACTGTAGAAGTAGAAAACAAAACAACACATGTTGAGTTTGACCAAATGTTCTGATTGAAATACAAAGATGAAGGTGACGTGCTCTTCACGACTCATTCTGTCAATAAAGCATCCCTGAAACACAAAGTAGTGTCTGTCTTTATACTGTTGATGTATACAAAGGAAATTAGGACATTTAATTTAGCACAATATTGATGGTTTTATACCTTTTTTGTACAAATCATCTTTTTAAAAGCTGCATTTAAACTAAAGCGTGGATAAAACCTGATATTTCATGATTAAAAAGGGAAGACGCCAGTTACACTAAACCAGTTATTCTCTAGTGATCAGCTCCTCAAACACCTTAAATTCAACTCCACTTCCTCTTCATCCTCACGCTGTTCTTGACAGATCCTCGTAATCAGCAGGAATGGTGTCTGCAGAAGAAGAGAACTATCTTAGGATGACTACATCAGATCACTGCATTCATTGTTTGATGCTTGCATGCTCTCACCGTTGCAGCGATACTTCAGATTGGACCAGATGATGTTTTCCTGGGAGAAGCAGAACACACCCAGTCGCCCGCCTCTCATACTGGTGTCAATTATCACCCCCGTGTCCGCCACCAGCCTTGAGCCCTCGTAGAAGCGAGCCCTGTTTCACACATGATGCAAAACCGGTTGGGTCATGCAGTATTTATGTGTGTGTAGGCCAGTTTTGTGTATGTGTGTGTGTTGGATGTGTGTACTTTATGTATCCAACTTGTGGTCTGTGCTGGAGGAACCAGCGGTAGGACACCTTGTCCTTCCAGCCGACGTTCCTTGGATCTTTCCAGAGGAGACGCACCTGGTCGGTGGTGTTTCCTGTGTGCCAGAGGGAGTTCCTCATATACTCACCAGGACCTGTCTTTGACTTCACTACCTGTTGAAGAGGTGATCATCAGATCAAACGGGATGATGTGATGACAGCAAACACACTCACACACACCTTGAGTTGTATTCCCGGCTCAGCCACGGCTCTGAAGGGCGCAGCCTGCCAGTAGGTTTGTTCTGTCTGTTTCCACATCACCACGTAGAAGGAGGACGAGTCTTGGTAGCCGAAAATGAAGCCAGCATAATCATCGTCTGTCACTGTGTTGACGTGGAACGTTCCTTCAAAGTCGACACCGCTGAAGGCTTTATAGCCTGGACGAGACGAGAAGCAGCGACACGCATGGATGGAAAAGAGAAGATTTCATTTATTTGGTAACAGATGTGTCTTTTTACTCACCTACAGCAAGGCCAGGGTCAGAGTTCATGGTCTGGACTATCTCCATTCCCTAAATGGCAAAAAAAGAGATAATTTCTTTTAAAAAATTACTTCACAGGCAGTTTTATGAAAGGGAGGAGGAGTTTGAGGTTTACCTGGTTGAGCACCACCCAGTTGGGGTCGATCTGTGACTCCCCCTCTGGATCCAGCACTACGGTCTGATAGGCTCTGAAGTCGGTCAGCGTGACCTCAGCGTTCTCCGGGCAGTGGTCGATCATATCGATCACGTTGTCTTTGTCAAAGTCTCCTTCGCATGCGTCTCCAACTTTGTCCACTGAAATCCATGGATGCAGATTCGTGAACACAAAGGGAGCTCACTTTGTTTACGCACGATTCAAACAAAAAGTGATACAAACTGTCTGAGTCCTTTTGGTCTGGGTTGACCACCAGTCTGCAGTTGTCATCATTGTCTGGTATTCCGTCATTATCATCATCATCATCACATTCGTCTCCCTGTGGGAAAGCAAAACGAATCAACGACGAACGAGTGAGAAATTAGCCAAGAGAAAGAGATCCGACCATTCCGTCCTTATCGGTGTCCAGCTGAGAGGAGTTGATGACCATGGGACAGTTGTCCTTTGTGTTCTGGTGGCCATCACCATCACTGGCAAAGAAGACATGTTTAAAAAGCGGCCACATTTGATACAATCACACATGATGCAGGTTTACCTGTCGATGTTGTCATCACAGGTGTCTCCAACGAGGTCATCGTCTGAGTCCGACTACAGGCGGGTAAAAAAACAAAGTTACAGCTGAAGAAAAGTTCCTTTCTGGTTGTGTTTTGGTTTGGTACCTGGTTGGGGTTGGGCATGTCAGGACAGCTGTCGCAGGCGTCTCCAACTCCATCATTGTCTCTGTCCCGCTGGTCGGGATTTGGAACTCGCTGGCAGTTGTCAAGAAAGTTTTTCAGACCTGGAAACATAAATAAAATCCGTTTTGAAAAGAGTTGTTCAACCTCAGCCTACGGTGTAGTCTAGCATCAGCAGATGGCAGAGTTTATTTAAAGTGAAGGTGAAATAGTTTCCAGTGGCCATCAACGCCTGGCGGAGGCTCGCCATGGAAAAAAGCTTTAAGTGAGGAGACAGACATGAGCAAGTCCTCAGAAATCCGACCTCGGATTACTAAACAATCGGGATGCAGGAGCGGTGCCAAACAAAAACTACAAATGCAACATACATAAGGACACACACAGACAGTTTTCCACTGGAGCTCATCAGATTTTGCATTAAAAGGCCAACAGAGTCAGAAAAGTGTTGGAGTAAACATTTAAAAAGGGGACCTTTTAATACAATGTACTGATTGTTTTAATGGTGTCCTAAAGCCTAGTGGATTGAAAACAGATCCTCGACACACACAAAGAAAACGATGTTTAGAGCAGATAAAGCCCTGCCAGGCCAGTAAAAACAGGCTGGAAACTCTCTGACATTTTAATCACATGACTGCTTTCACATTGTGTTCCTCAAACTTAGCAGAACTGAAATTACTTGACCAGACATCTTCACTCAAGTAAGAGTGAATACTATCAGATTACCATCTCCATCCATGTCATCATCACATTCGTCCCCTAGACCGTCCTGGTCTGTGTCCCTCTGCGATGGATTTTCCGTGGTCCTACAGTTGTCGCAGGCGTCACCGTGGACATCCTTATCGCTGTTCCTCTGGTCGACGTTAGGAACCAGCCAGCAGTTATCCTGGGACCAGAGACAGAGCTCCATATAACAGACGTCTGTTTGTTGAATTAGTCAAAACGGAACCACCTACGTCTATGTTGATGATGCTGTCATTGTCTGCGTCGTCATCGCAGGCGTCCCCGCTTCCGTCACTGTCTGCGTCCTCTTGGCCAGAGTTTGGGACAAACACACAGTTGTCCTGAAGTTACAGAAATCACACACACACACGTGATGGTTTGGTTTTTAAAACACACTCATGGTGACTGTGAGAAGGAAGGAGATTCAGGAGTGTGAACCTTATTACAGGTGTTGTCTCTGCACTGGAGATTATTATCAGGATACGCGTCAATATCCGTGTCCTTCCCACAGACGTAACCATTACCAGCCCAACCGATGCCACACTGACACACACACACACACACACACACACACACACATGAGAGCATGTCACTGCTTGTGTCATTTTATACAATCCATTAAGAAATAATAACTACCACACAGCTGATGCTGCCATCTCGCTCCACAACGCACTCTCCGTTGATGTCACAGGGACTGGACTGACCATTGGGACAAAGACTGGTGCCATGGCAACCTCTCACCTGGTCACTTGTGAAGCCAGTCTTACACTCGCCGCAGCGGAAAGAGCCCTGGTGAGTGTCAGAGTCAGCTCTGTGCTTGTGAAAGCTTTTTTATGAAGACAATAATGTGGTTTCAGTAGTCTTACTATGGTGTTGTAGCAGTGAGAGTTGGCTGTGCAGCCTCCATTCTCAGGTGGGCTCAGACACTCGTCCAAATCATTACACACCTGGGAGGACAAGCAGACCCAGAACATGGACATTTATTGGTATTTTAGTCATTTGGAGCATTTAAATCAGGTGGTTATGTCATACCTGTTTGTTTGATTTAGCGTAAGACACACCAACACCGTTTATCTGTGGCCCGGTGTATCCCAGAGGGCATTTCTCACAGCGAAAACCAGGTGCAGTGTTCACACACCGGACACCAGGAAAACACGGGTTAAACTTGCACTAAAACAGAAAAATAAACAGAATCATCAGAACCTGACTGCTTTGCTTCATTCAAGTCTGAGATCCTTACCTCATCCACATCGTCACAGTGAACTCCATCTCCCGTGTATCCATCAGGGCAGGCGGCACATGTGAAGCCGCCCGACTCTGAACGGATACACATGTTTTCTCTGAAGCAGGTTCCTGGTGGGCACTGAGTCAGAGGCTGAGGCTGCAGGATCACCTGACCGGGACTCGGAGCTGGATCTGGGTTACTGGGACGTCCTTCAAGTCCTGTGGGTGCAAGTGTGACAAATAAAAACAATAAAAATGACTCTTTAGGGTAGAAAAGTAAGTGATATGGCCTTTTTACTGCTTACCACAGGCCAGGCACTCTGCAATGGTATTCCTCAGGAAAGTTGTTTCTTTAATCTGCATTCAAAAAAGGGCAAACTTTGTAACTGGACAGTTATTTGAGACAAATAAGAATATTCTGAATGATGATTTAAAAAAAAATTATCAAGATTTCATAATTTTAAAAAGCACTCCGACTGCAAACTGATCATTTCCTGTAAAGAGATCATGTTAGATTTTAAAGAGATTAATTTAGTAATAAATCAATTTATAAAGTCCCAAAGCTCAAATTAAACATAAAAGCATTTATTCTCTCCAGCTGAAGACAGTACACTCGCTGAAGAAAAAAATCTCTCAGCTGAAACAGAAAATGTTTCCTCTCACTCGGCACATTTTTAAATGGAGATGGAGGCTTTTTGGATGAATGCTAAAAAAAGAGAGAGCGATTCCTGTAGAATCTTGGTTACTGCCTGTATATCAGTGATTACCTAAAAAAGAAAAAAAATTGTATAAATAATTTTTGAATGATCATTTAAAAACTGCTGCAGTCATTCTGAACTCAAAGGTTCCATAAAGCCTTGAAATTAGACAACTAATAAAATTTACCAGGTTCTTTAAGTCCAAATTGACTTTTTTCACAATAAAAGCACTCATTCAAGAGAATGGAAATATTCCAAGTAGTTGTTAAAGGTGCATGAAGTAAGAATGACATCCTGTGGTCAAATGTGGGTACTGCAGTCCATGTATCAAAACAAAAGAGTCCGCTCTGATCAATGGTTGCCAGTTAAGCACCAGAAGAGTCTAGATGACAAACTCGAGTCATACACGGTAAGTTGATAAGTAGATAAATATATTTCACTGTAATATCAAGTTGTTGGTGATAAAAAAAAAGTAGCTTGAGATATTTTTAGAGTCGTTAGCATTGTTAGCGCAACATTAGCCTCTAGCCTTCTTTTCCCTGATATTAGAGTAAAACAAAAACATGTTGTCGCTTCTTAGGGGTACAAGAAATAACTTCTGGGTCGCTCCTGTTACTAGATAGCATTCTGTCCACAACACTGCTGCTCTTCGCCGGCTGGTGTTGAATTACAAATAATGGTGCAGTCTGTGTGTGTGTGTGTGTGTGTGTGTGTGCGTGCGTGTGTGTGTGTGTGTGTGTGTGCGTGCGTGCGTGCGTGCGTGCGTGCGTGCGTGCGTGCATGCGTGCGTGCGTGCGTGTGTGTGTGTGTGTGTGTGGACAGATTGTAAACAATGACTACGTCCTTTTGGTGGTCTTTTTGAAAGGAGAAAACCTGGCAACCACCCACTCAGCTATTTTGTGATTATATCACTGTAGAATTCATACTTATTGCACCTTATATCTGCCCCATGCTTATAAAGCATCACTGCCAGATTACTTGAGCAGAAGTTCTCATAAGCTCCAATTATTCTCTAAACTGTGATTCCTAAGGTAAATTTCATTTTAATAACAGTGGATGCATTGCCAGTTTTTCTTCCATGTCCTTCCTTCTCCATCCAGAAGTCACAATATGAATGTCAGACACAGAAATCTGGGTTATTAAGATCACCTGCTGGTTTAGCAGCTCCCTCATCTCAGTCAGCATGTTCTTCAGCTCCTGTGTGGTGGTCTGGTCTTGCACCCCACCGCCTCCCTGGATACCTGAGTGAAATCAGAATTAAATAATAAAATGCATGATACGACTACCTGAATCAGTGTGATGCCAGGCTGCAGCTCACCCAGCAGGTGCAGAGATTCAGCTGGTTCCACGCTGCAGTCCTGCAGAGTGGCCACGTTGTCTATGGTGTCCTCAATAACCAGCTTCAAGTCTGTCAGCTCATTCTTAAAGATGAATAAAAGATGAAGAACACAGTTAAAGCATGAGAGATTGTGTGTTAATGTCGAGGATGTTTTTATTCACCTGTCCACTCGACTGCAAGGTCCTCAGCACCACCTTGTTGGGGCCCGGCTGGAGAGACCCAAACGCAGCCGGCAGATCATTTAAAGTGTGAGCCAGTCTACAGTCAACGTAGATGTTGAGGCGAGGAGGGCCCCGCTGAAGGCCTCTGGCGTGGAGCATGACGTGGTGCTCTCGGCCATCTGCCAGAGCTGCGTGGTTGAAACTGGTGGTACCAAATCTGCCATCAGTCTTCTGGTATCGAAGAATCACTGAAAACAGGGGAGAATTTAAGTATTTGCCACAAACACCACATGGTGCGTTTGTGTGATGACACACCTTTGCTCAGTTTGGCTTGCACACTGAGCTCCAGGTACTTGTTGTTGTCTTTGGGGTTAATCACACTGAAGAGGGAGGTGGGGGCCTTGTTCTGGAGCCTAAAGGATGAGAGGAGGAATGCTTCATCCCGACCTTTGTTCTTCAAGCTTCCTTGGAGCAAGTCTGGCAGGCAGTCTGGAGACACCAGCAGGTCGTAGACTGAAACAGAAACAATTGTTGGAAAACTGCATTAAGGGACACATAAAAACTCATCTTCTGCATCCTTTTTGTGCTGCCATGTGGGTCTCTACTGCCTCTATAAACAGTTCAAACATGAAAAAACCCGTTCATATGTTTTCTGTCAAAGTTTGGTTTTAGGATTTGTGTGCCTTAAACAAGCCGTTTCAAAAATTCCCCATTTGTGACATCACAAACGGGGAATTAGCATGGTATAGAACCACCTCTCATGTGCGAAAAAGAGCTGCTGCTGGAGGAGCTCTGAGCCCGTCCCAGATATCAGAGCTTCTCAGCTTATAGCAGCCTGAGCAGGTGGAAGTGGGCGTGGCCAGATCAAGCTTGTTTTCTTAAAGTGACAGAGCCCTGAAACGGATCAGTCTGGAAGGTACTGAAACTGTCGAGAATAAAACTACGGAAGTCGCTTAATGTGAGAGGGATTTAGGGCAAAGAATGTGTTTTGTATAACTTAAGTTAAAAAAAAAGTCATAAAATGTCTCCTTTAATTTGCAGTGAATAAAAACAAAAAGACATAAATAAATCCTGAAAAAAAGTTAAAAGACCAAAGAGTACCCTGAATGCTCTCCATCTGGTCAGCTTTAAGTGCTCCTGTCTCCTGGTGTAGTGCGATTACTACTGCTGAGTCACAGCGCTGTGGCACTTTATTATGTGTGACAGTTTACATTGTTATGTGTGTGCACACATGCAAGTGTGTGTAGACGAACAGTGAAGCTGGCACCCTGCTGGGTTTTTATGGAGCTGCAGTAAAATGCGTCCCCTGGAATGAGCCCGATGCACCAAACTCAAAAGAACAAACTCAACGTCAACAACACAAAGTGACAGGAACGGTTATGGGAAAATGAAAATAAAAATGTGTGTAGATTTTAGGCTAATTATAATTTGGTGAATGCTGTTTTACCACCTTATTTAGGTCAGCTTGGGTTCTACAATTTATACAAAAAAATGTAGAATTTAATTTTATTATAGCTGGATCTTAAAGAGCAGATTGGAACTATAAAAAATAGTTAAACAAACACAGAAACATGATGTGTAGAGTTTTCCACGACTGTATAACTGAAGCAGAGGAACTTACCGATACCCTGAGCAGTGACGGTGAGCACCAGCTGCTGCAGCACCAGAACCAGAGCTGCTGCTTTGACACACATTCCAGTCATCATGACTTCAGAGGAACACGTACGTCAAGAAAATGTCAAATCCAAAAAAACACCTCGCTTACTGATCAATAAATATCTAACATCTCTCACAGAACGATGATGGAGTAAAATCTCAGCAGATGACTTCCACAGCTTTTAAAGAAAAAGGGGCGTGTCCTCTGTGGTGGCTCTTGAAAAGCCCATTTAATCATTTTAGGGAGTTCCTGCTCTTTGTTGTCGTCTCAGCTCAATAATTTTAGGGATTTTCACATCATTTTACTAAACTTACTACATGAGAAACTCATATTTTCATGTGTTTTTCTGAATTATTTGAAAGAGAATTACTATAAAAAAGTAAAACATTAAAAAAAATCACGTTTGAGGAATTTAGAATGACATATCAGATGGTGATTTTGCACACTTGTGCAAAAAAATGAAGCATTTGTTCAGCGTTTTGCATCTAAAACATTTTCAAGTTTTCCATCACTTTAGGAATAATCATTTGAATGTTTACCGTTAAAATAAATGGAAAAATGAATTTCATCTACATGTTGTTAGTCTCAGCTTAACTCCAGTAAACTACCTATTGCACAACTTCTTGTGCAGATTACAGGAGAGGAAGGACAAAGCCAGAGAGACTTGGGGCCGTTTTCGGTTCTGGAAACATTTAATGCTAGACGTCTGGAACTTGCCTCTAAGCTTTTCCTACTAAGCCCAAGCATATTCCAACAGCTGTTTGTCTGAGCCAAAGCGAGACATTTACCATCCCTCGGTGCATTTCCAGTGTAGATCCGGCTGCTTCTGGCTTCCTGGCCTCCAACCAAACACCTGGCTGTCCCCAACACTGCATCAGCTCTGGAACACACATTAACTAATAGACTTCAGCTTCATACATGAAATTTAACAACATGACCCAAGTAAAGACATTACAAATGATTATTATGCAAATTACTGCTGATTGTTGTACTTTTATATAAAATTATTATTATTATTATTATTATTATGCTTTCCTAGTACTATTTCATTTGTTATAATTTATCCTCATTTATTTGATTCATTAGGTAATTTTTTTTACTATTTTTGATTCCAGAAAAACAATTATTTGATATCGTTCCCGTTATTCTTTGGATGGCTTTAAGTATAACTCATTTGTCATATATGCCATCACAGATTAGTGACTGATATTACAAAGATAAAACAGATACATTTAAGTATTGTGTATTAATTTTCATGTAGTTTTTGTCATTCAAACGTAAAATATTATATAAAATAAATAATGCCCATTGCCCAGTATTTTTCCATGTATACAATGAATCCTTCCAATCTGAAAATATTTAGAGACCAAATAAAGACAAATTATGCTGTTCTTGTGCATATTTGGCGATTGTGTCGTGTGAATGTGTGTATGATGAATATTTATTTATTTATTATCTCAAGATTCATACTGATATAAACAAGTTTATATAAAAAATCATGTAGAGAGAATCTAATGTTTATTTTTAGCGGATGTCATTAGCTGGAGTTTGTTTCTACTGAGCCAGGATCCTCTGGAGGTGTCTTCCTGTTAAAAGGGAGTTTTCCTTCCCACTGTCGCTACATGCTTGCTTAGTATGAGGATTGCTGAAAACACACTGACACACTGGAATGTTTACTTTGTGAAGTGCCTTGAGACGATTCTTGTCTGATTTGGCGCTATATAAATAAACTGAATTGAATTGAATTTCCCACCTGCGCGCGCGGGCTCTGATATGACAGGGCATCGCGTGACGTCATTCTGTATGAATCAGAAACATGGCTGCTGCCATGGAGCTGAGATGCTGGGGGGGAGATTGGGGTTTACCCTCTGTCCACACTGACTCCCTCATAGTTCTGGTAAGACCATCGTTTGCTCGGAAAAGATCACCGTCAGCGCGTCCGGAGCTGATTTTGAACAAGCCGGGTTTCTTTGGGGTTTTATTCTGGAGTGTCCTCTCTTGCTTCTGTCGTTAGCTTCATGCTAACTCACTGCTGCTGCAGTAACTTCTATCTGTCTGTATATAGGATGGGAAAACACAATTAGCGTTCAAATTCACGTTGCAGCAGGAAATAGTTGCTGCCTGCTAAAGGTTTGACCATCAGCGACTGTCTCTCTTTTATTAACTAAAATCTGGTCAAGGTCAGCTTGTTGAAACTCCACATTTTCTATCTTCTGGTTTATTTTAATCTCTTTTGTTGAGAAATCACTGGTAATGGCAGAATTGTTTAAGCTTTGAGTCTCAGTCTGGTGTTTTCTTTCTGTTTAACATCTGGGCAGGATGTTGTGTCAACCAACACGCGCAGTAACTACTCTGGCCACAAGGCGGCGCCCTTTCTCACGTACAAAATAAAGATTTCCATCTATCACCTATCTAGTCAGAGAAAATTTAAAATGCATTATAGATTATCAATTATCTCTTTATTGTAAAGTAAAAAATGAAGTAAATTTAAAACAAATGAAGAGTTAGAATTTGTATGGTTTTTGCTACATAATAAAAAAAAATCACTTTGACTAAATTTTTTCATTATTACTGTTTTATTTTCATTCATTAACTTTATTTTGACTTTACACAATTATTTACTGTCTTTGCCAAATTTCTGCCAATAAAAATTGTAATAGTTTCCATGAGGTTTGGAAAAGTTTCACTAATGTAGTGACGACGGTCCTGTTTTCAGGACTTGAACAAATTGTGCAGAACTGTTCTCTGTGGGTTAGGTTAGTAGTTCCAGGAAGACTTTATTGTCCCAAATTTACTGAGTTCTGTTTTTACCATCTCTGCTGACTTAAATGCTTTCTTTTCTTTTTTTTTCTTGTCAGGCTTATGCCAAATTTTCTGGAGCGAACGTCACAGTTTCTCCGATTGACTGGACGTGGAAAACCATAACGGGTAACCTGGATTGAAGAAGATACAGAAGCATGCATTGTGTCTGTGTGTTTAATTCAGTTCAACTGTGGCCCTGGAGATTAAGG
This sequence comes from Aphyosemion australe, assembly GCA_006937985.1. Taxonomy (NCBI): domain Eukaryota; kingdom Metazoa; phylum Chordata; class Actinopteri; order Cyprinodontiformes; family Nothobranchiidae; genus Aphyosemion; species Aphyosemion australe. The sequence goes on from SSNS01000040.1 coordinate 2,039,007, forward strand.
CTGACCTCAACAAGAGCAAATAACAAGCTAGATAGAAAATTAAAGACTTGTTTTTGTATTTTTTTCTTCAATGTGAATCTCTGAACACGCTAGTGTACCTGTTCTTCGTCTCTTTCTGAATGATCATCTTCCTTCTGCATCATGTTGTCTGATTTGTCCACAGCGAGCGTCCCTGAGTTGTTTTGTGGAGAATCTACAGTTCAGGAACCCACACAGATTCTTAACTTCATGAGAAAACAGGTCAGAGGATCTACCCCTTTTTTGGTATCTTTAGAAAATTGCAGAAAAATCAGTGGATTTGCAGCATTTGGAGTATTTTTCTTCCCATTTTTGCAGAGGTTGAATGCAGATTATGAGCTGACAGCCAGACAAGGCGCAGACACGATGGCGTACATCGCTCTGCTTGAAGAGAAACTTCGTCCAGCTCTGGTTGCTCCATCTGCCCTTCTTTCCTTTCCTGATAAATATTAGCGAGTGTTATTAAAATTTAGTTGTTTTTTTTTCTCAACACAGTTGCACACTTTCTGGGTGGATGCGGAAAACTATGCTAACCTGACACGACCGTGGTTTGCTTCTCGCTCACCATTCCCGCTCAACTTCCTCGTCCCGTGTCGCCATGCCAACATCGCCCTCTCTCGCATCCTCCTCACCAAAGGGGAGGCGCCCTTACACAGAATCTCTGAATTGGAGGGAAAGGTAAACACGGTTCAGTTACACGCCTTGTCATCCATGACGGTTCTGTTTAATGTCTCCTGCTCTGACTCAGATCTACAGTGATGCTAAAGAGTGTCTGAATCTCCTCTCCTATCGACTCGGAGCTGCAAAGTACTTTTTTGGCAACTCGTGAGTTGTTGGTTGTTTTTATTTTTTAATGAAGTCAAATGTTGAACTTTTTTTGTTTCCTGATCAAACATTTCATGTGACGATTGTCTTGATTTCTGACAGTCTTGTTTTATGTATTTTTCTGTGTTTGTTGTTAATCGTAGGCCAACCAGCCTGGATGCCTTCGTGTTCGGTTTTTTGGCTCCACTGGACAAAGCGAACCTTCCCAGCAGCCCTCTGCAGAGCCACCTCAGGCAGCTGGAAAACCTTACGGGCTTCTGTGACAACATCCTCGCTGCCTTCTTCAGCTCGGACCACCCTTGTAAGATCCCTGAACACTAGAAACGCCCACCCTCTGAGGCTTGAAATTTAAATAAATCTAACATAAGGGTGCAGAACTAACCTGATCAGAGCTTTACTTCTTCTCACCCTAAATCTTTGCTAAACGTCTGGGTTCACTTTTACTTCCTGCTCCATCCTCCTCCTCCTCTCTCCTTCCTTGGTGTTTCTCCAGGTCCTCCCCCACCTGTTCAGGAAACAGTGGATGCAAACCTTCAGAAACTAACACAGCTTGTAAACAAAGAGTCCAACTTGATAGAAAAGGTGCTTCTGCTTTCATTTTTTCTTCTCTTGCATGGGTTCACGCTTGCTTTCAGCAGGTACCATCACTGTTTTCGTTTCATCCTCGTTCCCAAGAGGACCGCCTAAATAATTTGTCTTTTGTTTTTATTTTAGATGGATGACAATCTCCGCAGCAGCAGCCCACAGCACAAACCTCACAGAGCAGAGCCCAAAGCCGGTCTTTCTGGTGCAAATAGCTCCACTCCTGCCTAGAAGTCCACCTTTCAGCGTCGATCCCGACTCATTCAGGGGTAGAGAACGGGTAGAATCCCACAGAACGTACTGAAAGGGAACAAGAAACTCAGCTTTGACTCAAGTGGAAAATAATGATTAACAAAAGCAAGAATATATAATAAAACAAGACTATTTTAATATAATGATGATAGATTGAAAAGCTGTTTGCCTGAAAGGGAAGAAAAAGCGCATGTATTTATGAAAGAAGAGTGCATGTATGTGGTGGAGGAGGGAACGCTGTGAAGTGGAGTTCAAAGGGACGGCGGAGGAAATGAGGAGTCCAGCAGGGAAATAAGTGGTGCAGGATTCAACCTACTTGGGATTTTTTCTTTTAATCTTTTACTCGTGTTTTTAGAGGATTATATGCTTTAAGAGACCACAGCAGAGCCACACAGGAGTCTGCGTTTTACAGTCAAGAATCATTTATTTTTTCTCATCGGCCATAAAGTCTTTGGTTCTTTAGTTCTTTGCTGTTGTGGAACAGCTTGTATAGTTGTAAATAATAAGACGATTATTGTCAGATTCACTTATTTCCTCCACATAGGGCTGATCAGATGACTAAAAACTTTATGCTAAAGATTATGTAAGAGTTTTGCACTTTATGTTGAGTTATTCATGCATAATATTTGGGACTATTGTGTGTGAGAGCGAAAGACTTGTCCTGTGGACCATCAGAAACCAACGTGTCTTTTAAATTGTTTTTTATTTTTTGTTGGAGTTTTTCTGTAACTTTTTTTACACATTTATTCCACTCTGCTGTGTTGTTTGTGACCATTATTTTCTGCCTTTGTTTGCTATTTATAGTGGGATTTCTGTAGAGCTCTAATATATTTTGGTATCTCAGAGAAAAGTTGGATGTTTTTAAATTCTAGAATCTATTTCCAGGGATGCGTTCCCTTCAATCCTCTCATCTCTTAGGAAGCGTGTTACGTCTGGGTGTGTTGCGGTGTGCCTTCATGACTGCCGGTGACAAAATGCTAACTGTGTCTTTGAGAGTTTTATACACGGGTCATTAATGTTTGTTGCTTTTTTTCCTGCTTTTCCAAACAAAACAAACCTCCAGTGACATTTTCAAACGTGCCTGTAAAAAGTTACAAGTTTATTTGTCATTTCATGCATAATTAAAGTATATATTGAAATAAATCTGGCCTAGTGAGTCCTAATTAGACTGAGTTAGTTTATCTTTCAGATTCAGACACCAGTGAGTTTCTCATGTCTAGAAATAAGCTTCTGCATCAGATCCACCCTCATTTAACTCATCGCTTCAGTCCATTCTCTCACAAACGGGCAGAAAAGAATCCGGCAGCCTTTTTTCCCTTCAGGCAGCAGCCGAGCAGCCAACTCATCACGCTGAGGCCAGAAACATCTCCCTGATGGGTTGCATGTGTTTGCCTTCTTTATTTTCTCCTGAAAAGAGAAAAGGTGTGACTGCCTGGAAAATATATGCGTAATAACTGAGAATGTCACATCCTTTGGAAAAGAAAACGGCTTGTGTGAAGAGAGTGGCTGGATCCCAAACAGATGTTCATAAGACATTTTGGGCTAATGTGGCAAAAACATGGATAAAAACTAGACGGGAAGAGGTTTAGGAAGATTGGTTTATTTCATTAGTTGATTGGTTGAGAATGAAACCTGCTTGTATTGTTTTTTACAAGTTTAGAGTCAATAAACCAGCTGATGAGGAGCTGGGGCCCTCTAGTGGTGAATGGACAAAAACTAAAAAATCTGTTTGTGAAAATGGAAAAATAATCATCAGACAAGGAAATTAGGACAGGAGAATGTCAACAGAAACCCGATTCTTTCTGTTTGAAAATGTTATTTACAAAAACACACGCAAGCTTATTCACAATATGAAACAGCCTGAAAGGTGCAGCTAAACTGTAAAATCACAAGACCACAAAATAATAATAAAAAACAGTACAAAACTCACATTAACTTACAAAAAATCTCACAAAATAAACACCGCTCACCTAGAAATTGCAACATATTACTTCCTTTTAGTTCATTTGACTTATTCTTTGTTTACATTTACATCAACAAATACAGCAGTTCATTTTAAAGAGGACATTATGCAAAACTCACCTTTTGCATCTTTTTGTGACACCATGTGGGTCTCTACTGCCTCTGTAAACACTACAGACATGAAAAACACCTGTCCATCCATTTTCTATCTATGTTTGGTTTTAAGAATTATGAGCCTAAAACAAGCCATTTCAAAAAGTACCCATTTGTGATGTCACAAACGGGGAAATTAGAAACTGTGAAAGAGATATCTGCTGCTGGAGGAGCAGCAGGTCTACTCTGAGCCCCTCCCAGATATCAGAGCATCTCATCTTATAGCAACCTGAAAGCGGGATGGGTGGGCGTGGCCTGCTCCAGCTAGTTCTCTTAAAGTGACAGAGCCCCGAAACGGCTCATTCTGGAAGGTACTGCTTCACATGAGAGAGATATTATGCAATGAATATTTTTGGTAGCAACTATAGACTTATTATAACTGAAGAAAAAAAGTCATAAAATGTCCTCTTTAATATTTTTATGTCTGAGATAAAAGCTTTCAAAAAAAACTCTGATTAAGGCCCTTTTAGACTAAATGAAAACGTCTACCTAAAGAATTTGGCCTTTTCTTCTTCTGTGGTCGTTTGATCATTACAAAGTTAAACCATTCAAATCAACACTTAGAACATGTGAACTCCGCTGAGGCTGGAGCGTGCAGCAGAGTAGTTAGCTGTCTTTGGTAAACGCTGGTGCCTCCTGCACCATGCAGACCTGCAGGCTGCCCGGCTGCTCCAGGGCCAGCGCAGGGTGGCAGGACTGGGTGAACCGCTGTCTGAATGTCCCCAACAGCTGTCCGCTGTGGACGCTGTAGAAAGACAGACGGCCTAGCTGGTAATCCAAGAGAGTGCCCACTCGCTCAGGCACCTCAGTCACAAACACAGTGGACTGGACGTGGTTGTGGAGTAACTGGTACCTACAGCTGGACAAAGACAGGAGGTTCTGGGTCAAAATAAGGACAAGAATGAACTTTTTATTTTATTTTTCTAATCATACCCTGATGGAGAGGGAGTGCACTGCAAACACCATGAAGTGCTGTTTTCCCCAAGTGAGCTGTTTCTATTGGTGATTACTCCGAGCCTGTAAGCTGTACTTCCTGACACAACGGTCTCCCAGTAGTGAAGCCCCCGGGAGGGCAGCAACTCCCCCAGGATGGACGGGTGTCTGGAAAACAAACATAATGTCCCAAATCTACTCAGGATTTAACCTGAGAGTAAAGAAGACTGGGGTTTGAGGGAATCGTACTCTTTGTCTGTTGTTTTGTGAGCTTCCTGTGGGTAGTGCAGGGTGGTCTGGTCGTCTGAAAGCATCAGAGCAGGATGAGCCGAGGCCTTCAGCAGGTGGAACCTCGTCCCTGAAAACCGTTAAGTAAAGCATTTTATTTCTGTCACTAACAGCTACTGATGTTCTGTAAATTTGAGGGATTTTCTTGTACCTTTCGTAGAAATGAGTGCAGCCTCACTTTGCTCACTGGTACCAGCTTCATTCACAGCTTTAATGTAAAACAGATAATTCTCATTGGGCTGCAGGAGAACCTTCTGTTCACAGACGCTGATTCCTGAGATTGATCTGGGAACATGCAACACAAAACACACAAATTATGACCAATTATAAATTCAGCTGCTCGTAAAGCTGAATTATCATGACCCGACCCCACCAACCTGAGTCCTTCTCCTTCCAGTTCATACTGGCGGCAGTACTCCAGAGTGTAACTCTGTTCTGGACTCTGTTTTGTTGAGCTCCACCTCAGCGTGGCTGAGTCCCACATGACCGTGCAGCGCTCCGTGTCGATCACTGGCACCGATGGAGCTGCCACAAAGACACAAATCATATTTGAACTAATTTGTTCCCATGCAAAGGAAAAAACTGGTGAAAACTCTGAGTTGAGGGTTTGTGCTGACCCGTTCTGAAGGTGAGCTTGTCGCTGGGCAGAGAGCAGCCAGTATAGTTGACAGCCATCACCCACACCTTGTAGGTCTTGTCTGGCTCCAGTTCCTCCAGGACACAATAACTCTCCTTCACGGTGACTCGATACTCCTCCGACACAGCTACAACAACAAGCACACTCTGAACTTAACTAAAATAAATATACACTTAAAAAATATCTGGTGACAGACTTTACCTCCTGGTGGATCCTCCATGCAGTAGACCTGGAAGCAGTCAATGATGTCTCCAGGGTTGACCTTCCAGTAGACGGTGACGCTGGTGCAGGTGGCTGAGCCCGGCTCCTGGGTCTGCAGCGTGGGCTTCTGAGGCACTGAAGCACACATCAGCGGCACGTTACCTACAACATCCAGAGGAAGCGTCTACACAGGAAGTTTAAGGAGCTACCTGGGATTCCTTTACGCTGCGCCAGGTTTGAGCTGGAAGTGTTGGTCTTGGTGTAGTCCTCAAACACCAGCAGTCCCTTGGGACCCAGCTCCAGGCCCAAGACGGAGTCCAGAGCTGCTCTGAGTCTGATCACACAAGGAAACATTTGTCTGCTGTTAAATATGGGTTCACACAGTTTAGCACGCAGGTACCAGGCGGTTTTAGCTCATCAGACCAGGCAGCATGCTGTTCTGGCTAAAACACACACATCATGTGTTACTGTCACACGAGCACACACTAGATCAAAATACCTAGCATGGATGTCTTCAGGTGGCTAAAAGGAGAAAAGATTCAAAGGACTTTAGTTAAATGTTTGACCCAACGTTTGAACACCAGAGCATCAAACGCATCAATCAGTGAGTCTCACTCTAGCATCCGTCTCATCTTCCCGGGCCGTGGTCTCCAGAGTGGTCTTGGCCGAGTCGATGTTCTCCTGGAAGGAGACTATCTTGTCATAGAGCTGCTCCAGCTTGGCTTTCTTCTCCTCCTCCATGGTGACGGACATTTGGTTGTACTGCTCCATCACCTGAGGCATCATCTCTTCATTCTGCACCCTCATGGCCTCCTCTTGCTCCTTAAACTGATCCTGAAGCAGAGATGTGATGTTATGCCTATGATTTGTTTGTGGGGGACTTAAGAAGATTGTACCTCTACTGAATTGTAGGCCAGCTCCAGCTCAGACACCATGTCCTCAATGTTCTCTGATCTCTCCTGGAGCTCTGAGATCCAAACACTCAGCGTCTCCTGTTGGACAAACACGTTTTATTCTCTTTGAATGTCAAAACAACACTGGTGTTCTGTTTGTTTTGCATTCTGTCTCTTCAGGTTTTAACTGACTCATTGGTAGGTAGAAGAGGCCCTTGCTGCAGCGTTGAGACAAAGCATCTTGGAGGATAATTCATGGGAAAGAGCCCATATTTAACGAGGTCATACTGGATGTTGATCGCTTCCCAACTGCCTCACCAGTAAGGGGGGGAGCAGAAAAGTTTAAATCTATCTCAGAAAACTGGATGGGACGTGATTCTGTGAATTTGTTAGGATCAGTTTTCGGCCACGTGAAGCGTTTGAATAAACCACACATCTCTGTGCTGAAGTCAACCTTTGATCTTTTCTTCTACAGTCCAGCTGTCAGAGTTTCTCATAAATCAGGCAAACGCAGGACCCGACCTCAATATCAGCTGGAAACAATGTCTGGTTTTTAAAAATGCAGATGCTGCACAGAGGTTTTCTGGTGATGGCATGTTGAAATCATGCTCGTGTTACATCCTCTCTCTTCATCTCTCACTCACTCACACACACACACACACACACACACACACACACACACACACACACACACACACACACACACACAGAGCAACATCTGATTTTCAAGAAAGTTAAAACCATAGCCATAGAAACACTACTTGCTATATATGGTGTGTGTGCATTTGTGTATGTGTGTGTGCGTGCATATGTGTGCGTCTTGCACGTGAGTGTGTGCATGCATGCGTGTGTATGTGTGCGTGCGTGCGTGTGTGCTTTTTTGCCCATGCATTCATGTGTGAGTGCGTGTGTGTTTGTGTACGTGTGTGTGTACGTGTGTGTGTGTGTGAGTGTGTGTGTGTGTGTGTGTGTGTGTGTGTGTGTGTGTGTGTGTGTGTGTGTGTGTGTGTGAGTGTGTGCGTGTGTGTGTGTGTGCATATGTGTGTGTGTACGTGTGTGTGTTAGCTGTTCCACTGATCAAAGCAGAACTTTGCATCATAACAAGTCGATGCGTTGGCTGCAGCCCACCAGCTGACTGCTGAATGGAAAACCCACAGCTGACTATGTGGAGACCAGTTAATGATCTGGTGTCCCAGATGAAAGCCGATAAATCTCTCTAAGAATGTTCGATTGCTGCGAGCTGCTGGTCGCAAGCACCGTATCACTGTTTCCTTACCTTGATTTCCTCATAAGCCTTGTCCACCAAATTCACTTCGTGGCCCTGATGCTCCTCAGACATCCTCTCATCCTCGGACAGCAGACGTTCACAGGTCACACAGAACCAGTCCAAACCCTGCAGCTCAGCAGCCAGCCGGGCCTCGCTCTCCTCTTCCTCATCGATTATTTCATATCCTTCTTCAATCAGTTCATTTTCACCAAAACTCTCCTCCTTCTGTCCCCTCTCTGCCTCTGTCCTCCCTTCTGGCTTTAGACCAGATTCCTCGGCATCGATCCGTATCTCACATTGTGGCAGATCTTGTGCTTCCTGCTCAGATATGACTTCATATCCAAGCTCATCAGCTGTTTCCTCTGGCGCATCTAAAACTGCCTCCTTTTCTTCGCTGTAAACATCAACACACGGTTCTGCATCCTCTTTGAAGATGTCCTCCTCTGCAGCATCATCTGCCTTGTGGATAACTTCCTGTTGTTCTGCCTCCACCTCCTCTGTCTGCACATCGTCTCCTCCAAGGGCAGACAAATCCTGCAGGGGAGAGAAGCTCCTCAGAGGTGAGAGGACAACTTTGTCTTCTCCTAAATCCTTCTCTATCTTCTGCTCCTCCGTGTTGGCTTCTTCTACTGGGGCTGATGGTAAATCCTCCTTATCTGAATAATTTCTGGGAATTTCTTCTTTTATTTCAACTTCTTTTTCATTTTGGGCTTCAGGTTCAGGAGGAGGAGCCGCGTCTTTTGTAATCTCCGTCCACTGGTCGATCTTGATGTCCATCTCTACAGCTTGTCCTTTAGGAACAAGGAGGATTAACTCATCCCCTACACTCACAACATCCTGACCAGCAGTCCCAGTGTCCCCAGCAGGCGTGTCAGAGCTGGTTTGTTGCTTTGCTTTGTTTGAATCGCTGTCCGTCTCTTGCTGTTGTTGTTTATTTTCAAATATTAGTTTCTCATCAGATTCTGTTTTGACTTCTTCAGACATTGGAGGTTCACTTAAAATCTCAGATTTAACCCCTGACTCCAGATCAGATGCTATAAATGACTCTTCTGTTGGACATGCTTGTTGTTTGGCTGCTTCAGAAGCTTCTGTTTCAGCACCAGTTACTTCCTGAAGCTTAATCCTAACGCGGGTTTGAATCTCGTCTTCGTTCTCTTGCTTCTCCATCACCTCCACCACTGTTTGTACCTCACAATCACAGTCAGTCACCACCTCAAAACCATCTTCAGGAAATGATCCTTCACTCCCACACTGGTGTGTTTCAGCAGCCGTCTCTGTTTCTGTGAGGGCTTCAGCCATCACGGTTTCAGGCTCTCTCTCCAGAGATGAAGCTTCATCCTCCATCTTTAACTCATCAGCTGCTTCTGAAGACTCAGAGCCTGCTGGAGGTCCTGCTGGAGGCTCTGATGTCACATCTGTGGTCACTAGAAGCTCATCGGGTGTTTTTTGTATCACACCTGCCTTTTCTGTGTCAGCACTGATTTGTTTTTGCTCTTCGCCCTCCTGCGTTTCTTCCTCTTTAGTTTTCATGTGCTGGGATCGGAGTGTTTTGTCTGTTTTGGGCTCAGTTTGATCAACTTTTCCTTCATGTTGTTCTAGTTGAGCTTTCATCCATTCCTTCACTGGTTCAGGCTCCTGATTTGAATCTCTTGTTTGTTCTCTCCCAGCTTGCTCTGGAGTCACCACGGATGATTGTGTTTCCTTTTTCTTTTCACAGCATGATCCACCTCCAACACAATCTTCAGACTTTTCCTCTTCCTCTTCCTCCTGAGGTGCTTTCCTTAAACATCCGGTCATTTCAAACTTACTCTGAGGCCAGACCATCCTCCCTTGGCCTCCATCCTCCTCTGACTCTGACGGAATATCCTCTGCTGGCGTCTCGTCTTTTAAGGTGAATTTCTCCAGGTACCCGTCTGCCTCCTCTGAATCCGAGAACCTCCTCTTGCTGGACTTCTCGGACGCCACGCTCTCTGCCTCTGAGTACTCCTCATCGCTCCTCCTCCTCTCACCTACAGCATCCTCGTAAAGATCCGAGTACATGAAGGACATGGCGGTGGGCTCCTCCAGGAGAATGGGGTCGATGATCTTAGGAGGCCCAGGGGAGATGAAAATAGGAGTGAGAGTGGTCTCCTCACTTGTGAACAAGACCGAACCGCTGCCCTTCAGTGATCTCTGGCTCTCGCGTCTCGTTCTCATCCTGGCTTCCCCCTCTTCCTCTCCTCTCTGTACAGGAGGTCCTTCTCCATAGAAGACCTCATCCAGGTGTTCCCCGACGATCTCCACATCTGTAACCAACACAAAAGATTCCTCTGATACAGACGGGATGTCTGTGGCTGCCGCCTTTGGAGGTTTCTGCTCCTCTGTGTGGGATATCACTGTCAGCTTTTCTTCTTCCTCTGGTAGCTCTGGTGCTTCTTCTCCAGGAACCACAACATCATAAAGGGTGAACTTGTCAAAGTAGTCGATATCACAGGCGCTGTCTCTCTGAGAGGGTGTGCGTCCAAACTGCTTGTCTGGTGACGGCTGTGAAGCTTCTTGATTTGAAGCCTGTGGAAAGAATAAAATCGACAAATCAGTTAGAAAAATTCTTCAAATCATTGAGTTTAATCCAAAGTGCTCAACAACATACCTCAGTGTGTGCTTCCTCTCCTTCTAGGTGCTCCAGATCCCATTGTTCTGCCGTGTCATGGTGGTTTCGGGATCTGATCTTTGGCGTCTGGTCCAGATAAAACAAATTATCCTGCAGCTCTGTGGTCTCCTCCTCGTCCACAGTGGGAAGTTTGGAGGGGACTCTGATGTTCAGAATCTCGTAACCCTCAGAAATCAAACTGAACAACTGCTGATCCTTGGTTTTGATTTCCTCCAAGTCCGCCTCCATTTGCTTTTCCTCCTGCTTGACGTTGGGAACAGAAACCTCCATCATCTCCAGCCTCTCCACTCCCAGAGCCGAAGCTGACCTTGAGCTGCCAGGTCTGCTAAGCCGGTCTCCCAACCTGCTGATTCTCCCTCCAGACCTCGTCCTCCTACGGACCACCTTCTCCTCGTCAAAGACGATGGTGATCTTCCCTGCTCCTCCAGAACCCTCCATGCTGTAAGCTTCAGAAGTGGAGCTCGTCTCAGACGCCCAGGGAGTAGAGCAACGGCTGGAGGCCGTCTCCCAAACAATGCCGCTGTCCTCGCTCTGAACCGTCACCATCGAGAACGACGGGTCGACCATGAGGCACTGGAGTTTGGGTTTCACCGACTGGTCCTGGACAACTTCTCGCAGACTGAAGGACAGAGGAATGAGTTAGAGGAGGCATCGCTAAATAGTCTGACTGCAAGAGGAGGTCTTTTTTTGGCTCGTTGAAATACAAGCAGAGAACGAACCGATGAATCAAATCAAAGCATATCTGAACAACATCGACCCACATTTATGTCACACAGCTTAACGAATCCGAGCTGAAAACAAGGTAACACATAACTTTGTTTTCTCAGGAGGATTACTTGAGCGGTGCAGATCTCCAGTATTAGACCAAGCGCCAGGCTGCCAATGTGAGCGAGCATCTAAAAAAACAGTGATTAAATGCTCTCTGAGCTGTTTCACAGGCTATGAATACATCTCAGCCCCGGCCGGGTTACGCCAAGGTGACGTCCCACAGCGTCGTTCGTGTAATATTAGAGAGGAGATACCTGAATTTCCCAGATCGGCCAACAGATCAGTGTCTTCTGCTATTTATGACCTGACAGGGGTGGCACTCGATTCACATCATGATAAATAGGATGTAAAATACGGGACAGTGAATAATAATAATAGATATTAATAGAGAGCTGTCTTCTGTGTGATGTCATTTATCAAAGAAACAGGAAGAAAACTTTATTAATCAGGCCGAACATCAACGCTTTCTCATAACCAAATGAATTATTAGAATAAAACAAACTTCTGTGAACAAAGAGATCCAAAAGTACCTGTTATGGAGCTCTTCCACTTCATCTTCATCGTCTTGGCTGAGGACATCCGAGGCTTCAGACTGTAATTCCTGCTCAGTCACCTCTGAGTCCAGGCTTTCACATTCCTCCATCTTTGTGTGTTCCTCCAGGTTTTCCTGTTTTTGAGCCCCAGAAATGCCTTTTTGTGAGTTTTAGAGTTCAGTCACTCTGAATAGGGAGTCGCTCTGCCCGTTTGTGTCATTCTGAGTAGGGAGCTGTGCTTCTGACTCAGCGAGGGACAGAAATAGAACGGGGAATGAAAACAGGGGAGTGAAGATAAGACAGGAGTGAAGAGGAAACTTTACAGAATAACCTGATTTTATTAGCTGTTCAGAAAAGCAACGGTTAACCTGAGAATGATTTTGACATTCTTTAGATTTTAGGTGACTTTTATTATTGTGCGCCAGCCGTTAACAGACAACTGAGGTGATGTGGCTTTAAGTTCAAAATCCCCCATGCCGAGTTAAAAATAGGCTTTGTGCTGAAACAGGACCCCCGGTTCCCCTGCAGCTGGGGGGCAACACCAGACATGTCATGTAGGGTATCTACCCCCCGGGCAGGACTGGCACTGGGCAGAAGTCATAAAACTGGGAGTAATAAGCCGTCAAACCACAAACCAGTAAGAGATGACGGAACTGATGGTGTAAATTTCCAATTTATGAAGCAAACAGGGTTGAAGGAGATGTTAATGGCTGAAACTAGGTAAATATATATTTAATAATAAATATTGGAGTGTTTGACAACTCGTCAGGTTGATTAGAACCAGTGATCTGAAGGAAGCAAAACAACTATTTTCTTTACATAGCCAACAGCTTTTCTCTCAAAAGGGCCAACAGGAAGTTCAGCGGTCAAAGTATTTGTTGCAAAAAAAAACTGTTGAGCATCTGGTGTCTTCATAAAACCCTTATAACAATAATTATAAAATATTATTAAAACCCTTATGCAAGGGTTAAAACCTTTCATTTTTCTAAACAGGATTTTGCATCCGTGTGTAAACAAATCAGATTGATGCAAAATAAAAATTTGATTCATATTAATTAAAGCCAATATTTTGAGTAAATTCATTAAAAAAACTCTGAAATAAAGTAAAACTATGAAAAGCTCAAATGTCTGTCAAGATTCGACTGTCTAAACATTAAAAATCAGTACAAAAAAAAGAGTCAAACAATTACAATCAACAGAAAAACAAACTTAGAAGTTGTATTTTTTTTATTGTGAACTGAAAAGCGAATAACTCACCCCCAAAATAAATCTTCCTGTTACATGTAAACACTTTTCAGTAGGAGGTGATGCAAAACAGACTATAAATGAACAACTTCACTTCTGAGTTAAATAACTAAAAAATGCAAAAAATCAGAGGATCCTTCCTTTAATCCAGAATGAGGAGATAGAATACAGTAGTTTTTCAACCACATTATTCATTATTGACCAATAAAAATACAGAGAGAGCTGTGTTGGGAATGATACTGAACTGAATAATAAATGGATAAACAGCTGTGAAATGTGGATCCAACTAAGACAGCAAAGAACTAAAACTCAGATTTGATTTTACTTCTAAATCCGGTCAGTTCTATCAAACAAACCTCAGGATCAGAACTGAGAAAGAGGAACTTGTAACAGCGGAGGAAGAAAAAAAAACTCATCATCTTCGATGACATTGTTCCACAAACCGCGTAAAGTTTCTTCTTGTTTTGGAATATCAGAAACTGTTCGTATACGTCAGAGGCATTTGGCAATAAGAAACGTGTTTTTACTGGATCTGCCATAGAAACGCACAGTGACCCAAACAAACAGAGAGTTCCACTGAGAGGTTTCTCCCTCTGCAGAGCCCCAAAAAGAAGTCCTGCATCTTTTCTGCTGACAGACTCGGCTTGTGGTAGAGGAACCTCTCATCTCTTCTGTGACTCGTGTTCCATGATGGTTTTGACCGGGAGGATCGAGTTCAGGTCCATTTTTGCCAGCAGATTCTTGTAAGACTGCACAAACAGACGGGAAGCAGGATTATGAATAACGGACTCGGCGTGGTTTGGAGGTGAGGATGAGTGGAACGCACCTCTGCAAACTGAGCTCTGATGGCGTTAAACTTGGCCTTCTCGTAGACGGCTCTGGCGACATTCTTCCCATCAAATGGCTCTGAAACACAAACCGTAGTGGTGTGGAAACCATATCGATGGTTTAGCCACGTTAAGAGATAAACCATCTTTTTGTACATGTGGAGTAAAAACGTTCAAACTTTTCATGTTTCATTTTACCTCAAGTTTAGAAAAAAAAACTATGATAATAAATTCAAGGCTGTTTGTCTAATGTTGATTTTGTGATTTAAAATAAATTTAAAATCCTGATAAAGACCCATGCAGCGTTTACCTTCCACGCATATTAATTTGCTTGCCCAGGACTTGTCCTTGGGGAAAGCTGTGGCTTCTCGAACAGACATCACAAGATGGCTCCAACTTCAAAAAAAGAAACATAAACAACATCAAACATTATTTTGTGCTCTTTGGGAGTAAAAACGCAGCTCAATATCAAAACATCTCCTCTAAAACCACCAATATTTTTACATAATCCAGCTGATTATATATGAAAAAGTTGTTAAATAATAAAAAACCTTTTGTCACGCGGTAATAATTCTCATTGTTAGCATGCAAAATGTGTTTCCTGCTCAGAATATAAAAGACAAGTCTAATATTTACAGTGTCCCGTTTTCATCCTGCATCAAATAAAACAGAATACATAACTGTGCAGCAGATTTTGGTTTAACTTTTCACGTGTGGCACGGCACACCGAGTATCACACATTCTGCAAACACAGGGGTTACGGTACATGGTGTTGGTGCCGTGTCAGGCCAAAGGTCCCACCTGCTGCCGCCCCTCAGCCAGAAACATAAAACCAGAGAGGAGGATGCAGGACAGAGGAAGGTGAGGACTGGAGGGGAAACGTCGGGCGGGAAGAGAGTGAGGAGGAAAATGAGAGCAGAAAAGAACCGTGAACCCATCTGCAACACTCAGGAGATACCTGAACTGTGTGGAGTAGTACCGGAGGAAACCCAAAAACAGCTCTCCCAGAGAGGACTCGTTTCTCGAGATGTAGGGAGGGACGTGGTTGGATTTCTCTGGAACAGAGTCTATCTCCAACAAGGGATCAAAACAATCCTAGAAAACAAAAGACAGGACACAAACATCCAGACTTAAAGCTGAATCGTGTTGCCACGAAGCTGGCTCTAAAATAGTTCACTGTCATTTTTCAATCCAAACATCAAGTTTGCACATCTCTTTCTAATCCAACTTTTAAAACTTCATAAAAAGAGGAACATTAATGTAAAATAAACCGAGACTTACTGGATGATCCCTCTGAAGAGACGGGAGAACAGGTTCGTTTACAACTGATGAGAAAAGATCACAAACAATTTGAGTGGTCCTGTAAGTAAGTAAAGAATGAAAATAAATCCCTCCGGCGTGTGTGAATGCACTGACTCTGAAGGTAGTGCAGGACCATCAGAACCAGCGCGTAGCTGCTTAATGTGCCTTTGCTGGCATCATTGATTTTGTGGTGCCGCGCCCACTTCTTGATGACGAGGATCAGGGGTCTCACCCTGGCATCAGCTGGGAAGAACAAGTCAAAAGTGTTTAGCTCATCCTCTCATTCAGAGGTGACTGCATCCAAAACGGATTTCTGACTCACCGTGACCGTAACTTTTCAGGAGGAATGTGTTTCTGATGCCCACCGTGTTGTTGATGTTCAGATCAAACTCCAGGTTACTGAGGACGATGAAGACTTAGAAACGCTACGTTTTGATTTAAAGCTGTAAAAACAAACAGTCTCCTACCTGTCTTTCTCTCTGAACCTGAGAATTGGCACTTTAGCCTTGATCAGCTCGGTCCTCCCAATGTAGGCTAGAATAAAATGATTCATAATGAGATTTGTTGTTGTTTCTGTAAATCAAACTATTTTAACTGAGTCAACAGCTCCACCTAGTGGAGGCAGGAAAGAACAAAAGTCACATCACAGGAGCTTTTCTCAGTCTGGAGCAATTAAATTATCATAAAACAATCAAACACAGATTAAGTAACTTAATAGGGTTTATGCCACCAACCCTGTTTTGACACTTCCGGGTTGCGTTCTTTTAAGCTATCATTGCAGGACCTGCCATTGATGATGGTCCACAGGATAACCCAGGCCATATTTAAGAGGCCACATTCAAATAAAAACAAAGGTTTTAAATAGCATGTGTCCACCTGGTTAGCTAGATGATGATACATGCTAGCTCTTTAGTAGCCAAAATTAGCACAGTGCTGAAGCAACGCTAACAATATTATCAGAGAAATAGGTTAATATCATGAGTCTTTGTTGTTTCTTAAATGCTAACTCTCTGCTAACGTTGTTAGCATTGCTTCCTCAGTGTGCTAGTAAAGAGCTAGCATAGATCATTTTGCAAGCCAAGGCAGAAGCTTGTTCAGGGTTATGAATGTAGGCAGACACATACAATTTAAAACATTTGCCTTTGATTGATCGTCACAACTTAGATGTGACCTAGATTATCCTCAGCAGTTAAAAAGTCAGGAAGTCTCAAACCGGGGGTCTGTGGCATATAGCCTATTACAGGTAAAACAATCCGACTCATCATTTAGGATGTTTTTAATGTTGTGCTCAATCATTTAGCAGCAATGAAGGTAAAACAGAGTGTCTGATTCGTTTTAAATACACTGAGTTATTATTAAACTATGTTGTTACAATGATTCGTTTTATACAAGAAAATGTGAAAAAACTTTTAAATCCCTTACAGAGACTATTGAAGACATCTTTGAGTCGGGAAAGGACACGGAGAATAGCAGGTCTTTTCTGAAAAACAAGACAAAGCAGAAAAATAACATTTAAGAGGATGTAAAAGTCTACAGCTGCACGTTTGGATGATATGAAACAGCTCAGAGAAGCACATGCTTACCTTTTGTTCCACAACAAGACACAGATCAGCATCGCTGCTCCGGCAGGCCAAACCGCTCATGGAAGACCCGGTCAGGTAAAGCCGAGCCACTGTAGCAGACACAGTTAGTGAATAAGGAACATTAAACTAAGAAGAGCGTCAGGTCTGTGTGATACACACCTGGATAGCGCTTCTTTATGTCCTGCAGCAGATTTGCTCGTATCATTTCCTTCTGTTCCAAATCTGACGGCTGCTGCTGGCATGCCTCAAACATTTCCACCATCTGAACGCTCAGCTGAGAGCACAAGCATATTCAGAGCTGACTAAAGCAAAGACATCTGCATCATAGAACAGTATGAATCTGCTGTAGGTGAATGGAGTCAGGACATACCGTGTCATTTGTATAGAAGTGTATATTGAAGATATGTCTTGTGGCAGAAAGTGGACGATGACAGAAGTTTGAACTAGATGGGACTGAACCCTCAAGCGAGGGTCTTGGGGGCTCTCCCACTGCTGGTTCAGGAAAACGGGGGCGCCATGTGGGTGGGGTGGGTAATGATGGGTGGGGAGAGGAATCAAGGCGTTGGCGCTTCACAACAGGAGGGTTGTGTTCGTTACTCTGCCTCCTGGAAGAACCGTGAGAGAAATACTCATTAAAACTAAATAAACAGAAAAATTAAACAGAGATGAGTTTCTCGTGAACAAATGAAGCGACATACTTGCGCCCACTGGACATTCTTGGCGTGTGTGGAGGACGAATCCATTGATAAGGAGGCAACGGCTTGTGGTTCAGACCAGGAAAGCTAACAAAAAAAAAACCACACAAATGTTCCAAATAGGAAAGTTTCAATCATTCTACTGTGAGTAAAGCAGGTATAAATGATCATCTGTGGGTCTGAACCGAGTGGTATGTCATAAAATATGAATCTGTAATTTGTTAAAAGTTCAATAGAAATAGATCTAATCTCTTAATATAAACTCCTGACTTTTTTTTATTCTTAAAGGGATATTCCGCCCCTAAGTGAAATTTAGTCTGTTGCCATATTCCCCAGAGTTAGATAAGTGGGAAAATGCATTTTGCAACCAGCCCAGTTATTCTCCTACTCTGGCAGTATTCTCTTAGCTAGCATTTTGCTGCTGCGTATTTCATTGAGTTTTGTTGCATTGTTTATGTCTAATATGCTTAACAAATTATCTTGTTCTTGAATTTCACGCTTTTAAAGCGAGTCCTTCCAGGTCTGTCCCCCACCATCTTGTTTTGTCATGAAGAAAATCCAAGAGTTCACCCCGACTTGCACAGCTTTGTGCCACTGACTGTCCTGGAGAAGTCTCGTCTTTGGAACTTTTTTATGCTGTTTGGATTCTATTCTTTTTTGGTGCAGACAAGAAATAAAACCATTGATTGTCTGAAGAAACAGTCTCACTGCTTTAAGGATTTCCATGGCAGTTTGCCCTATTTTTGATGCTGCACTGCTAAACGTGACTATAAAAAGAGAGGTCTTTGTTGTGCTGTGTTCTTTCTGCAGGAACATACAGTCTTCAATCTTGAATATTTTCACCATGCTCGTTTTAATTTTCATGGTAACATCATCTAATACGTTGTTTCACATAAACCAACAAAAAATAATAAACTCAGCAATCATTTATGGAGGAGATAAGAATTAGTAGCGTTCTGCTGTAAAAATTTAACTTTTACTGTTTAACCAGAACTACCTGACATGTCTGGGTGTTAGTGATCTCTTTGACTTTACGTCATTTTGTTTCCAAATGAAGTAAGCTGGTCCCACCTGTAGGCAACTTCCAGGCCACGATTGTTGTAATTAAAAAATCGGGGTCCAGGTGGGCGCAGGCCGAAAATTGGAGGTTGCCTCGGAGTCGAATAAGGGTTAAACATGCTGCGGCTCTTCAAGCTCAATCGTCAACGTTGCTGATGCTTCGAAAGAAAACGCTTGAATTAGTCAAATACGAAAGAAGAAACTTTTTAAAGTTGTCACATAAAGGACCTAAGGCTAAACGTAAACCAAGAGAGAAGTAATCGTAGAATTTGGAAACTTACCGGAGTTCTTCAGAGCAGCTAAACATTTTATCTGGCTAGCAGCGTGTTGCTAGGTGAGCCTTCACTAGCAAGTTGCTAACAACAACTACATTTCCGAAATAAAGGAGTTTATTTCAATATACATGATATAAAATTAAGCAACAACGATTAACTAAATGTTGAAAACTTTTACTTGCAAATGAACCCAAACACAGCGTCAGCGCCTACCGCATTAGCTTGCGAATATAAACAATACCAGCAATCTTTCCGAGATAACTTCCGCATTCCGCAACTGTGACGTAGTTTAAATTGATTTAAAGGAGACGCGTCTATTTGCTCTTTAAAGGGGAAATCCACCAAACATTAAAAATAACAGTAAAATTAGTGTATGATAAATAATTCTTACTCTTGAGAATTAAATCAATTAAAGCACCCTTTAAAAAGTTCCTTTAGATAATAAACTCGTGTTCTGTATATGTAAATCTCCTCATTTGCACACAGGCAGGTGGTGAATCAGATAAGTAAGGTAAAATCACAGTGGCTATTATCATCTGCGTTTATTCATTGATCATATAGGTTCGTCGTTGTATTTATTATTATGACAATCAGTAAGAAGTAAATAAAAAATGTGTCTTAATTTGTGAATTCATCAGACTATGGGAAGAAAAGTGATGGTTAAATTTGTTGTTATTCGCAAGACCAAAATAAAGGTAAAAAAAATAGACGTTTTCATGATTAGAGGTTAAAATTTCAAAATATAATCAGATGTGTTTATCAAACTGCTGGGGAATTAGTTGACTTTCTGATCGTGCTCTACATCATTTTGCAGTTTCCTTGGCAGCCCAGGTTAGTATGCCTCTTTTAGACAATTTATTTTAAACAATAAAAGCATCAAATGGCATCAGTCCCTTGAGCACCTAGGGACGTCACTGCGGAGGCTGGGGCTGTGACGTCGGCAGCTCAATACTGACATGAAGTGAGTAGGAGGGAAGCGGATGCATCATCCAGATGTGGGGCTTTGGGGGGCGGGATGCAAATGGTGGTGGTGGGGAGAGGGGGGGTCTGATGGTTAGGCTCAGATCAATAACACACTGCAGGATAATCTGACGCGCGCCTACACATCATGTTATTAATGGGAATCAGGGTTAAATGGGGTGGAAAGCATGAACTGATGTTGCAGAAGCACCAAACACTTTAATGAGAAACGCACCGCTAATAAAGACGAGTGTGGAACAGACTGGACGGGAAAGTGGGGGTGTAGCCTGTGAGCCAATGATGGGGGGAGAGAGAGGGAAAGACGTGGACAGTGATGCTGCGCGTTATCTGCTCTCTAAATGAGGGCTGTCTTTCCCAGTTCAGCCAGCGAGGCTCCGCCACCCTTTCCAGTGAGGATCTGGAATTTACACAACAGCAGGGTGTCTGTCTGTCGGATCTCCATCACCTTCATCAGCTGCTCTGGATCGAGCGCAGCGCTCCTCCTGCTGCTGCTGCTTCATCACCACACGTCCAGAGGAGAGGAGAAGATCCCACCACCTTGCCATGTGCAGAGCGACATGTATGTGTGAATTCATGCGGTGACAGAAGAGAAGGGATGGAGCAGTTGTCATCAAATTCCTGCAAACGCACCGACGGTGGTACCCTGGAGGCTGTCGCGTAGAGAGAAAACCTTCATACGCAGCAGTCAGTCTGATAAATTCGGGCTTTTTTTTTAATTTCTAACCAAAAAAGGGATCAGTGGTCTGGTGTCGCCCTTCGTTCCAGCCTCAACAATGGGGTAAGTGTGCTTATTATCATTCACAGGCTGAGTTCCTTTCCCCTCTTTTTTTTAATACACAGAAATAACTGGCTCTCAGGGTATGAACTTCACTGCCATGGAAACCAGCAGGCGTAAAATGTATTTTCTACACATCCTATAAAATTCAGAAGGATGTTCAGTTCAGACTGGCTGTCTGGTATTTTCACCTCAAGGTGACATGTGCTGCATAAAACAACCAGTTCTGAATAAAAAAAGATTCATTTAAAATGTTGATGAAACAGAGAGAGAGATGCCCACTTGGACCAGCATGCTTTCACAATCCCTAAAAACATTACAGGAGAAGTCCATCATCACACGTCTGCTTTAATTCATGTAAAAACCAAGCAAAGTTGTGGAACCTCAAAAAAGGATGAATTTTTGTCTAGGAGCTGCACATTATTGACAGTCATGTAAGTGAGAGAATGCCTGTTCAGCAGCCGCTGTTTTCTCTAAAGCACCACCAATCAGTGGTAGTTGTGTTGTAAATTGTACATTTTGTCTTTTGCTTCTATGCTGAAAAGAGCACACAGCTGAGGAATGTCAGAAAAGCTCCAGAGCTGCAGGATCTTGTGGCAGAAAGCGGCTCTCCGTCTCTATGGCAGCACAACACATGCCCAACTACAGAGACCCAGAAGTGAATCAGCCGTAAGCCTCCTTGTGCGCAAGCAGCACTGCTCATTTGCATGTCCCCCTAACCCTGAGCTCAGCGGTCCGTTTCCTCCACTGGGCCTGCCGTTTATTAACAGCTGTCTCCTGCAGTTCATTGTGATTAATTACACAGCAGGAGTTGAACAGTGTGGCACTGTTTTCTAGATCTCAGCCAAAACTCCTGCATTAACTATTTACAATCCATCGGAGGCCTCCTGGACGCCCACTCCGTCCTCCTACAGCGTGGGCAGCAGCACATCGTTCAGTAATGTCCCACTCAGCTTCAGCTTCTGCCATACTGGTGACTAAGTTACTGTTATGCAACAGACTCAATGACTCAATTGATCCACAGTGGAACTGACTGTGAACTGTGATTCAAAGCACCGTATGCAGCTGGTGTTTAGGTCTGCATACGTGCAGGTGGGGATCAGATTAAATCCTGCACTGGTGTAGATCTGTTGTCTGGCTGCCTGGTTACTGGTAACGACTGATAAGAGTCATATTTCACTTCCGGCCTTGTGGCTCTACACCAAACCAGCTGCAGCTCCCTAATGGCACAGAGGGGAATATTGGACATGGAGTCTCAATAGTCTCCATCTCAATGCTTCCACCTCCGTTTTGCAAATGCAATCAAAGCACACGCTGTCTAATGTCGGGTCGGGTCATCCAACCACTCCCAGTAGGCGCAGTTGTCTCATTAACTAACACCATTGTTAAATTAATTTCAAATGATCTGAAAACGAGGGCAGCTTCTAGGAGAAGTGCTGGTGTGAACAAGAGGAAAATCTCAGTAGATGACAGATAAATTATGCTCCAGTTTCTCCGTCAGCATTTGCAGAGTGAGGGGCAGCAGCGTACTTTAAGAGTGGAGTAAAAAATAATAAAGTGCAGGCTTCTGAGGCATAAAATAAGCTGCTGTTTGGATCCACGCTGTGATTCTAAACCACATTCACATCTGTGCATCAAACCAACACCTGTTCTCGTTCCAGGAGTTTCTGCGCAAACTTTTATGTCAGCCTTGACCTTTAAGTGTATTATGTCCTTGTTTTGTGTTTGTGTGTGTGTGTGTGTGTGTGTGTGTGTGTGTGTGTGTGTGTGTGTGTGTGTGTGTGTGTGTGTGTGTGTGTGTTGTTAGGTCTTAAATGAGTCTAAGTTTAGGTTCTCTCTCTCTCTCTGTTTTGCCTCTGATTGGCTGATGATGTGTTCAGGGTCATTCAATGTCACCTGCACATAGCCAACTTTTATTTAACTTGCTAGTAAATTTAATGTTTGCTTCCACTGCAAAAACACACATTTCTATCCATGACATAAGAAGTTTATCACATTAATTGTTTCTAATGCAGGTGTCGTTGTCCCAAAGGTCAGCTTTCAGAGACCAAATCTGTGTTAAAATGTGGAGAAAGGGGGGCACATGTATACAAATCTCTTTGAATGAGGTTGCAATTTTATGTTATATTTTCTAATAACTCACTAAACCAACTTCCAGTTGTTTTACAACCACCATAGTGGTGATAAATTATAAATTTTGAGCTGTTGTTTCTGAACCTGCTTTAGAATAACAAACCTGCCCTTTTCAGTTCATTTTAGAGTTTATATGGTAAAGTATTTGATATAGCGCCTTATAGGATTATACAACCCCCCCCCCCCCCCCATTACATTACAACCAGTCATTCATACACGCACATATGCATTCACATGCTGATGGTGGTGAGCTACAATCTAGCCACAGCTGCCCTGGGGAGCACTGACAGAGGCAAGGCTGCAGTACACAGATGGCACCCGTCCCTTTGACCACCACTAGCAGGCAGGGCAGGTTAAGAGTCTTGCCCAAGGACACAACAACTTCGACAGAATGAGTGGGGTATATTAAGACTCTTTCAAAGGTACAATAAATGAAAATTTTACAGTGAAATAATGACTAAACAGTCTATTGTCTCAATCATGTTGGAAGGAAGGTTACATTGAAACTGATGTACTTCTCAGTCGGCTGGGTGGTCGAGAGGTTTTCTCCTTTTAAAAAGGCCAAAGAGGGACGTAGTCTTTGTTTACAATCTGTCCCGCCTCCATACTTCATGTTTGAGCCTGCAAGGTTGCTGAGTCTGCACCGGACTTTGTGTGAATTTGTAATTCAACATCGGACGTCAAAGAGCAGCAGCATTGTGGACAGAATTAAGGCCAGTAAAAGGAGTGGGCCAGACGTTATTTCATGTAAATCTAAGAAACCGTGCGTTCTCTAAGGTGACTTTAATAATGTGTAAAGAAGGCCAGAAACTACCGTTGAGCTAAGCTAACAGTGAATTAAGAAATGTTAGCTCTAAAAATATCTCAAGCTACTTTTTCAATTAGCAACAACTCGATATTACAGTGAAATGTATTTATCTACTTATTAGCTTACTGTGTATGGCTTATCTTCACTTGTCAGCTAATCTTCTGATGCTGATCCGTAGATGACAACAGTTGCTGACTCTTTTGTTTTGAATGAATGAATGGCCTGTATTTGTATAGCGCCTTCTTGGGGTTGTAGAACCCTAAGAAGGCGCTATAAGCTGAGAAGCTCCGATACCACAAGGGGCTCAGAGTAGAGCCTCTGCTCCTCCAGCAGCAGCTCTCTCTTGCATGTGAGAGGTGGTTTTATGCTAATTTCCTCATTTATGACATCACAAATGGTGACTATTTGAAATGGCTTGTTTTAGCCACGTAATTCCTAAAAAACATACACAGACAGAAAACAGATGGACGGGTTTTTTAACGTTTGGAGTGGATACAAAAGGTGACCTTTGCACAATATGTCCCCTTTGATCATAAAATAATTCTTTGAAGGAATAGCTGTCATTTGATGCCATGAAAACCAGTAAATAAATGCAAAAGCCTAATGTAAAAACATGCTACTTTTGGAATATTAGAAGGAAAATGCTTTGTTTTCAGTGAAAGTTAAGCAAATTGGGGAAAATGCAATCAAAACTTACTATTTATAATTAATTTCTCTAATTTTCACATATATTGTCATAAAATTCACATATCATATTTATATCTAAACAGCTTTTTATTCTTTATTATCATCATCTTTCAACAGAAGTCAGTGACATTATTTTTCTCATATTCGTGCAGCTTTCCAAAGCTTCCATTAGCTTTCTGCTGGAGACTGTTAAAGTTCAGACTCCAGCAGCACACAGCCTCACTCCACATAATTGCTTTTGCCACAGCGAGGAGCAGTGTGGAGCTTCCCACTCCCTTCTTCTCCCAGAAGATGGGTGGATTCATCATCATTCCAGCTTCCCCTGCATTCATCACCTCCTCCAGGTTTTCCTCATCTCTCTTCCTCCAGCTCTCACTCTGCCTGCCTCTCTCTGTTTTAACATTCACGCTGTGCCCTCGTGTCACGCAGAGCACACTGCATGCCAAACACCTCCTCATCCTCCTCTTTCTTCCTCAGCCTCTCATCTTTATTACAAATTATGTTTTTTTTTACTTTTTATTTAATCTGTCTTGTTTTTCTTTTCTTTTTTCCCCATAACCAGGCGCTCTCTTACGGCTCACTTGCATTTCCACCTTTTCTTCTCTTTCTCAGCATACGCGTCTATTTTTAGAAACGCAGAGTTCACAACTAAAGTACAAGATGCTCAACACAGGTTGAAGTAAATCTTCTGTGTAACTGAGCTGTTGGAGGAGCCAGAATCCTTGTAAATGGCTGCTTTTCTCATCTGTAATATGTAATTTTTGAAGACAAGAAACAAAACCAGAATTGGAGATCACTATTCAGCCGTATTCGCAGTCCCATCATTCATCTGCTCTCTTTTCAAAGTTCAGCTGGAGGAGTAATTGTTGCTTTTTTGACAACTGGTGGGCGTCCTTTTGGAAACAGAACTCTCTG
Organism: Aphyosemion australe; assembly: GCA_006937985.1. Classification (NCBI taxonomy): domain Eukaryota; kingdom Metazoa; phylum Chordata; class Actinopteri; order Cyprinodontiformes; family Nothobranchiidae; genus Aphyosemion; species Aphyosemion australe. Next base: position 2,064,254 of record SSNS01000040.1, read on the forward strand.
GCAGAGGCATTTATGTTAAAATGCTCAAGAACACTGCTGCCTTTTCTACACGCAGAATCCAACCACAGGGATGGCCAAATTTGCCACAGCTCAGTCAACATTATGCAATAATAATAATTTTTTAAAACTCCTCTTCAGCTGCCAAGCGGCTACTGCACAGATCAGCCGAACAGGCCGGGCTTGCGCGATGTGTGTGCTGGAAGAGAGCTGAAATGACTCACAGTACCGCCACTTACACTGCTGTCGATGATTATGATAATTCGCTCGCAGCACTCCACAAGCAGCTTTGTGGAGCGGCATTAATCATCCCAGATTCACTCTCTGACTTGCTTTACTCGCCGTCAATCTCCTTCTCTTCCCGTCTAGCACACCTCTCTGTCGTCCTGTCTTCGTGTTTTGACTTTTCTTCCCCCAGTCTGGGCTAATCACACACAGGAGGGGTGCTGCTGTTGAATTTTAATATTCATTTATACAGCAAGCCTTTGATGTCCCCCATCACCCCCACAGTGCAGTGTAAGCACTTCTCTATCTCGTGTTCTGCCAGCTCTGCCAGCCCAGAATATCTCCCTCAGCACCCTGCACTTTGAGCGTTTGTGTGTGTGCGTGTGTGTGTGTGTGTGTGTGTAGAAATTACCCAAGAATTCCCAACAATGCAGCAATAAATGAGGACACTGGAAGAACAAACTGAGAAGGGAGAGGATGACGGATTTCGTGACTCAGGAGTGTGTTTTAGATCTGAACTGGTCCGTCATTCCACCTCAAGTTTTAATCATTCATACATGAAACACACTTAAACACACACATCAATGTGCTTTTTTAAATTCCAACACATTAAAGTCCCAGTTTGTGTATGTTTATGCACGGTGTGTGTGTTCATGTGGAAACTACAGCCCTGCAGGGTGTGTCTACTGTAGTTATCTGTGTCCTACTGGTTATATTTAGCCTGAAACCCGCTCCGATCCCCCTCTGTGTTCCCCTGTGTGACCCACTCTCAAGCTGCAGGCATTCCCATATCTGAGCAGAGAGACGCTGCTGCCTTACACAGACACACACACACACACTAGGAGAGTTTCTGTTGCATTCAGTCGGCTGCTTTTTAAACTCAAGAGGAAATGTGTGAGAAGAACCGTGAGCTCAAGGTGTTGAGTTGAATTGGTGCAACTTGTGTGGAAGTAATGTAGTTTTGCAGGACATTCTTGATTTTTTTTTTTACAAACTCTCAGCAACCGTTTTCTGAGGTGTGACCATGGAGGATGGCGAGTTGGTGATCAGGTTGCCGGGGCGATCTGACTCCCCCGTGGGCAGCAGGGGTTTCGGTGCTGGTGGTGGTCTTGGCGAGACGCTGGTGTTGCGGCACAAAGAGGTTCACCACTTCTTCTTTGTTCCCTTCAGGGAGCAGCCCATCTACAGCACGAGGGCCCACGTCTTCCAGATCGACCCCAACACCAAGAAGAACTGGCTTCCGGCCAGCAAGCACGCCGTCACCGTTTCCTACTTCTACGACAGCACGCGCAACGTCTACCGCATCATCAGCCTGGATGGCACCAAGGTGGGCAGCTGGTTCACCTGTTGCATCAATGTTTTTAACTTCTGCCCTCAGAGGTGAGAAGTTTCATTGTGATTATGTCACCACACTTCATCACCTCCTTCCAGGAGATTTTAGAGGCACTGTGATCCATGAGACCATTAATAAGCTCTGCACTGAAAACTTATGAGCAGACACGTCATAAAAGAGATCAGATTTGCGGGATGGCCTGCAGGTGCTCATATTTCATTGCTTCCATGCATTTGTGTGTGAAAAGTCGACTCTAATACGTGAGTATATCTTTATTAGAGATCTCAGAGCGGCATCCTGCTGGGCTCGGTGTAATCGAGGCAGTTCAGCAAGACTAGAGGCAGATTAAAGACATGGTGAAGTCCGGTTAGAGAAAAACAGACGGGAGGGAAAAGGCTCAAAGGAGACAAACACTCATAGAGCCATAAGAGCGTGGGGCAAATGGGATGTTTGTGTAGGCAAACTTTTTTCATAGTGTCCCTAAAACACACCAAAACTTCACAAAAATGTGAGAACATAAGATTTAGAAATCACTAAAAACAAATAGACATAGCAACAACATTTAGAAACTTTACAGAAAACATAATAATGTAATTAATAAACCCACAAATAGTCAATAAAACACAGAATTTGGGGAAAAATAATAGTTTAACCCTCTGAAAGTCAGCCTCATGGGCTTCATGCACTGTAATATTTAATAAAAATGTTTTAAGTCATACAGGTGAAACTTGAAAAATTAGAATATGGTGCAAAAGTTAATTTACTTCAGTAATTCAACTAAAAATGTGAAACTAATATACGAGATAGACTCATTTCAAGTCTTTAATTGCTATAATTGTGATGAGTGTGGCTTACAGCTGATGAAAACCCCACATTCAAAATCTCAGACAATTAGAATATTGTGAAAAGGTTCAATATTCTAGACTCAAAGTGTCACACTCTAATCAGCTAATGAATCCACAACACCTGCAA